>JASFAT010002637.1:0-10140 GCA_031353405.1 Baronia brevicornis
CTCCCATTCATCGTTTACTTATATTTTCTATGAGTTTTGTATATTATAAGTAAGGCTAGCTAAACAAGTTGTGTTGTTTAAAATACTACCAAGAAAACCTTGATCCATTTTGTGGAGCATGCTTCCTTAATATCCCTATTATTGAAATCTCTTTCATAGTTATGCGTATGAAGTACTTTTTTTATATGGGATAGGAGGGCAAACGAACAAGCGTGCCGCCTGATGGAAAGCAATCAACGCCACCTATAGACAACCGCGACACCGCAGGAGTCATAGAAGCGTTGTCGACCTTTTAGGCTTGTTTTTGAAAGTGCCGATATCGTATCGGTTCGAAAAGACCGCTGACGATTGCTGGTTCCACAGAGTGGTGGTGCGTGGCAAGAAGTTTGGAGAGACGCGCACCATAGTAGATCGCCACTCATTCAGATGGTAAGGATGAAACTTTTCTTTACGGCGAGTTATGCGGTTATGGAATTCGGCTGCGGGAATTATTCCAAACAATTCCTCGGAGCACTACCCATGATGAAAGCGATAGAAAATGCTGAGGGATGAGACATCCCTCAGTAGTGCTAGAGAGTCAAGCCGATCGGTGAGATCTTGGTCATCGATGATTCGGATTGCATGACTTTAAAGACGGCCAAGTGGAGGAAGTTGATACTGGGGAGCCGAACACTTCATTCATATATAGCCTACGAATGTAGTCTGTCTGACCAAGTTCCGTTTAACGAAGATAACTTGCGTCCCATGTATGTTCCATTGTTGGGCACGGGCTACTCCATTTTTAGAGGAACGGACATTGACCCAATACTCTTGTTGAAATCCGATTGGCGATGCCTTTAGACTTGTTATTAATACTTGTATAGATATAGTACAAATGCCTGTTGGCCATACATATGTATGTATATCGATCCCGATTCGGGAATTGAACCCGATCTATCATTGACTTGACAGCTTTAGCTCTCCCACGGAGCCGTTTAGGTCGTTAATAAGTTTATCTCTTGTTGTTGTTTGTTTATTTCCAAATAACATTATCGATGCAGAAATTGCGCCATTATATCCTTGGTGATTGTAATTATAATAATTGTGTTATTTTAAACTCTATTGATCACAAATAACACTTCCCGGAATTGTACACTTACATAAAATATCATAACGAGATCATTCGCTGATAAAAAAAAACGGCGATGTCCTCTCTGTTAATGAGATTACATCGATGCATTATGAAATATTCCAGAAGCTGTGCAGAATTTTTTAAATCTTTGTGAAAATACAGATGTAATATTATTCTTAACAAAAAATACCCTAATAATTTACGCTATAAGTTGTATAATATTTTATACAACTTATAGCGTATATTGATCACATGCAATAACGTGAGTTCCTAATTCATATTCCCAATATTGTTCATTATGCCCATAGATATCCTCTATAGATCCTATATAGATATACGCTTGGCATTGTATAAGTGGTATAATTATTATATATGTACATTTATACCATATAACTATTTATATTTTGATTTGTTATTACTCAACAATATTCTAAAAACGCTATTTGTTGGAGAAACGATAACCGTTGGAGAAGATGAGTGCTGGAATGGAGATAGCTATTTAGCAAACGTAGTGGGGCGCTCTTCGGCTAGATAGAGCAACGGGCGCAGAGACTGGATGCGTGTAGCCGAAGATCAGATATGAAGGCTTATATCAGCAGTTGATTCCCGTGATGATACTTAATATTGTAGTAATATTTAATACATACAAAAGATTAGCAATCGTACTATTTTTCTATTTTGTCGTTTAGCTTAACTTTTTAGTCACCCTTTACGCAGGACTATTTCTCGACCACATTCTGTCCTTACGATTTTGTATTAAAATATGTTATTACTTTTGACTTAAAATAAGTAAAAATAAAAATAGGTCTACGGTATATCTAAAGGTTTATTTAACACATGCCTGATTGATACATAAATAAAAACTTGTAATATATGGTTGTTTTACAGATTCTTATGCGGCCCAAGTTTTTATTTTAATATGTTAATATAACCGTCTTACTTAAATTTTCTGACCTATTTTTATTCTCTTGTTTTTAGTTTGATTTTCTTCATCAAATATAATGTATGGGACTCGGCAAAAACCAATCAAATGAGCATAAAGTACAAGGGGATACTGTAATGGTAGAGGAGTTCCACTATTCCCCCTTTGACAGATCTTTGCTATCGAGTTGAAGTTATATTCTCACGTAAACTCAATGTGTGCCAAGTTACCAAATAATCGGTTCAGTAGAAATAGTTGTAAAAGCCTTCGCAAGATTTGAAACAAACTTATGTACGGGGTCAAGCTAAATAAAATCGTTTAATAAAAAATAATTCTTTGTAATAGTACAAAAATACACACACTATGTTTTGCGTACTTGCATATTATTCATTTACTCATCCCTCTTCATTGAGGACGAATTAAATTCTTGCTATGGTAATTAGTTCAAGGCTGACTCTTTATACTGTTCTTCAAATATGTCATCTATTATTTAGTTTAAGCGCAAACGTAATTTGAGCTAGATCAATTGTTTTTTTTTTAATATTAATTGACGTACTGCAATTATTTAGTCAACCTTTGTACTTAAAATTTTACATGTTTACATTTTGTACATGGAGATAAATTGATAACAACCTAATATAAGCCCAGAAGTCTAATTGAGCATTTTTTATTCTAGTCATCGAGGATGCAAATAGATTGAACAATTTTATATAGGATAGTAAGCCAAATGACTTATCGTGTCGCTCGATGGAAAGCAATCAACGCAGTCCATAACAATCTGTATACCAGAGACATCACTAGATAGAAAAGACACTAGATAGTACAAGTGGTATATCCGTATCCTAATTCTATTGAACAAAATCAAAAATAATATTTTGTCGGGGGTATACATATAAATCAGGTATAACTGATTTTTTTTGAATATTGATTTGTTTTTTGAATATTGCTTGTTTTTAGTTGCATATTTTTCCTTCTCAGTACAAATGTACTAAGCTACCAGAGTGTGACCGTCGAAAAAAATAAATCGAAATTTTTAGTTGGTATTATACAACTCACAATCGTTTAACAAAAAATTATAAATTATAATTATTATAAATATTAAAATGAGGATAAAGGTGTTCTACATTTTACATATTTTTAAAGCAAAAATTAATTATATACAAATAATAAGTAATTACATACAAATATTAAAACTCACTTGTTTTATGATATATATATATATATATATATATATATATATATATATATATATATATATATATATATATATATATATATATATATATATATATATATATATATATATATATATATATATATATATTAGGTGTACAAATAAGTTTCCGCAGTTTTTTATAAAAAATTAGGAATTTATTGTAAAGGAAAAGTACATTACGTTTTATTCAAAGTATTTTCCATCATTTGCCACTACTTTTCCCCATCTTTCTGGCAACATTCGGATACCCCGTCGAAAAAACTCTTCATCTTTTGACGCTATCCACAAATCTACCCAATTTTTGGTGTCTTCATATGATGTGAAGCGCTGCTCAGACAGACCATGTGCCATCGACCGGAACAGGTGATAATCAGAAGGGGCTAAGTCTGGTGAATACGGCGGGTGGGGTAAAACTTCCCAGTTGAGTGTTTCCAAGTATGTTTTTACCGGCGCCGCAACATGTGGACGAGCATTATCGTGTAAAAGAATAATTTTGTCGTGTCTGGAGTAGTAATGGGCGCGTTTTTCCTTAAGTGCCCGACTCAATCTCATCAATTGTGTTCGGTAGAGAGCTCCAGTAATGGTTTCGCTTGGTTTCAGCAATTCATAATACACGACACCAAGCTGATCCCACCAAATACACAGCATGAGTTTTTTTCCATGAATATTCGGCTTAGCTGTCGATGTTGATGGTTCGCCGGGCTTAACCCATGACTTTCTCTTCTTTGGATTATCGTAGTGAATCCATTTTTCGTCACCAGTGACTATACGATGCAAAAAACTCTTTTTTTATTCCTGGCAAGCAGCATTTCACTCATGCATAATCGGCGTTCAACGTCTCTCGGCTTTAGTTCATATGGAACCCAATTTCCTTGTTTTTGAATCATTCCTAACGATTTTAAACGATGTGAAATTGCTTGTTGAGTCACTTGTAGAGTAAGTGCAAGTTCTTTTTGCGTTTGGGACGAATCTTCCTCCAATAGTACTTCTAATTCCATGTCTTCGTACACTTTCGGCCTTCCACTGCGTTCTTTGTCTTTAACGTCAAACTCACCGTTCTTAAACTTTTGAAACCATTCCTGACAACTTCTCTCACTTAAAGCAGCTTCACCATATGCTTCTAGAAGCAATCGATGCGCCTCAGCTGCAGATTTTTTCACATTAAAGAAGTAAATCAAAAGTTCCCGCAAATGATGCTTATTCGGAATAAAACTTGACATTTTTGCACGAAAAAAATTACGTGATGCTGATACGGAATCACTAGTACTTTAAGGTTATGGTGTTGCCAGATGACTAAACTTGGGATATTACGTTTTACATCTGACAATTTCTCCATAACCTTCTGGTGGGGCCATCTTTTGACAAACCGCGGAAACTTATTTGTACACCTAATATATATATATGTATATATATATATATATATATATATATATATATATATATATATATATATATATATATATATATATATATATATATATATATATATATATATTCGCGCCTATCCCCCCTAGGGTTTGGCAGAGATCACAGAGCTCTATTAATCGTAGCGAAACGGCGACGTGACCGGTAGCGAACCACGTCGCCGTCATTTTTCAACAAATTAAGTATACTAAATTCGTCTTAGTGAATCCCACGAGTTGTAAGGGAGGATGGAGGTCAGCCCCAGCAGAGTCCTGCATGTTGAGGTAAGGCACCATAGTACACATAGTACACGGGGGAGCCCGATCCCGGGACGGTCGGCACGCTTGTGACTAAGCTCGCCCTTAGCTGTGCATCCTTTGCCACAGCAGATCGTGGATTGGCGGAGAGGAAGGGAAAGGATAGAGAAGAAAGGAAAGGACAGGAACGGAAATGCGGATTGGGGGGGTTACCAGATTTGGAATAAATATTTATAAATCCATATATATATTGCAATGCGGGAATCGAACCCGCGACCATTGACTCCGTGGGCGGAGGGCCCCGCCCCTGAGCCAATCGTTGTTTTATGATAAATTACATTTAAAAAGGGACCATTGATTTCTGAAGCTATTTATGATACAAAAAGCTTTTTTACGACAGTAACTATACGACAAATTCTATACAATGATTTTTTGACTGGAAGTCAAAAAATTCGCTTCGATGATAATGTTATTAATAAAATAAGTATGATGGTTATTATTGATTAATATAAATTCTTCCAAGTGATACATTACATTAATGTTTCCATTGTCTTTGTAACCTTGAAAGCTATACATAGTAAGGCAGAAGTTTTAAATATACATATTATTTTTTTTAAATTCATTAGTTTAAAGAGGGCGTTATTTTGAGGCAAATAAATTATATGCCGTAATAAGTCTTCTAAAATCTTGAAAATATAAAAACGTTTTGTGTCTACTTATCTAATAACCACTTTTCAAACGTCAGTAGACGCCGGTAGATATTGCTAGATATTATTAATGGAGTCAGGCGTTACTTTGCGGAAATCCATCACTATATGGACAGTCAAAAGTTTTACTTAGCTAAGATCCGCGACAAGCAAAACAATAACAGAAAATTAACAATGTGTGTTTTTCCGTTGGGTTTAGTGGATTTATTTGGAACTTAAACCAAAGACTTACCGAAAATCGGCCATCAACTCTCCACCCACCAACCACTATACACAACGCCAAACACACACTATCACTTATCCATTTTGTACACGACACGTGTTTCGCCCCAACACGAGGCATCCTCAGGTATAGTAGACTCTACGGAAGACAACCGAAAAGTTAGGTAGTTGGTAAGTAAAACTTTTGACTGTCCATATATTGCTAGATATTCTTCTTTTTCTTCGTCTTCTCAATACGTAACATCATATCCGATTTTTTACGCACGCAACTATTTGGTGCTTCTTTATAATTCTTACAAGAACTTCTTTATAATTTAGGTGTCTGTCAGGACGACTGCCTGACAGACACCTAAATTATAAAGAAGTTCTTGAAGAAAAAACTGTTTCATAAAGTTTATGGATTTTGGAAACTAATTATATCATTTACTTACGAAGACGGGCTCTACTGGCCATGCATACACATATACATGCATTTGTATATCGTCGGCCTAGTTATCGGAGTTCGTAACTCATCTTTATTTTAAACGTTTTTTTCTCAATTCTCACTTTCAATAAAATAATTAAAAGATTTTTAATTTTAATGAAATCTTGAACCGTATCCAATGGAATATTACATATTTACATATTTATATTTATTAAAGTAAGAATGGTTTTAAGGATTATGGAGTAATATTTCTCAAAATATGATAGAAAATTGTTTTTGTTCTTATAATAGGCGAGATAAATTTTACAAAACCTGTAAAAATTAAATTTAATTGAGATTAGTTATATTTTTTCCGCTAGTTCCGATATATATATGAGAGTAGAAAGTATATCTGCCTTAAGGATGCTACACAAATCCTCATAAGGCGCATTCTTGCTTTTTCTTTTTATTTCGATGTGAAGTCGTTTTCGTTATTGGATTATAATCTTCATTGTCGGTAGAAGCACATGTATAAGCGCAAACATCGGATTCAGATTGCTTGGGCGATTTGTTTTGTCTTATGTTGGGTAGTTTTACTTTTGGGCAGTTTTAGATTTTGTTGGCGTTCATCTAGAGGCATCCTTAATGACGGACTCTTGAACTACCAGGGCAACATATTTCTTAAGAAATGATACTCTATCGCGGAGAGGTCACTTTAGTAAGCTATTGTATTCTGTCATTCAAGCTGTCCAGTTAATATTGATCTGGGGTCTTTTAAATGGCTATGCGATCGACCCATCATATCATAGTTGAGTACGTCCAGTTAAAATTGATCCGGGGTCTCTTAAATGGTCATTGATCGATGATTTCATATCACAATTAAGTCCGTCCATTTAAAATTGACCTGTGGTCTCTCAAGTGGTCAAACGATCGAAAAATTTAAACAAAAATGCTTTCCGTCCAATTAACATTGAGCTCCTGTACATACTATATGGACAGTCAATATAGTGATGGATTTCCGCAAAGTAACGCCTGACTCCATTAATAATCCTGTACATACGATAAACAAGCGATCATATTATAATCGGCGTAAAGTGTCAATTAGCTTGAAGTAAAAAAAAAAGCAAAAGGACACTCACTACTTGTTTAGTACGTCTTATGTCATTTGAGACACATTGCACTATAACACTTCCGCGAATTTCCTGTTCTCCAAATATGTTCACACAATATTTATTAAATTATTTATTTATATTAGGACTTGCAAGAACGCACTGTGTAGGCACGTTCGTTGTTACGATGATTGTCTTATCTGTTTATGTTAAAAAATAAGCTTACATTCGTCCAAAAGCAATATTATGTATGCGTTAACACTGGTGATGTTAGCGCCGATTCCGTTAAACTGCTTTTACTGATTGGTTGGCTCAGAGTATCTGACGTCAAAGGTTTTACATTCAAATGCAGGTCGCAATTAGAATTTTGTTATAAACACAAACATGATGTATTTTTTGCATGACTATTTTGTCTCGAAACTGTATCCGAATTCTCCTTGAGTTGTAGCGGATAAAATCTTTCTATTGGATAAAGCAGCAATAGGTTAGTTGGTAAGGATCTTACTGACGTTCGATCTGACGTTATGAGTTTGTACTTCTATTGACTATTGTTGTAAACTATTTTATAGCACAAGCATTATTAGCTTAGTTGGAATCGTAAACAAGAATTCTACTAGCATTGAAATTGGAGGGTTCGGAAGATTGTCTTATCTTATGTACAGTTACGTTCCCCATTTTTATATAATAATTATTTTATTTATTATATATTTTGTGATAAATCGATTTAATTTTCTATAGTCTATTTAAAGCTGATAATGATGATAAACACAGTTTTCTTAATTGTAATTATTACATAATAATTTTGATTAGTGAATTCATAGACAACATGTACATGGAAAACTATAAAAATATAATGAACTATAAATGGAAATGTACAGACATAAAGTTAATAAAGACAAAAATGGGAAATAAACTAGTTGGTATTCGAGGAACTAAAAAAGGGAGAGGAGATCAGGTGAGCACAGGAGGATGATTTACCTAAAGTATGAAGAAAAATAGCGTTAGACACCTAATATTGAGGAGAAGGCAATAGAGGAGGTTTGTGTCACGATTAATATAACGTTAAATATAAAAAAGTAATTCAGTGGAAATAGAGGCTATTTTTATTTACTTTATATAATATTACTAAATTAGAAGTAAAAACTTGAACTGATTTGAAAAGTGTATTGAATTAAACTAGAAAATCACGGCTAAAATCTATTAGTGTCGACTGACGCTTAACTTAAGAGACTAGTGTCAGTGAGAATTGATTGATGCTCGAATGAATAATAGCAAGTTACCGAGAATTTTTGTATGCGGCTAATTATGCACGGTCAACAGATTTGAATATAGACAACAGTTGCTGAAGCGTTTGAAGTGAGAGAGATTTGACTTAAAAGCATTTTGTGCTTATAAATAAACGAAAATATAGCATAGAAAATAGCAAGCAGCAATAGTTCAGTTGGTTAGGGTTGCACTTGCGATCTATGGTAGCGGGTTCAATTCTACGGTTAGATTATGATCTTAACCACGTTTTATACAAGCATTATTAGCTTACTTGAAATAGCAAAAAGAATTCTAGGAATATAAAAATTGAGCCAGTTTTTAAAAAAGAAAAATACTTTTAGGTAAATTAAATATATAAATGAAATCCTCAACATTATCATTGACCTAAAATAAGCATCTAAGACTGATAATGCGGAAAAGGTCTAGTGTTGATAACTTATATGATACACCCGTTTGAAAGATAAAAAATGTAGTGTAGTTAACGCTTTCCAAGTCAACAGTTGGGGATTAAATTTTTGCGTATATAATTAATTTAAAATAATGTTTAAAATAAATAATTTAAAATAAATAATAAAATAAATATATGTTAAAGACATACATTTATCCCGACATCACACTTCACAGGCATTTATTCCGAGTCTGGGCGGCCGCCCATGCGCTTTACCCAAGCGTGGTGGGATAGTGTTAATTCTTTCTTAAATAAGGAGTCTCCGTACCCAGCAGTGTGACATATTGTTTAAATAAAAAAAGTGTTTGAACGTATTGTATAAATAAATAAAAAATAAACCTTAATTTTCTAATAGGACCTGTCAATGTCATGTTTCCTTGGGTAGTACTCTCTTTCGAAAGACACGTTCTGTCATTAAACCTTGGCAGCTGGCATGGGCATATCCTGACAAAGCATATTAAGAAGACATTTTCTTTTTCCTTTCCTCTTGTAGGAGGTCACAGCGACAAACGTATTGCATAAAATGCAATCAAATCATGATATATGTTGTTTTGTATTCGTCACTCTAGATCAGAAACTAATAATACAATAGTGTACAAGAACAAAATCTACAAAAGGAAGACTTATTGCCAAGAAGGATAGCTATTAAATAGCTAAGATATATGGGTACTACTTACAGGGAATGAAAATCAATATAACTTGGATTTACTTTTTTGTAGATCTTTCTTTTAAATGGCAGGGGAAGGCAAATAGGAAAGCATGTTGCCTGGTGGAAAGCAATGAACACAACTCATATCTAATATCAGCCCGCGGCAGTCCACTGCTGGACATAGGCCTCACCCAAGGCGCGCCACCTAGCCCGATCTTCGGCTACACGCATCCAGTCTCTGCCAGCCGCCTTGCGCAGATCGTCGCTCCATCTAGCAGGAGGGCATCCCACACTACGTTTGCTGAGTCGCGGTCTCCACTCCAGCACTCGTCTACTCCAACGATTATCGGTTCTCCGACAAACGTGTCCAGCCCATTGCCACTTCAGTCTGCTAACTTGAAGAGCAATGTCTGTGACTCTGGTTCT
>JASFAT010000604.1:0-384446 GCA_031353405.1 Baronia brevicornis
TGAACATCGGTAGTGTTACGAGAAATGATATATGTATGTTATAGCACTTCAAGGACATTTCTTTGCTAGAGCAATGAGATGTAAGAAATCTCATATACAAATTCTTTTGAATTAAGAAGATAATCCCAACATTTTTTTATAGAAGAAATAGGCAAAAGAATAAGCAGGTAATATAAAGTAATCATTGCTGCCCACCGAAAACTAGTACTAAGGGTACTGTAGATTTTCTGCTTATGTTAGGGTAGGAATGGGAATATTGAGAAGGGAAGGAGTAAAAGAGTTGGTAAAGAATTAGGTCTCCAGATTCCTGCATTCACTGATTACGAAATGCTGTAACTCGGAAAAATGCTGTTAATAAAGTATTTAATTCACTATCGTTTCTTCCTGTGTTATGGTAAACGCTTTTACGCGTGAGCTGTCTGTTTTCCGTGATAACTCCTCACTCGCTCGTACTTATGAAATTTGTTTTAACTGATATTTGTAGGTGAAGTGGGATGATTTATATTATATTTTCACGATGCTGATATTATTAAATATCCCTGGTTATCATTGTAGAACATTTACTGTTGATACCAGATCAAAAGAAAAGTAGTTCTTCTAATAATATCAATAAGATTATATGTTTTAAATTGGGAAGCTAATCATCATAATGTAGGAAACATGATTTCTCAAATTAATATGTTTAATATATTTTAATATCGAGCTAGGGGACGCGTCATGCGGGAGGCATATATCCAGCAATAGTGGACTGTCACAGGATGTTGATAATATATATTTTTTAATTACGTCACATTAATATAATTAAAAATTAAAATTAACATAATTTCATTTGAAAGCAGTAAAAATATGCTAAAAATGTATGTAAGATTTAAAAACACAGTAAATTAACAATATCTTTCAATTTATATTATACAATGTGTTTATTTTACTGTACAAGAAATCGGGTATATGAGAGTACTCCATTTCTTTCTGTGGGTGTTATACTTGATGATTATGGCAGCAAATACCAATAGATAGACAGCAGCCTCTATGTGAGAATAAATTCAAGCTCACCAATCGTAGGGATTATGTAGCATCCCAGACATTTGACTTACAACTATTGATGATGATCATAGTTCTGTTAATAAACTACTTGAAAGTCACACAATAAGAGAATCATATCGTGAGATAAAAAATTGATATAAGAAGAAAAATCTGATAGCATTTATTATATGTACATTGTTAACATTTTAGGCAGTCCCAAATATTCAAAGAAGTCAGTTGCAGTGTATTGGTGTAACTGCCATGTTTATCGCAAGCAAATATGAAGAAATCTACGCTCCTGAGGTTGATGATTTCATCTATGTCACCAACAATACCTACACTAAATCAGATGTGTTTCAATGTGAGAGAGATATCATGTTAAAACTTGGATTTTGTCTCGCGCGTCCAATTCCATTGAGCTTCTTGAGAAGGTAAATATATTTTTTGCTGGGCATCAAGCTGATTAACTTGATGAACACTTAAAAAAATCAGTTATAGATGAACTATTAAGTAATGCAAATATTGTCTCTAATTTTTAGTATTACTTACACTTAATGACAATACATGTATGTTCAACACTCATATTGATTATATGTATTTATTATTCCTAAATGGACTTTTTGTTATGATAATAATCGGTCATTAATACTGAATTGTTACAGAACTATTAATTAATGGAAAAGTTGATTTTTAATATCACTTACACTTAGCCACATTATATGTATACTTAACAATTGTATATATTAATTATTTCTATTGTACTATTAATTATTATATTTTATACATAATATTAATTATTATAAGACGATTACTTACTATCGGGTGATTTTCTTTTTGCCTTTTATTCTTTGTTCCTAGATAGGTATTTGGCTAGAATTCCAGTTGCAAGAGCTTTAGGATTACAATAGAATAAAGATTAAAACAAGTTAAATTAATAAAAAAAAGTTTTTGTTTTTGGATACTGAAGTGGCGACGACTGTCTCTGATAGTAGATTTGGTTTGTCTAAAATATGTTTATAAATTTTATATGTTAATTTCAGATTTATAAAAGTGGCAAATGGAACGGCGAAGCAACACCATTTAGCCAAGTATTTCATTGACCTTAGCCTTGTACAGTACAACATGGCTCATTATCGTCCCTCAGAATTGGCCGCCTCGGCGCTATGCCTTTCTATGCACCTACTATCAAGCGAACCACTGTCTAAAGTATGGACTCCTACACTTTCATACTATTCTGGTTACTCGTTTGAACATATTGAACAGATAATTAGTAAATTAACTCATGTAGTTGTTAATGTTGAAAATTGTAAATTTAAGGCAGTATACAATAAATATAGTGAAAGTAGATTAGCCAAGGTATCTTGTCTGCCACAATTAAAAAGTGTTGAGATACATGAATTGGCTTCGTCACGTTCGTATTGAATAATTTTGTTGTTTAAGTTAATTTTGGACTTGATGGACTTAATGTTTTGTGACTTCTATGCTTTAAAGTTTTGTGAGTGCTGAATGTAATTTTAATTGTAAAAACTGAGTATTTTATAGTTTTGTGTGTGATGAAAGTAATTTTAATTTTTGACTTAGTATTATTGTTTGACTGTGTAATTGTTATGAGAATATATAGAGTACGTTCCTAGTTTTTATTATTTGTAATTCATTTTTAATTTTTAATATTGTTTTGGGTTCAATACCTAAAATTACCAAAATAATTGAATGCATTTGTTATACTGTATTTATAATAATATTGTAATAAAAGTAATAAATATTGAAATGTAAAATAAATAATTTTATATTATTTTTGATAGTATGTTGTACTTTTAGGTATTTGTATTTTTAGTAGGCTCGTCAATTTTAAACGAAAATAACCGTAGATACGAAGCATGTACACTATTTTATATATTTATTTTTCAAATATTACCCAAAAGTCATTTTATGATCGGATAAATTTCTTTTTAAAAACATAATTGTTTTGCGTATGTATACAGAATTTGACAAATAATAAACAAATTCACTTAAACGTGTCTTACGACCTAATATTTATTTTTATCTGACGTAAAGACAAATATTTATTTTGTCTTAAATATATTATTAACAATTGAATGTAGTAGTAAAGTATAAAAGAGATTACATAAAATGTTGTAAATTGTTTCAAATAAATGATGGTTTTTAACATGTTTTGGCTTTTTATTTTTAAATTATACTCATGTAATACAGAGTTTTGTTTGATATCAATACATACAATACAATAAAATTAAAAATATGATATATAAAAATAATTTGACTGGCTAAGAGATTGTTTCCAAATATTTGGTACAATCGTAATATATCTAAATTTCGATTTGTTGGGTGAAGTTGAATCCTAACTATTATGGTTCATACTTTACTTACATACGATATATAGGTACTATAGGGATCTTTAGATAGATCTCTTAAAATATAATAATTCTCCCAAATATTATTAATTTATTGTTTCAAATTACATATCACACACTTAAACATATTTTTCATGTATGCAAGGAAGGGCATATAATCTTTAATTACTCAAGTTTTGTATCTTCTCTGTCGAACAATCAAATCATAATTTATTCGAGAAAATCAATTTTCTCGAATAAATTATGATGACGGGCGGGAAGTGCTCGTGATGTAGAATGAAGAGCGCGTGCGGGGGTAACTGCGCGAGAGCAGTCGATAGCTTGAGCAGTCAGTGTATGCTGATTCCTTGACTGCACGATGACATTTCACCACGCTGCCAACCGCTCGATGGAGTCGCAACTGCTAGAGCGGTTTTGTGTATGTGTGTACGTAGACGACTGTAGTTTGTTATGCGGTCGCAGCTTGAAGTAGTCGATACTAGCTGCTTCAAGCTGCCCGTGTATGGCCGGCCTAAGTGCGTGTGATTATTCTTGGTGAAGTACTTCCATTATTTTGTAACCTTTGTGTCGACGGGATTATAGTTGTAGTTATAGAAGGGTTAGACAAATGACCGAGCTGATCACACTGATAGTAAATGTTTCCGCTCATTGATATTTGCAATACCAAAGGCACCACGTTACTTTGCCTGACTTACATTGATATGAAAAATGGCAATTCAGAAAAGTAATGAGAGAGAAAGACGGAATAAAGGATGAAGACGAATGGTGTTGGGAGATTTTGTTAATAGAAGTTCTTTCAACTAAATATTTTGAGGCAGAAGTCCAAAATATGTTCTAGTCTATAAGCTATTATGAAACATGCTACAAATGAAACGATCTGATTTGATTAGATCACTGATGTATTTTTTCACCGCCGCCCGTAAAAGAAAAGGATATAAAGAATTTTCGCATTATTCTAAGTTTTTATCGCTTGGGAAATCCACAGAATTGACAGGTCTCATTAAACTTTATAATGTCAAAAGATTTAAACTGGGAAATGCTGATAGTTCACTCTGATTACAATGTTTAAAAGAATGACATTTAAGGCTAAATCTAAGCTGTGTTTACCTTTCTTAACATTTTTGACGAATACTTTTACTGTTATATATAGCGAAAAGTACCTTATACCGAAATGTTTACATCCTTTATATTTATTTTAAAACATTAGGCGGACTTATTACCTTCAGACATTTTTTCCCACTCAACTTGTGGGCGAAAGTGTGAAAATTACTCGGGGGGTAGTGCAGCTTGTAATAAGGAAAATAATATAAATTACGGCAAATTTTTAATTACTCGAGAAAACTAAAATTCGCGTTTGTAAAAATATGTCAGTAAGTAACATTCAAATATTATAGCGTTCATACAAAAGTTATGTTTTATGGGACTTCAAAGAAATCCTGTAAATGTATCAAATACTTGTACGCCATCTTCGTAGTATTTGTTTACTACCATGCATGAGGCGCATGTATTCATAAGTATAGCAACAGCACGTGCGAAAGAGAAAAAAACGTCTTTTGTCGGCAGGTTCCGTACGTAAATATTACGCGACCAAATTAGGTTGGTTTGGGTGCAGCTCATATTGGAATGATAATGATGTCTATTTGAATTAGCAAGCAATTTTTTGGTGTATATTAAGGACATTTTTAATAAATATTTCATAAAAATAAATATTTTTTCTTCGCCAAATTTAATGTAACTAAAATTGATATAATTTTTTCGGATAATTAAAAAGTCAAAGTATATTATATTGTGTTGTAGACGCAATCTCAGAATTTATATTAATGGGAGACTTAACGCGGTTTTTTACACTTATAGGCAGGGCTCCTGTTCCTACAATGCTTATGGCACTGCGAATGTCTATGGGCGGTGTTGATTGCTTTCGTGTCACCTACACGCCAGCTCGTTTGCGTTCCTTACCCATAAAAAAAGATACACAAAGCAAACTTTTGAAACATTTTTAAAAATGTATTTTTTGAATATATAAATGTATTACAATTAATTCAGTTCAAAGCACTTGGCAATGAAAATTATCCTCTTATGTTCATGATATAGGTATTAAATAAAGTATTAATTTAATGAATTTTAAACTATTTTGCTTAAAATACTGAGTAGTGGAGTAGACGAGTACTGCACTAACGACTACGCTTTAACAAACATAAATATGTAGGACGCACCCCTACAAGACTAAAAGAGAATATTTGTATAGGGTGTATATGGATGTATGAATTCGAAAATCTGGCTAGGTACGCACATTATTTTTATAATAAATATTTTTCTTATATATACATATAACTTTTAATGACCCCCCCCCCTGTGATAATTGTGATTGAAATATACATACAGGTTTACTATGCTCTTAGAGTAACACGATCGGTTGCCGAACGTAGCTTTGTTGCGATTTTCATGGCCTTTCCTCCCTACACAAATTCCAGGAATTTATTAACGCTTGGCGGTTAGCCGAACCACTTTTGTTTTCCCCTTTTTCATGACTGGTTTCCCGCAGAGAAGGTACGGCGGGAAAGAAGGAAAATTTTTATTTAAAAGCAGATTTCTCGAATTGCTTTGGTGTACCATTTATGTATACGTTAAAATACCTGATTATACTTGTAATATAATAGTTTTTATATGGCTTCACTGTAAATTTGTAATTTGTTAGCGAGTTAAATTTAAGTACCTACTTATATGACTTTTTATATTAATTAAATACGCATTACAGCCCTAAATCTTGATTTAGTAAAGACATTGCTTTTACTCCTGTAAAGTCAAATATATTAGGCGTAGGTTCTTATAAACGTATGGTTATAGTAAAGGGTAATAAGTTCATATATTACGCATTTGTCTGATGTCGGATATCAATTTGTAAAAATTTAAGCTTAAATACCGACCGATTGGCTCAGTGGCGGGGTCCTCCGTCCGCGGAGTCAATGGTCGCGGGTTCGATTCCCGCATCGGATTAAATATATATATGGATTTATAAATGTTTATTCCGAGTCTGGTAACCCCCAATCCGCATTTCCTTTCCTGCCCCTTCCTTTCTTCTCTATCCTTTCCCTTCCTCTCCGCCAATCCACGGTCTGCTTAGCCAATGGATGCGTGGCTAGGGGCGAACCTAGTCGTAAAACGTGCCGATCGTCCCGGGGTCGGGCTCCCCCGGGGACTATGGTGCCTTACCTCAGCATGCAGGGCTCTGCTGGGGCTGACCTCCATCCTCCCTCCTATATATATATATATATATATATATATATATATATATATATATATATATATATATATATATAAAAAATAAGCTTAAATATTTTTTATGAAAGTATGGATAGGAAAAAGAATGCGCGCCTTGGGTGAGGCCTATGTCCACCAGTGGACTGCCGCGGGCTGATATTGATATTGATTGATGGATAGGAAGGCAAACGAGCAAGCGTGTCATCTGATAAAAAACAATCAATGCCATTAGTAGACAATCACAATACCCTAGATATTGCAGAAGCGTTGCTGGATTTTTAAGAGGTAGGATTTTTGAAGGTTCAATATGCTATTGTTTCGGCAATAACACTGGAGTTAGCTGGTTCCACAAAGTGGTGATGCGTGGAAAATAGTTTCGGGAAAAACCCACTGTCCAGGATCGCCATTAATTCTGATGCTGGAGATGTAATTATTCTTTATGGCGAGTTGTATGGTAATGGAATTTGGAGTCAGGAATTTTTCCGAATAGTTTCTGAGCATCCATATTCTTCCGCAATAATTATTAATTTAGCCTCTCGGAGATATCTTGGTCACCGACGATTCTAACCGCTCGACGTTGTACACATACGGTCAAAAGGAAACTCAGAAAAAAAAAACACTTTACCAGTATTAGTACTTAATATTTTGCCTTTTGGATTGTTGAAGACCCATATAGTGCAACACTTACTGATACTACGGACTTGTAAACTCAAAAATAAAAAATATTCACCATTTTGTTCCGCAGTTATTCATTTTTATTGTCTCGGCTGATTTAATATCAGGTAAATTCAGTAGCTTCTGCGTAATCACTCGTGTAGAGTATTTCTTTTTTAATTTCAAAATGGATTCCGTGAGCCATTTTGTATTTCATGTACCTACGTTCTTTTATTCCACCAAAATTTATTATTTCATAAAAATAAGTTATGTTATAACCATAATCTGTACGTTCGTGATTGCAAACGCAGTAGCGGGGGTTCATGTTTCCGCATTTTTGTTACGAACTCGCCGGAGCAATGTATGCACATAGCCGCCGTAACGTTCACGAGTTCTGTCTCGTAAATATTTCTGGCACGCAATTTACAGCTTTGGTAATTCTCTTAACGGAATAATGGCGTGGTTTGTGGGGGCCGGATATTTATTACCATTATAATTTAACCAAAGTTTTTAAAAGCTGTCTTAGGAAATATTCAGGTAACACGACGAAGTCAATGACGAAGAGATGTACAACGGTATATTTTTGACAATAGAGCATACGAGCAATATAAGTTATCACTTCCATCTTCAAGCATCCGTAACACTAGGGACACTAGCGATGAATTATTTGTCTTAAGGTAAATGTAATAGTTCCTGGGAGGAAGAGGTAGGTAAAATAAGGGAGTGAAGAAGGTGAAGGAAAAGAAGAGGGGTTGTTATTGTTATCCGGTGGTCATCGATCATGGAGCAAAGAGCTGCAGAGAACCACAGTACCTCTAATATTATAAATAATTTTTGTCAAAAATTCATAAGGCAATTTTTAACAGAGTATTGGAATGGAGCCGAATCTTGGAAAACGTAGTATGCAACTCCCTCTGTCCAGATGGAGCGATAGTCTGCGAAGAGCGGTTAGGAGAAATTTTGAGGTACTCCCAAGGTAAAAAGTCCATTGGGATGAGATCCGGAAATCTGGGTGGCTAAGGGAAATTTTCGAAACGACTTATTAAGTTGTTAGGGAAGAAATCATGAAGAAACTCCATGGTCGCTCTAGCGCAGTGAGGATCTTGTTGAAACCAATGTACGACGAGAAGTGAGGGCGGGATGTTCTCTTAATGTTGTTAAAAATAGTCGATAAGCATTTACTAGTTCTGCCACCGGACATCGGACATTTAATATAAAAATAATGTTTACACATGGTGAGCTTATCCGTCAATTGGACTGGACACAAGAACTGGAAGCGGGTAGCTTAAGATTGGGCAAGGTGGCGCGGTTTGCGACTGCTGCTGGTTTTTGGTATTATATTTTAATAATTTGTATATATATATATATATATATATATATATATATATATATATATATATATATATATATATATATATATATATATATATATATATATATATATATATATATTTATCTAGCTATTGTGTAATAAGATACATACACACACATATATATTGTAAGCGTTTATGTTTGAGTATATGCATGTAAACCATATCAATCGTATATCGATTATATCATATCGATTTTCAATACCACTAATAGATGCCAATATTTATAATATTAAGGACTTTTTACTTTAAAAGATCGATCAAATGTATGTAATAGATAAACAGTGATATATAAATGTAATAATAAATTATAATTTTAATGACAATTTAATAGTTTAGTTATGTATTTAGATCTGTAATAATTCTTTCAGTTATTTTTAATGGTATATAATAATTAAAGAAATTTGTACGCCATAGGTGGCAATGTGATGGAGCTTTTATACGTCTATTTTCGTCTTGTTACACCTCACATTACGTAAATAAAGAATTATTATTCTTATTATTACTAATATCAAAATACGTAGTCGCAAACTGTATATTTCATAATACTCTCAAATTATTCTTCTGTACTTAACGATGTGAGTCACAAGTGTTCAAGTGACGATGCCTTCGTTGTTTCGCTAACTTTTAACGAGTTTTCCGGGCACTAGTGGAAGTACTGTCCGAAGTGTGGCGATCCTCACTATACATACATATATATGGTACTAACGTCTAGGGTTCTTCGGAAATACGACTACAGGATCGTTTGTTTAGCTATTCCTTGTATAACCTTTTATTGGTACCCTAAGTAAAAACGCCGAAATAGTTATGGTGAAGTTACCACTTTCAGAGACAATGCTCGTGGGTTCAATTACCGCATTGGGATGAATATATATATATATATATATATATATATATATATATATATATATATAATAAAAAATAAATAAGGAATATATATATATATATATATATATATATATATATATATATATATATATATATATATATATATAATCTTAAAGTATTTATTTCGTGTCTCGCTAATATGCTTTGGACAAGTTTGGTGGGTTATTGACCATTACTCCAGAAATGGGAGACACCATGCATAGCAGTGGGAGATACATGAGCTGTAAAGTCCAGTAACTAAGCACAGGTCTCATTTCGTTTTTAAGAGGAGTTATGAAGTAAAGTAGACCATCAACTACGTGTGTATTCACGTTTTTACGTATACGTGTGTAGATTAATTAGCACCTGGCCTTGTTAGTCAATCATTATTTCACCATATTTGTTCTTACCTTTAATGGGCATAACTTTAGCTGTGTTCAAGTTATACAGACTTCTTATATTGGTTGGGAGGCAATTGCAGATATTACGAATTTAAAAACATGCGGCCGTCAACGACCATTTGTATTAAATTTGAACTTAGTAAGACAAGTATCTTCTTTTGGTAAAACGGATTTCACTTCAAGTCAAGAGCGAATTCAGCTAGGAGAAAATTAGGGCTATCCTATGATAATGAAATAAAACAAAATGTATTATATTTATTGCTTGGAAGCAACGAAAGATAAATAATGTGAGATAAACAATAATTATATAGTAAAAATCTTTAAGAGATATACATATATATATATATACATATATACATATATACATATATACATATATATATATATATATATATATATATATATATATATATATATATATATATATATATATATATATATATATTTGTCTTACTCATGTGTTAAGGTATTAATCAGAAGCAGAACGGGGTAGTTTTAAAAATCGCCAATAGTTCGTCACTTGGAGCGATGTAAGTGTGATCAACGGTCGACTGAATCGCCACGCCATGGGTAGCACTTAAAAGTGCCGTTAAAAGGGGCACCGATTCAAAAGCATCGTATAAATAACGCGGGCAACGGCATTTATGGTAGCGACTAAGTTTTACGTTATTCTTTCATTTTCAGTATCAATTTCAATAGCGTTTTCATTACATTTTTGTTCTTTCGATACGTATTTTTAGAAGGAAACTGTTTCAATAATAATTAATATATATTTTTCTTATATATTATTATTATTTATAATTGATTCCATTAAATGTTTCGGGTTTTTCCATATGTAGATCTTGGCCTTTGGCTTCGCATACATAGTTCGGTTAGCCAACACCGCTCTAGTTTTACTACTAGTCTGACTTGGAGTCTACGGCCTTTCAAAATTCATTACACGGAATATCTTCAAGCTCAGTGTGAAACTGAGCAATTGAGCATGTTTGAGTAGATATAATGTTCGATGTTGACATAGGGCCGAGCGGATGAGTGGTTCGCATAAAAAACACCCTAAATAGGGTGAAAATTGTTGACGTGCGTCTGATCCCAGTCGTATACGAAGTGATGTGCACATAGCTGTAGAAATGATATCGATATAAATATTTTAGAACCTATTTATTGTAGAATATATGGCTACTAATATTAATTAAATTTTCTTCTTTCAGTGCTTTTACAATTAGTGAAGTTGTTTGAGTCAATTTAACACATCTCTATCTAGCGAGGCACACTCACAGTACTCGCTATCTTTACACACTCTCTGATATTGCATTGCCAAGATATCTTCTCCGACTAATTAATATAATAGAACAAATATTTGGCAAAATAAGCGCTCAGAAATTTATTTACTTAATACATCACCTTAACTAAATTAAAGTACTGTGGTGTGATCTGAAGAGCTTCATACTGAGACCTATTCTCATCCATTTAATGTTAGTTTGTAAATTGATCATATTACTAATTTGTGAAACTAATGTAATTTTGTGTAATTAAAACTTTTATTTGTTAATTGTTATATCTTGCGATTTTGCATAAATATTTCGGTTTTATTTTCAGTATTAACACACCAGAATTTGTTTTTTTCCCAATTAAAAGAAATTACTACATTTCCTTAATTGTGATAAAATTAAAATAATAGTCGATTATTTCGCTTCAAAATAAAAAATGATGATTGAAATTTCGTAACGAGCTAGGAGGTCCTTGCATTTGGATTAGACATGGATTTTTTTCATTGTAACTTGCAACGGAAAAATATTTATTTAGGAAAAAAATTTCTGAACCTTATGTCTTGTTCATGTAATGTGTTGTTATGATATCCGTAATTAATGACAGACTAATATGGTTCAAAACATTTTTTTTATTATTTTTCAAATAAAAACCATCAAATCACGAAATCCCTAGTCAAACGTTATCATCTTATTAGGCAGCTTATTTTATAAGTGTTCGCGGTTTTAGATCAGCCCGACGGGGACAGGTGAGACAATCGTCACCCTCATCAATAATTCCTATTTCATTTGTTACTCTGAATGATGTTTATTAAACTCTGTCTACTTGTTTACTTGGTTTTTATTTTAAATATTTATTCTTAACACTGTTATATTAAAACTGATACATCCTACGTATTCAAATGGTTATGGCTATTATGAGAGTGTCGTGTCAACAACTGGAGGAACAGATTTAGATGTTACATCCCGGATCGCCAAGGCTAAAGGAGCCTTTGCATGTCTCCGCTCTGTGTAGCAATCGAAACACCTCTCTAACATGGAAAAGGATGAAATAACTAGTACGCAAACTCAGGTAATCGTCAACCACGGCCTACGCCGAATCTTAAAAATATATTGGCCGCATAACATGGTCTCCAACGAATAGCTTTGGAGAATCAGTAAAGAGGATCCAATAGATGTTAAGATACGTCGACAAAAATGGAGATGGATAGGGCATACTCTCCGGCGCCACGCTAGTCATATCGCCAAACAAGCCATCGAATGGAATCCGCAGGGAAAAGAAAATGTGGGCGCCCAAAACAAACTTGGCGGCGAACTGTGACGGCCGAAGAGCAGAAGATAGGAGCGAAGTGAAGCGTATGGCCTCCGACAGGTCGAGATGGAGAAACGTCGTGTCTGCCCTATGCTCTACCAGGAGGACTTAGGACTCCGGTTTAAGAGTCACCGGGTTCGACTAAAAAAACCATAAACTTTTGGAATTCCTGGAGTTGCAGTTAAGTATAAGTTACGATTTACAATTAGATAATAATTATGACAATATTTTTAAAGTGTACTGAAAAGTATGAATAACGATCAAACGTTGGGCTTTTAGATGAACAATTCATGCATCAATCATTTTTTGCATGTGTCTGCGTGCGTTTAAAAAATATTGTATATTAAAAAAATAAATATTCTTTCTATAGTATTTCCAAACCAATACGAAATTGTAACTTCTACAATGAAACCGGCAGCTAAGCTTCTTTCTAAAATGCCTATGGGCGGCGTTGATTGCTTCCACCAGGCGACATGCTTGCTCGTATGCATTCCTATCTTACCAAAAATTGTAATTCTTTCAAAAGTGCTTATACTCTGAGGTCACATAAGGATCATTGAACATTAAGTGACCATATGTAAGTGACCAAACGCATTCTCCCTCGTCTGCTTTTAAAAAACATATAATAATATTTCTTCATCAATAAATCAAAGCAAGAAATGGCTTGCCTTATCGAGCAATGCTCACATTACGTAAACAGAGCGTGTATGTAGATTTACAACGTATTATCCATAAATTCCCTGCAAGGGACTAAGCTGTGAATCCGAGTCAGCAGAGGCTTCGACAGGGTCGGACTGATTGCTCCATCCATCTCCGCGGGGTCGGTCGAGGGTAAGAGCTAATAAAATAAAGACCGAATAATGGGGACGCTCACTCTTAAAGTTCCACTATCGAACATAATCTCAGTAACAGATTAGAGACAATTAATTAAAAGTGGTTTCGGTCGAACAATTTATTTACTTCCAAATCAATCTCTGTGCTGTCCTAATCGCTTAACAATTTTGGTACATTGTAATAATTTATTCTATTTCCATTCTATGTTATATAAAACTGCATTACCACTCACTGTCTCCCTCTTTGTCATGTTATTTAGGAAACTGTTATTACAATTCCATCTCTTGATGAAGGATAAGTTTCTTCTAGGGAAATGTTCGGATAGGTCTCCAGGTAGAGGAAGTGTATCCAATCTTTGAAAATATGAACCTGTTCATAATTTGCTGAATTTATATCCACAGCGTATTAATAAATAATATACAATTTTATTATAAATTCAAAATAACAATAATTTTGGATACGGATATTATCAAGTGATCTGTAGTGAAGGTTTCACCGGGCAGTTTAATAGTGGTCATATGATAGATGAATAGGTCGACTCGGGGAAGTATCAGACTCATATAATTCTATGAGGTATGTGTGTTAAGTGGTAGTATTTATATATGTTATTACGTCTTGTACAGCAAGTGTTGGCTTCCTGAGGCTTTAATCCCTTCCTCCTTCCTTTATTTCTTTCTTCTATTATGATATCCATGTTACACACCTGTTAAATCCTTCTTTCACTACCATTAAATTCGTTTTTCCCTATTTATTATTCGCATTCTTAGACTAACGTAGATAATGCATCTGCAATGCCTTAGGTGTCACAAATGTCTATGGACGGCTCTGTTTTGCTCACCATCAGGTGAACGGCTTGCTTATTTGCTTACTATTTCGACAAAAAAGGCACATAGTAAGGCACAAAATTCACGTTATTTCACCTGAAACAAAACCTCGTGTTTTGTTCTTTGCATACGGCAGCGACTTTAAAATGCCTATTGTCGATGCACTCTTACGAAAAACCGACATTAAACTGAAAGCGATTTTCAAAAGCCTCCAGACCATAGCACGTATGCAATATATCGAGGCCCTTGTTCCTTCCACACTTTCCTTTTTACATACCCATACAATAATAAATACACACGCTCTTATATAACTCCTATGTATGTTTTGTTTATTCTTTGACTTCAAGTGGTTTTTAACCTATTGTTGTCATTAGTTATTATTTTCATCATTAGTGTCATCAACAGTTACAAAGGTATAAAAAAACTATTAGACTCAGCATTTTCTAGATTAGTCAAATCAGTCGGAGAATTAACAACGTCCAAGTAGAGTGCAAAAACAAGGGCTTTTGCTTAACAGTGAGATATAATATATATATATATATATATATATATATATATATATATATATATATATATATATATATATATATATATATATATATATATATATATATATATATATATATATATATATATATATATATATATACAGGATTTTTAACAAAATAATAAAATACAAACCTGACAAAAACCGGATGCCCTCCAACACGCCCAGCATTTAAAATGAAAGTGAGCTGGCCATGTGGCTCACGCTAGGGATGAAAGATGGACCAAACTAGTAACAAAACGGGATTGACAAAATACGTAGACAGAGATTAGATAATTTTATATATTATATTAAGATATTTTAATTTTAAATGCCTATAGAAACTATACAAACTAAGAATTATTTATTTTAATATTCATATATAATTCACATATCCATAAATATATATATACCATCAGTTTAAGTGCAACTATGTCACCCTACGGTAGGTTGCAGCGCGCTCGCTGCGGGACGCCAATAGCTGAATCTCTTCCGCTTCCGCTTGCTTCTAGCCGTCTGTCTCCGGTTCAGATCTATAGCAGCAAGGAGCATTGTCAGCTTCGATGAAAAATATGACTGCTTTCAAGCACTTAAATACAGATGACTATCAATGTTAGGGGACATTCATAAATTACGTCACATGAAATTCATTGATTTTGGAGCCGTCTCCCCGTCTTCGTGTTACAAGTGGAGTTTAAATTTAGAGATTTAGCGCTTTACATTTATATATGTGGTTTTACAAAGGTTAAGACTCAATATTCGCTTGTCAATCGATGCCCGACGTTGTTTAACTTTCTGTCTTACACACGGTCTCCACTTCAACATTTGTCTACTCCGATGTTAGTTTTTCGACAGATGTGACTAGCCCGTTGCTATTTCAATTTCCTGACTTTAAGAGCTAATATTTTTTGTACATTTGTCGATAATGATAAACTGTTTAAATAACTATTGACAATATTAGTTTAATCATTTGAAATCAATACAATAAACAAAACATACATAGGAACTATGACCATAGACACATAAGAGTGCATGTGTGACGTAATGTTACTTCACGTAGGAAAAAAACTATCATAGAATTTTAAATTTCCTGCTACAGATATTTTTAATACTTTTCCTTTCTACCTTTATGTAATACATTTTAATATAATATACAAACGTAACGGCAGAAAATTAAATTTTATTTCTGTTTCTCAAGACATTTTTATTATTATTATATCTTAGTAGATTGCCGACTCTGCGAGAAATATGAATGACTAATGTGTTTCGTGTGTCATCAAGCCACCGCTGCACATAGGCCTCCTACGCACTAGGCCTAGGATACTCGGCTAAGTATCTACGCAATACAACCTACCTTTACACATTTACTAAGATGTGATCTTCGCTAGAACTCTTTTTTTTTTTTGTGGTTATTGGAAAAAAGTTATAATAACATGAGTATACATATATAACAAGGGAAAGTACTCCTCTGATTTAGTCATTATATATGAAACGATGTTGTTCCCGTCGCGGTCGGGTTATATCCACTATCTAAGCGTTGAAGCAAATCTTGATGATATATGATTACATGCATAAATTTTGTATAGTCAAGTAAACGTATTATAAATAAAAGGATTTTTTATAGAATTGTAAAAAGATTTTTTTGTTTCCATTTTTAATATGAACTATATATAATGTCATAGTCTTCTTTTTTAAATAAAAAGTTGACATATTAAAAAAAAAAACTGTTGCGTATTAGTTCATGCAGCCACACTGATGACTGTGGTATGATCTATGGACACTTCTTTTGTAACAGCTGTATTATTGTCTTATAATATAATATCTAATTTGAATTAATTCTTACAATACAATCCTTATTATAATGGACTCCTGACACAACAAGAACCTACAACAAATAAATAAGATGTTGGTAATTTTAAAATACAAGACGATATTTATTTATTTTTATTACTGAGGTACAATTTTATTGAGTATTCGTTTTCCGAACGCAAATCGCAGCCAGAGTTGCTTGAACTTCTTTGAAAGTTCAGTTGCAATTTCATTTTTACGTGGACTATTCTAAGTATGTGTACACGTATAATTGGGTTTATGTGGTAATGGTTTTACCTTTGCGGACAAATTTTCGTCGCGCTTCTTGAGAAAAATTTTCTTAATGACAAAATTTTGTTTGTACAGTGATTGGGCTGTCTCTTTCTGGAAAGTACAAAACTGTTACAGGAAATGGCCGTCTGAATGGTGGTTTTGTTATTGTGTTTCTTTGGTGGGCGTTGAAAGCTTGTGGCACAACAAGGGCTTTTGTATTCTGCGAGCAGGGTTCACCTTGCTCGCAGAATACAAAAGCCAGAATAAAAAATGAGAACCAGTTCTGAGGCCTGTTACCTGAAGGTAACAGGCCTCAGGAGTTCCCCCTGCTATTCTTTGCTACTTTGGGCGTGTTTAGATATGGTCATGTCCTAATTCTTAATTATTCGCGACCGGCCTGAGGACCTAGCGGCACCTGGTGAGCAACGTATCACCAGCAGATGTTTACAGATGTTTATAGTCAGCAATGACTATTTACTTTCAAATAACTTGCTTGCTCGAATAACTAAAAATAGATATGATTGAGAATTTATACGTTTTACGTATTTTCTTCGCGGGCACACGGGCGGTTCCGAAACGACGTGTAAAAATTCAATTTTGTTTTAGATTTGTAATAATGTAACATTAAGTAGCCAGACACAGCACACACTAATTCATTTATTATCGTCCATCCGCCAATATGCCTTGGAACTCACCAATCTGCACAGGGAAAGCATGGTGGTTCAGTGTCCGTTCCTTTGGGAATGAGGACGCTTCCTATTTTGCCCCTGGCTGCCTAAGGAATGGACGATAACCTATCACGTTTTTTTTTCACAGCCCATATATGTCCCATTGCTGAGCACGGGCTTCTCCATTTCTGAATGAATGGACGTTAACCCACCATGCTTGTTCAATGCAGATTGGCGATGACGGGTCCCGCCGTCAGGTATGTTCAAACCTCGTTTTTACTTTTCGATTGTCTTCCGTAGAGTCTACTATATCTGAAGATGCCTCGTGTTGGGGCGAAACACGTGTCGTTTACAAGATGGAAAAGTGATAATGTGTGTTTGGTGTTGTGTATAGTGGTTGGTGGGTGGAGAATTGATGGCCGATTTTCGGTAAGTTTTTGGTTTAAGTTCCAAATAAATCCACTAAACCCAACAGCAAAACACACATTATTAATTTTCTGTTATTGTTTTGCTTGTCGCGGATCTTAGCTAAGTAAAACTTTTGACTGTCCATATAGTGATGGATTTCCGCAAAGTAACGCCTGACTCCATTAATAAAGATCTATTCTGTTCTATATTTAGACATATTCCGTTGCGGGAATCAAATCCGCGACTATTCGCTCCGTAAGTGGGAAATTCGATACTAAGTTAATCGCGTATGAAAAAAAAACAGAAGTAAGAAAGTATTATTGGAAATACTATCTTGGTTTTATGTGGGTATTTCCCGGTTAGAAATGTTTATTAATTTGTGAATTTAATTTATTTTGACGGTGAAAATTTTCACGAGACGTTAGCCTTCTGCGGACATGCAAACAATTAATTACAAGGGATATTAATGTGGGGCATTAGTCGGGAGCGGGCCGTGTCAGCGGTCTCTCGGACTCGCAACCGTACCCGCAAACTCATCTTAGCATACTTAAATTCCTTGTTTAAGTATCGCTTAAGTGCTACTCTGCGGATGTTGTAGATTTTGGGATTTACTTTCGAGGAAAATACAAGCGTGTTGAAACTAACGAATTGTTAGGTATTAAATTTTCACATGTGGACTTATGGAAAGAGTTCTTTTTTAATTTATTTGTGGACTATCATCATGAATTACAATTATTCTAGTTAATTTAGACAACATATTAAAATGCTACCTTAATAAAAGATTGACACAACATTAACATAAAGTGAAAGCATAGTGTACAAAATCAGATATTATATATCAAATTACATATTAGATCTAATGGTTGTGTAGAATTTATTTTTTATAAAATTAGTGTAAAATGATAGAGCTTTTAAATCAGATTACGGCGTTTCAACTTTAGTTTTATTACATTTTATTTAAATATCGGTTCATTGTAGCAAAATAAAAAAAATGGTTTCAAATTAGTGTCTACATTTTTTTTGGGAAGGGGCAAGCAGTATCGCCGCCCATGGGTATGTGTAACACCAGGAGCATTGTAAGAAATGATTTTAATAATTGGAGGGGTCGAAAGAAGTAATGGGGAGGAGTAGAAATTAAAGAAAAAGGAGTTGGGCATCCGGTTCCCTACACACTTAATGCCGATATTCTGTGAAAGTTTGACCGTCCGTCATAAATCTCACTACACATTTTAAAAAACCTATTTCGCTAGCCGTACAAATGATTTTCCCTGAAGATCTCTCATTCCATTGTTATATTATTTTCCATTATTATTAATAAGTAGTAGGTATTGTATTTCTAAATTTTCCCGTGAATTTTTATTTAAAATAAGCCCCATAAATATATCTCCGTAGATTGCAAGAAGTTATTACGATAGTATGAGAGGGTGCAATGTAATTTAGACCCTCGTATGAAGAACGTGTTTGTCGATTGTGTTGAGATTGCGACGAAATTATTTAGCTTTACGCCGGGAGTTAATTAACCATCGACAAGGCAACAATTACGTGCGGGTAGTGGGCGTGGGCAACCGGTGATAACGTGCTTGTAATCCGATAAAATATACGTACCTATTGCCTTCCGTGCCGCTCGTTATTTGTAATTACTTCCCGACACGTCCTTAGAGATACGCGCACAAAAATAAAAATATTTGGTTCTGTTTAAATTGTAAAATGCGTAATGCAAGTGTCGATTTTGTTTACTATTGTAAGAGGCAGTATCTTAACTGAGAAGTGATGCAACAGGAGTCTGGACTAATACTCATTTTATGTACAAAGGCGGACCTATTATATACACAACTGATGAATGACGAGAGAATAGTGCGGGGTGCGGGAGACGCCTGCGCGTGCCTGCACGTGTGCAACAACAAAGTGCGTTCTGCGAATGCGGAGTAACAAAGCGCGATCCGCGAATGCGTAGTAACAAAGCGTGTTCCGCGAATTTGTTCTTTAAGTATATATTCTGTAGTGTGTAGCTACACTATCATCAATACGAATACATGGTTTAAGAATGCATGCAATACAAAGAAAAATTAGTAAGCGTGTCGCCTGATGGAAAACAGTTAATGCCGCCCATAGAAATTTTCAACCCCAGAGGCATTCCAGAAGAGATCCCAACTTTTGAGAAAGATGTAGGCTTATTTTTCTGTACGTTATTATATTACATCAGTTCGAAAATATCGGTGTGAGTAGCGGGTTCATTAAAGTAGTAGCGCCTGGAAAGTTTCGAAATAAATACATACTGGATCGCCACTCATTTAGATGGATATCTTCTTCTTCATGTGCCATCTCCATTCCCTAGGTTCGCAATTGTTTGTCTGTATTTATCACTATCCTCAGTCATGCGAATTAACTTTTCAGTGCTTTCCACTTTCAGCCAGTCTATTAGATTGATAGATAATTTCTTTTTTAAGTAATATAAGGTATATGGTGTGTATTTATAGTCGCAAAATATTCGTTAGTTCAAATACGTTCAGAGAGTAATTTTGTTTTGAGTTAGTTCTTCCGTACGGTAACATGTAGAGACCGCCATCTTTTCCTCCGGCTGGTGCGCGCTTTGACTCGCGGCTTCAATTTCGCTCCGTTTGATGTGTTTAATTACTTTGTTTGTTCTTGTTCTGCTGGTGATGCTTGCTGCGGTCACTCTAAGTTGAAAATGTTTCCAAAACTGTTAGCGTTTCCAAATTAAATGTAACCCACGTCAAACTAACCGAATAGTTTGATAATAAAAACAAAATAATTAAAGTTATAAGGATGAGTCTTGATAAAATGTCTGTTACATTTGCTTGGCTAACTTGTTGAAGTAATACTTTTTATATCTATTTCTATGTAGATATTAGAATATAAGGATAGGACAATCAAATTTTCCCGTGAATTTCGTACGACTTAACTATGGAGAGAAATTCGATGATGCAATGAATGGAAGAGGCATATGTATATACAAATTACACCTCGAAAACCATTTTTTAAAACCTATTTATGACACATGGAGTTTGATTCCAGAACTCTTAGCTTAGAAATCAAATACTCTAACCACTTAGCCATGTAGCCGTTTATGTGTCGATGTATCGCTTTAGGGCTAATCCAAATAATTTAGTTGTACATTCCTTTGTGACTTTTTTAAGAACATTTGTTAATATTCCCTTATTCTTTTAGATGATTTGATACAAGCATGGATCTTTTTTGCTTTTTCTGAGAAATCCGTTAAAATAACTCTAATAACGATTTTCCTGTATGACAAACTATACTGCCTGTTTTATGAAGTTTAAGATTTATGAGTTTTTTGAGAGGGGCAAGTTAAAAATAAATATTTATGTTAATTAAATTATCATTAAAACGGGTAAAGTGACGCGGGGTCTATGCGTTCCAGAAGGGCGAACCTTGGGTCTACAATATATCTTGAGGGCGGGCAACCGCGATTTGACTGACGGCGCACTCTGAAAGGACATTTATCAGCCTCACTAGCGGGTTACACTAGACCAAACAACAATGAATCCTCATTGACAAATTATCTAAGCATTTCCCATTTCACGTCCTTTCTTTTGAGTAATATTAGTTTAACACTAAAACGAACATTTACCATTATTATGAATGGTCTACCTATATTAATAAATCAATACTTTTCTAATTGTATTGTTTTATATTATAATATAAAATATTATTGACTTAACTGATACAGAACGTCTTCCGGCATTAAGTTCGCCTTATGTATACTATCTGTAATACAATCAAATAAATAAGTAAATAGGTTTATTAATTATTATTTTGTCCTTCATATTATAATTTAATAACAATAATGTTAGTATAAATATGTGTGGTATTTCCTAATGTTAGTATAAAAATTCTTCGATAGAAACCACACAGCGAGTGGTTGAATATGATAATTAAAGGAGCATGTATCAATAGATTGGCTGAAGCGAATGGGTATTTCGGCAACACCTCGCGGCAACTTTGGAGGACGCCAATGTCCAGCAGTGGCTGTTACGGTGGTTTTCATCGAGTTTGTCATTCAAAATCGATAAAATGAATAAAGATAATGAAAATAAAATTATCTCGATAATTTCTACTAGACGCTGGCTTTCAGTTCAAAATCTTAGTTTTTATATTTTTTGCGAACTTTCTCGGCGTCTTTAATTTTAAATATTTGTAAAAATAATAATAATAATAAGCCTCTATTTCCTTAACCTGTTTGAAAATTAATTAAATAATTTTTAAAATGTTAAATAAATTAATGATGATGATTTTTGGTTAAGTTCCCCCTGTTCGAGTATAAGATTCCTCCAAAACTTTCCAGTGGTCTCTGTTTGACGCCTCATCCAGTGCTATCTGGCTAGATTGGTTAATTCATCGGACCATTTAAATACTTTTCAGTTATCACGCAGGAACTCTAAATATTTCTGCGTTTAAAACTAACGTTCCTCTATAAAACTCTTTATTAAGTTACCAGTATGTTATTGGTTTATATTTAAAACTGAGCAAGGTTTACCTCGCGAATTGGGCTAACTATAAGTGCACTCAATTATTAAGCGCCGATATATCATTCGTTAAATGTAAGCCACTTATGAAAATGAATGTAAAACGCGGATAAACCAAAGCCTATTTTCCGCGCGAAGTAAAGCGAGCGGTTACAAATTGCTTTGGGCAAAGCGTAAATTTTAATTTTATCTCTAATACCCAAATGAGCACCGTGACTCGACATAATAAATGTACTCTTCCCACGTTAGCCGCGCGCTCGATTCAGTTACGTTGCGTTCGCGATTTGTGTTACGGTGCAACTACTTGGCAATAACATAAAACCATTTGCTTCCAACGGGTGGCTAAACTAAGGAATGTTAATTATTCTTTACTTAATACCTCGAAGCAGCCGCTTTTGTAGGCAATCTACGTACTTTCCATGGATTCTCCTTTGGATAATGTTTGCTATCGTGTACCATTAATATCGGTTGTGGTATACGGTGGTGTACACTATTTTCATCCAACAGGAGAATATCTGGACAAGTAAGTATTCATACTCGTACACATCTAATGTATGTTAAAATTTATCTTAAATTATGGTCCACTGATGTTATTCGTAGAAAAACATAAAAATTGAATTTGCCTCATAAAATAAATATAATTTTGGCTCGATCAATGTTATGTTACTTTATTAATAAACGCATTTATATGTCGTTTAAAAAGATAAAAAAATTCTAAGAAGCTGTGTCATTATATATACAATTGTTTTTCTAACTGAAATTGAAAAGCAGTCAAAATTACTGTCTTTGGCAATCTAGTGTTAATATTGTGAAATATTTTGTATTTGTGTAAAATCCCACATTTTTAAAATGTGGGATTTTACAACTAATTCATACATTTAAATAAAGCCTGTTGCTAAAATATACCAAAGTGTATATGATTATCGTTTTAGGAAAACCGAACATTAAAATTTGTAAGGTGTCGACTCTCACTTTCTGTTAACCATTTTGAAAGGTCGGACATTTCCAACCGGACGCAATTATCTAAATAGCTGTTTTTAATTAGCATAACGATTTTCGTGCCTCCTTGTAATAAGGAAAAAAATAATCCTTATATTTTTCTCCGCATAAGTGTTATTATTAACGATATTAAGGGATAAAAATATTATTTCATATTAAATAGTTTCAGCAACATCTACTTAAGAATAAAAAAGTATCTACTATTGCCAATTTGCTCGCCTTGCTATTAAAATTTTGGGGGATGTCAAGCGTCCCCGGTCACGATGATGAGCCTCTTTTGATTTTATTCTTAAATTAAATTATATAACGTATATTATTTATAGTAGGTGTTCCAGTCGTATAACTTTAATAAAAGAGGTATATATTATTCGATATTGAGTATTTAAGAATTTGTTACTGAAACGCAAATTTTCACGCTCACTCGAACTCCATCTAAGTGCGAGTCACGACGGGACAGTTTATTCCAACTTTTCAACTTGTTGGGAACGTTCGAAAGGCGAATAATTTTCATAAAATGCGCGTCGCTGTGTCTTGACACAAAAATTAGATTCATCAGACCTCGAGACACATTCCGCCGCAACATATTCTGTCACAAATTCGATTGCAGCCGTTAACGAGGGCGCGAACAATGTGAAACCAACTTTCTGTGCCAGTTTATCGGCTGAATACGTGTAATGGTTTCTGATAAGAGCGATTTGAATGAACAGGCTGGAAAACTCTAAAGATGTTTTCGGATAATGGAAGTTGTAATAGATATGAAAATTATACAACGGCATTATTGCATTACCCATTTAGAAGGATAAAGGAAAACCCATAAAACACTCGGCCACCCTATTGTTAGAATAATTTCTTATTGCTCCATTCATATTTTACTAAAGAATTTTTTTTCATACTCAAAGGCGTACTTACAGAAATTAATTCAGCAATTCAGTTTAAATGACTCCGTTCACTTTTTTAACGAATGAGAACGGTAACTTTTGTATAAAAATTTTTAGGCAAATTCATATATTATTAATGGAAACCCGCGGATTAAACCAAAAACTAAACAAAAGTTATAAGCATAAAATCTACGTTGTTGCATTTATTAGAAATAGTTCCTGAATTTATTTTAATGAAGGCCAGAAAACGCGGTTCCATACCAGGCGTTAAATTTAAAATTGTTATTCACGACATTAAATACGAACTCAATATGTATGCTTTTTTATATGGCGTGTCGTTGGACTGATAAAGTTTTTACATTTTTATCGGAAGGACTCGTAAGTAACGATGTAGCACATGTGCATCCGTCTTAAACTAACATAAACATTGCAATCTTTATTGTTTCTTAAAAATGGTGGACAGATTATAATAAAAAAAAATGCTTCAGCTCTCAAACTCATAAAAACTAAAAACGTCTTGTTACGTATCGGTATTGTGCAGGTGAACATAAGGAAAGGCAGATACATCAACTTTGAATAAAAACAACTTTAGATCTACAATAAATGAATGAATGAATGAAAACTACATTTTTTTCGCCCCTTCTCGGTCGAGCAATATCCGAACAGGTTCGTAAATATACTTACAAAAATACAATACGTTTATTAAGTATTTTAAAATCAAACAACATAAAAAAGAAATATTATATTTTTTGTACGTATGTGTTCCTAAATCATTCATCAGATTGCGATGGAATTTTGGTAGGCTGTTGTGCGTACGCGCGCTAAGGTATCTGGCTCAAACAATTTGTATATTTTACCAATTGTCTATTCAAAACAGTTGCAAAACATTATTGTATACAATTGTTGTTCTGTTGTGCCACAAATTGTGTACAATGTGTCGTTGAGGGCCCCAAATATAATTTAGTTATTTCACGCGAGACCAGAAAGTTTCGTTCAAACAAATAATATAGGTTTACATCGGTGCGGGGAGCACCTGGGCGGCGCTGCGATCGGTGTGTCCCGGGGGAAATAAAAACTTTGTCGCACGTCGCTTGTCCTAAAGCCTTCTTGCAGTCTCCCGGCTCCGCGACACGTTCACCGATTCGCTACCGACGTACAGTTTATAGCTTTGATTCTCAACGTCACTTCGTTTACGATATTGTTTCGTATTACTGCTGCGTAAAGCGCGAACGTACGATCCGCACCATTTTATACTCACACTTCTGAATTGGATAGGGCGAAAATTTATTATTCCTGTCCATCTCCCACAGCGAATAAAAGTTCATCAATTATACTCGTCAGATTTTCTTGGACTAAAAATGTAAAAGACTGGTTGAAGGTGGAAAGCACAGAAAAGTTGACATATAACCGCCGACATCTGGGATGGAGATGGCACATAAAGAAGAAGAAGAAATACTCGTAGTTTTTTCACAATCCATATATGCCCTACAGCTGGGTATGAGCTTCCACAGGAACGAACATTAACCCATCAAACTTATCCAATGTGGATTGATAGGGTAACCAGACTGGGAATAATATATTTATCCGGATGCGAGGATCGAACCCGCGATCATTGACTTCGTAGGCGACAGCCACTGAGCAAATTGGTCGTCATACTCGTAGTTATCTGAAATAAAATATGTCGAGTAGTCTTACTTTTTAATCATCTTCAAATGTAATAAAACCTCCATATCACTTACAAACTGCAAAGTCTTATTCAACGTAGTAAAGCAAGAATTTCTTGAAATGACTTCGCTAATATTACTGTAGTACTGAAAGTTTTCGACGGCTCGAGTTCGATAACTGTTTGGAACTCGGTGGAATTTTTAAATTAATTCAAAGGAAAAATAAAATTAGTGAAGTTCGCGAGGATTATATTACGCGCTCGTAATTTCAATCAAGAAATTCGCAGCGTGTTTGAGGTTATTAAGTTTTCTATACTTAATACATATTACGCTTGATAGTGGTATAATAATGTAATTTTCTTATTAATAATATTAAAATTACTGTGTGGTTTCCGATTTAGGAAAGGGTCGCTCCATTTCGTCTTGTATTTATCTATAATACGAGGCGACTATGGAAACAAATACTAGAGAATAAGAAGTAGCATTTACATGAGTAATGAAAATTATTCTACGATCTTCAGTCCAAGGGTGAGGTTACGACACCTCTTAGTTTCAAGGAGACCAACCTCAAAACTAAGAGGTGCCGTATTGTTACCTCAACTGTCATCCTCATCTGCTCGAATCCTGCTACGTCTTCTTCACTGACTTGATGAATGACTTGACGTGCCACTATTGGCAGTATAACAATCCTGAAGCATGGATAGTTATAAAATTGGCCAGCCATAGACAGTAGATAACACTACTAGCAACCTAGTCCTAGTGGTCCTTTCTATACGGGAAGCTACGTAGCAAAAATATTTATATAGGAAAACTGTACATACATGAGAAATAAAATAGACAATTCGTTATTCCGATTTTTTTATTACTTTATTGGCCAAATTATAGTAAAATATTTAAAGATTTAATACTAATATATATTTTATTGTTTTAAGAGAAAAAAATCATGAGCATATTGTTCATGTGTGATTTTTCGTAAAATTTCAATACGTTTGCGCATAAGCTGTAGCTATAAAAACTGAATTTGTTTCCTCTTTCTTTATACACAATCTATAAAACCGTTGAATAAACATTTACCTTCTTTGCCCTTTAGAAATCGTGAAAAGGATCTGAGAACTTCACCCTAAACTTATTTAAACTTTTACCCTAGAAAATCCTTTACGAAAGCAGTTTAAATGTAGAATGGAATATGTATTAGAGAATAGGCAAAGGTAACGGTGAGCCGATTTATAGATAAATAAAGGTAAGTGGTTTTGAAAGTTTCTATTTGTGCCGCAACTTTAAGGATAAGTAATGAATTAGTTGTGGAAAACATTTATTAAAGCACTAATTAAAACCAAAAGCGAAATCTAGGATTAACGTTAAGTTTATGTTGCCCTCAATTTTATGTTATACCACCTTTTATGTCCGTTTATTAACCGGATAGCGTTCGTACAAATATAGTTTAGTGTTAAAAAGGCAAGATGTGGTTGCGTTTCCCAGCATCCCTCCTCCATATTGTTATTATTATTTAAAAGTTTTGTCTCAGCCCATGTTATCGATCTTAAATCCTCAATAATCGATTTATTTATTGCCTTATCCTTGAACTTTCTATACGAAATAACTTCAATATTAATCTTGGTATTTTTTCTATCTTCTTTATCATATCTAAATTGATTCACCGTATATTTTTCTTCTTATTTGAACATTATTAAAAATATTTGTTTCGTCCTTACCTCTTTAGTACAGTCTCATTTGTAATTTTTACGGTAAATTTTATTTCGTAGTCCTTTTACAACATAGTTACCATAAACTTAAACTTCAGACTACATGTACTATAAGTTGTACACGATGAGACCATAAATAGATTTATTCTTAACCAGCTCATTACTTAATGATTGATTTATCTAATGAAATATTGTATGATAACATTATCTATCTGTGATAACATTATTAACTCTACACATCAAATGGATTTACCGATAAGTTGGGCAAATGCCTTGGTAGGGAACGTGTTAAACAATTTGTAAAGATATTGCGTGTCTAAAATATTGTACAGATCAGTGTTTTAGTTTCAAGGGGTGCCAATTCAAAATTCGCCGCAAGTTATTTTAAGGTTTGTTACGTCAGCGCGATTTTCCAATTTTAACTTTCATAGACTACGGTAGCAATTTTGGAGTTATCTCTCGCTCGGATTAATCAAATTTTGTTGCTATTTCAATTACTCAAATCGAGATATGTTAATGCTTTGTTTGACTTTTTTTAACTAATATACTTTTTGGATTAAGTTATTTGCACAAAAAAGTAGGGTATAATCAATTTGTGTTTCATAACTACATGACCAAAATAATCACGCGCGATATTCAAGTGGTCGTAAACCGATGACTCCGCAGCATTCTTGGCACTCACTGGCCCGTGAAAATAACTAACGAAAGCCTGTTGAGACACTGCAACGAAATCCCCATCAGCTTAAAGATCAAGCGTTGTAAGTAGAACTGGATCGGCTACACTCTCCACCGGGAGCCTAATCATATCCCTAAGCAAGCCCTAGATTGGAATCCCCATTGCAAAAGGAAGCGTGGCAGCCCCGAGCAAACATGGTGACGTACGGTGATCGCAGAAGCGGGTAGCATCCGAATGACCTGGAGCGAAATAAAGCGCGTAGCTCAAGATACAACGCAATGGCAGAGCATTGTAGACGCCCTCTGCCCCATATGAGGGACATAGGAAAGTAAGTCAAGTAAGTCACTACAAATTAAAGGGTCTTATGCGGTTACGTATAACATTTATTTAAAAAACACTTTAAAGTCATCAGTACTATTGATTTCATGAAGAGATTATTAATGGAGTCAGGCGTTACTTTGCGGAAATCCATCACTATATGGACAGTCAAAAGTTTTACTTAGCTAAGATCCGCGACAAGCAAAACAATAACAGAAAATTAACAATGTGTGTTTTTCCGTTGGGTTTAGTGGATTATTTGGAACTTTAAACCAAAAACTTACCGAAAATCGGCCATCAACTCTCCACCCACCAACCACTATACACAACGCCAAACACACACTATCACTTTTCCATCTTGTACACGACACGTGTTTCGCCACACGAGGCATCTTCAGGTATAGTAGACTCTACGGAAGACAACCGAAAAGTCATGAAGAGAATAACGAAGCGTAGTTTTTTAGACGAGCCGAAATCGAAATGAGATTGCTCTGTAGTGTACAGTAAAAGTCAGTGGTGCTGTGTGTCATTGTTTAGCGATCTCGGGAACGTCGCTGGAGTCAATATGCGGAACATTTCCTATTACACGCCCACTTCTTCCCGTGAACGGAAGGATATCACAAGAGGTGATAATACACATATAAAAAGTTTTGTGAATATGAGAAGCAAAACACTGCGACATGTTTTGCAATTAAGTTTTAAATATTGCTTTATTAATTAAACAACTAAAAATCGAATATCTACACAGTAAAATTGTTCATATTTAAATGTATTATTGTTAAACAGTTATCTGATCGAAATTACTCCCATCAATAATGCTACCATTTGGTGTTGTTTTTGAATTTTTATACAAAATGTATGTTTATATTGAAATAATAAATATGTGTATTTAAAAAAGTATACTGCATAATATAATATATATTAACATAATTCTTATAAGTGTGAATGTCAGCTTTGTGATTGTCAAAGCATATTTTTATTCCAACACAATTTGTAATGGAAGCGACACGCGGAGACAAGAGAACAGGGCGAGGTCGGGCGACGGGGCACGGGGTCGGTGGAGGCGGCAAAATTACTTGCAAATTCCATTTACAAACTCGACGGCCAGGCGTCGTCAAAAGAAACTGGTCGGCTACCACAGCTACTCGTTACGTACACTATGACCCCCTATTGTGAGTAGAATCGAAATATATTTTATTTTCTTTTAGGGATCTTAACGTAGACTTTTGGAATCAAATAACAGAAGTGCGGTATATTATCTTTATCTTAAATAAATGTTTGCGCTTTTTATTGTCTTCATTTATTTTATTTTAATTATTCTATTTATTGACTTCATTTATTTTTTTTATTTATATATTTACGCCTTAATGTTTTTGTTGGCAAAGACCACAGAGCTCTATGATCCCGGCACACTTTCCCTGCCTCCTCCACACTCATCCATCCTTTCATCCATTCTACCTCTCACATTCATTGCAGCGAAATGGCTCTCCATTAGTCGCTTGTCGCCCTTGTGGGAATCAGGACGTGACGGGTGGCGAACCACGTCGTCGTCATTTTTCAACAAATTAGGTATATTACAATTCGTCTTTAGTGAATCCCACGAGCCGCAAGGGAGGATAGAGGTCAGCCCCGCATGCTGAGGTAAGGCACCATAGTACCCGGGGGAGCCCGATCCCGGGACGGTCGGCACGCTTGCGACTAGGCTCGCTCCTAGCCACGCATCCATTGGTTCGGCAGACCGTGGATTGGCGGAGAGGAAGGGGAAAGGATAAAGAAGAAAGGAAAGGACAGGAAAGGAAAATGCGGATTGAGGGGTTTACCAGACTCGGTATAAATATTTATAAATCCATGAGATCCAGATCAAGATCTATAAATATTTATAGATCTGAGCCAATATATATAAAAAGTCTTAATATAATAGAAAGTTACAAATGTATGATATATGTGGGTAGTTCTAGGCTTACGATGGTTATTTTATAGTACCATTCTCATTTTAATGGTTCACTCCTTTACATGACGCTTAATTTGGGAGACCGCAGAGCCCGATATAACTTAACCGACCTGGATCTTAATTTTAAGACCTTAATTTATTTGGCATATTGTGAACGTTAAGATGTACTTGGATTTATATCACACAAAAAAATATGATTGGGAGTAAAAAAGAAATAATTAATTTTAAATAAAATCACATATATATTCTGAGGAGGAAATTATAGTTAAGAAAATTTAAATTCTAATGAGTGAAAATTAATGAGTTGTTGAATGAAAAATGAAATATTATCTCAATCAATTAAGCTACGCTACGCTACGCTCTCTTTTGACAAACCTCAGAAGTTTTAAAATTGCGAGTTATATATGTACATAGTTTGACGACCAATTGGCTCAGTGGCGCGGCCCATGGAGTCTTTAGTTCTAGAGTTCTAAGAAATAAGTCTGGTAACCCCGCTAATCCACATTGGACAAGCGTAGTGGGTTAACGTCTGTTCCTCTAGAAATGGAGAGGCCCGTGCTCAGCAGTGGGACATATATGGGATGTGAAAAAAAATGTATTCTGGTGATACATTAATAAATGTATCACTAATGCATTAAAACCTTTTCTATTATTTTACATTTTTTTGACGTTCGTAATATTCGAATTTAAAATGAAAAAGAAATTGTTATATAACAAAACACATTAGTTCGATTGAAGTTTTTTAGCATAGACATGTCACCCGTTCGGCATAAGTAATTGAAATTATATATATTAAAATATAATATGTAAATTGACAAGTGTTAATAAAATATAATAAAGTATAAATATGAATATGATATAAATGTACAATGAAATGCAAGAATAAATTAATATCGTTTTAAAGAATTTTATTTGAAGATAAAAATCCCCTAAAGATCCCGGGTGTCGCCGTAAGCAGTACGGCAAGCACGCCACAGTACATAGTACATATATCCTTTACTTGGATACGTAAACACAAGGCGCACTCGACCGAATCTTATTTTATCCAATAGAATGATAGTTTTTTCAATACGATTAGTGGAGAATTCTGATGTCCAATCTTTAAGGGATAAAATATTCTTAATTTTTAATAATAATCTTATATTCTTAAATTAGATTGATAGATATATTCTTTATTGTACACAAAAAAACAATGTTATTCAATTATTGATTGTAATATTTATATACAAATGGCGGTCTTATCGCTAATTTCTTCTAGACAACCAATGTTAAAAAGGTAATTTGATGTAGGTTGGTGATACATTATCATTATGATGATATTAATAAACAAAGACAATAAGCAAAAATATATAAATATGAGATAAGCGTAAATAATAAACGAGTAAATAAAAAGATACATAGATATTTATTTATAAAGATAGTGATTTTTGACAAGCCGTTTGAAAATTACGAGAGACTGCTTGTCCACAACCGAACAGCCTGTACTGTTAAAGATTGGTCAAAGAAGTTGGTATGATGAGCAGGGAATTACTGTCACACACTATTGTTATTGGACCATAATGGTCTAATAGTAACACAGCTTTCGTAGTGTGAAAAATTCATTACTTTCGAATTAACATAAACAGAATTAAATATTTTTCGTTAATGTTTACTTTACCATATGTGTACCAGTAAAGTATAACATACCGTTCTCTTAAGGGACTTGGCAAACGCGATAGCTTCTGGGAAATGCCGGAAATGTCAACTGCACTGCACATATTAATGTTTGGTAAGACTGTTTATTTCATAGAAAACTAAAGTGGTAATGGGCTGATCATGTTCGTCGAATAACTGACAAACGCTGGAGTAGACGAGTGCTGGAATAAGGTAATAAAGATGGTGTCTCAGCAAACATAATGTGAGATGTCCCTCAGCTAGATGGTGCAATTTTTGCGAAGTGCGTCTGGCAGACACTGGATCCATGTAGCCGAAAATCGGTTATTGTGATGAGGCTTGGGGGACGCCTTTGTTCAACAGTAAACTGCGCCACCTAGACCGATCTTTGGGTTGCCCCAATTAGTTCTACCATCCCACGCGGATTGTGGAACTCTCAATCGAACTGCAAACGAGCATGCGAGTCACCTGATGAAAAGTGATCATCGCTACCCGTAGACGTCCGCATACCGGAGATTTCATCGATGCGCTGACATGCCATATTACGTTTGCCATGAAACATTCGTTACTCTATCATTCGTCTACTCCAGCGGTTGTAGGTTCTCCAACAAACGTGACCAGCCCGTTGTCATCTTAGGTCGCTAACTTGGAAAATTGCGTACTAAAACACTTTGGTTTTCTGACGGATGTCTTTATAACAAAACTTATCTAGCAGAGAATTTCCGAGCTCTCTTCATAGTTCTCTGAGCTACTCTGAACTTGTGAAGCAGATGAACTGTCACTCTACGTTTCGATACCGTAACGGAGAAAAGGTATACCTGGCACTCGTCTTAGTTTTGCTTAGTGCCTTGTCACTTAGAAAAACTACCATTAATAAGTTAGTAAAGGTATTAAAAGTAATCTTTGTTTTATTTGTTTAGTCCATCGAGATAAAATGAAATACTTTTTCATTTACTCGGTCGAATGTTTGATATTAAGTGTATGAAAACTTAGTTTGTAATTGGTAGATCGTAGAGTCTAGTTAGTAATCAGTTGATCTTGGGTTTAATCAAGTTAGCCGCCCCCGATCAGGAGAGTTCAAAAAAAATAATTATTGATGTTATATATGCAAAAACAGCTGTGAGAAAATATTGCGTTATAAAATATTTTGAATGACATATAGGTACATATATATAATATACATATATCCATTCAAACGCTGTGATCGTACGATTTTACAAATCTGTTTTACGCTAGTTAAATCAAAATCGAATTGCAGGATGTGAGCTCTTAAATCGTAGAATTACATTAAAGTATTTCCTATCGTAATTGTATAGAAATAAGGTTAAATGTTATTTGTCCTGCACGTTTGCGGTTTACTAGTCAGAGTTGAGGGAACGCGGCAGTAAATAACAAGAGAGATCGGATTATTTCGATAAGATCGTAAAACGAAACAAGCCTCGCTTCGCCGAGACGGTTGTTTTTGAATATACCTTACGTAGGGGAATAACGTTGCAATTTAAATTATTAATCATTATTGATTCAAATATTTGTTATCGTGTATTATACTATTCGACTGCTTCGCTCAATGGCTGGGTTACCTTCTTTATAACCTGAAGGTTTATATTCAATTAAAAAACTTTGTTTTTAAAAATTATTTTGTCAGATCTTGGAATTATTTTGTCTAACTATTGTATCTCGGAGGCACCAATTTGTTTTCCAATTATATCGAAAAAATAATGATACATTGGGTGAAGGAGGATTAGGAAGAGAAAGTGCTTTATGCGTTGGCGCATATACATACTCAAATCGTTTAATTTTATGTCCTGTGCAGATGACGCTTCTAAGATTTCTTAGAAGTAGCCCTATCTGAATCAGCTAATAACGAGGTTTATTTATAAGACACCTTTAAAAGTCGACTTAAACTTTAGCGCTTTATTGTAATTGTGAAATATGTAACACACCTTATGGAAAATTAGTTTCAATATGGAAAATTATTAGAAATCACAAGAGTTTTTAATTAAGTACATGGTAAATCAAACTGTTAAAATTCACGTACCCACCCAATTCACGTTAGTTGATAAGTAAAGCTTATTTATGTCGTTCTGTTTACAACACAGTGGCAGTTTTATTTACGATCCAGAGCAATATCTGAAGGAGGCAGTGCGGGGTACACTAATATTGGTCGTGTGGGCTAACTGATAGTCGTTCGATAGAATAATATGACGTGCGCGCGACCGGCTAGCTAGCACGTAGGCAATAAGCCCCCGGCAGCGAGCCAGCGAGCCGGCCGGAAAAATAAGATTGCAACCGGACGCTTCTGATCCGCAAAGAGTGCCCTCGTGCGCGTCTGTACCGAGCGTTTGTACGATTTGGCAGTAGGTAAATAATTTATCGATTTGCTGCCAAATAAAAAACTCATACTTTTTTAACTGGAATATTTATAGAAAGATAGACAATAAAAACAAAAGGAAAAACGAAATTGCTTAAAACTTGATTCATTATAATATGCATTTTCTGCCGATATAATAAACGTATAGTTATGAACTATATTTGAATACTGATTGGTAGATAAATAGACAGATAAATTTCCCATACAGGCACAAAATAGAATAAAAAAAAAGAAAAACGAAATCACTTAAAACTTGATCCATTATAACGATGAAAATTTAAACTAATTTAAATATTTGAAAAAGCAATGCACTGTGCATATGGCAGAGGGGAAATGGTCCATGGCTCAGTTACAACTTCCATTCAGCGAGCAGAAAAACCCTACGTTTAACATTTATATTGCGACATATTATAATTAAAAAACGACATGTTTTGGAGGTTAAGCAAACAGCCTTATATTTAAAAAAAAAGTAAAACCACGTTCAAAACAGTAATTAATTTTAAATGTATTTTATGAATAATCTTATTTTTTTAAAAAATCAGCTTTTGAAATCGTAAATAATGTAGAAGTAGATTGTTTGCTTTGAGAAACAAGTTCAAGTTTGTATTGCTCCTAGTAACAAATAGCAACATAGGTTATGTTGCTATATGCTATTATGTTTTATTATATTGAGATTGCTTGTCCGCGTGATTTGTGTAACGATTAATCTGTGTAAAGGGTTTGTTTTTACAGAAATATTACTTAGGTCCGGTATTTCTGGTTTGTAAGGTAATTTATATAAAATATTCCTTAATTCCCGTATTAGTATGTCAAGTTTCAGCGGAGTTTGAAACAATACTCGTCGTCTAGTTATTGTCATTATCGTGCTTCTTCCTAGTTTGCAAATTAGCACCCTCCTGCTTACGTCTCTCTCTTTCGATGTTGTTAAGACCCTGGAGCCAGCAATGATATTACTCAAAAAGAGTAAAATTTATAAAGAGTAAAAAAAAATACTATAACATTTGTTTGGCAACAAGCAATTGCATTTTAACACATTGAAGACGGTATGCGCTGAAAAGTGTCCAGCCTCAGTTCCCGCACATTTTTTATTATTATCACTACAACTATCATTTTTTCATGTCTTTATGTTGTCTTTACTTGCAATTACACAATATTGCATCAAATTCCAATAAACGTGAATTTCCGCCATCCGTCGCCAACAGTTGAAAAATAAAAGACGGAAATTTCCGACTCCCGTCTTCAATGTGTTAACAATATGTTTGGTAGGAGTAGGTAACTTAATTTATTATTTTAAGCGGATGCGTTTTTATATCTATGTGACAGTGCTGTGTTTCTTAAAATAAATTTGGCGAAGTGTAACTGAAGCTAAAAGTTGTTTATGATATTACGAAGACAGTTAGTTAATAAGTGACCACAGCCGGTGGTATCACCGTCGGCAAATGTTGCCGCCGAGACTTGTCGGAAAAAGTGAAAGTTTTTATCTGCACGCGGTCCCAAGCCACCCGTTCTCATTTCCACGGAGCCGCCACTCTTGATCGCAATCGCGTATGGCAGGGTTGAACCGTAGATCGTCGGATAATTGCTGATCTGTCGATACATCTTAACCATGTAATTTTTCAGATTATACCAACTTCATATGTATCAAACGTACGTATTAACCACAATATTTACAAAAATTGCATTGTTAGCAATAAACATATAATGTTTATACTGCAGCGTCTACATCCTCTAGTAACATCCGTCATTTGAAAGGGAGGTGAATGTCCAGCATGGACTGTTAAGGCTACATTGATTTAATGATTTGGAAATATAAGTTTGAATAGCACTTAGGCAAATACAGGTTCGTTTTTTTCTTATATGAAAAATAAAACATTCAAGGAAAAAGAAAAAATCTATGTTCTAAAACTTTTTATTTTATAGATTTTTTAAATTAAAAAAAGGCACAAGAATAAAAATCTGTAGGCCATGCAAATGTTCTTACATTTATTACTCCCTGATTGTCGTCCACAGGCTGTTAATATAAACATATTTATATACTATACCTTTATATGCTATTGTACAATATATTATGATATGAGAATAATGTTTATATGGAAGTTATAATTCAAAGAAAGACCGTCAAAGGTAGAAAAGTTGCTTACCTGGATCATATCGTGAGACATGACAGGTACAAATTGCTGCAATTGATCATGATGGGAAAAATCGCGGGCAAAAGACATGTTGGTCCAAAAAGAAAGCCTTGGGTATGTAATATCAGGGAGTGGATCGGGATAGCGAGTGCTCTAGAACTGCGAAGAACTGCACCTCGCGAAGGAGGAGGAAAGTTGTGCTGAATTGGCTGCCAACCTTCGCAAGCTGCTTTTAAAGCTGACTGTTACGATGATGTTCTTGTTCCGGACGCAGTTTTATGCTAAATCTCGACAATGGTTCCGTTGGTCAATGCTGCCATCGTAGTGAATGCATCTTGATAGTGCGTTGACGAGTCTGATCATGTGTATATCTTTGTATTATTGACACAGGTATACTAGAGAACACTACAAAAAGTGCTTACTGCCGCCTATGGATTTCCGCAACACCATAAGGACTATAGGGAAGATATGAATGATGTTATATGTTTAGCATTTACTCAAAACGTAAGTTGCAATTAAACGATAAAACTTCACTTTGGTTAATTCGATTAATATTAGCTGGTTAGGTGTCAATTATTTTGGGACAAATGTGAACGATTAAAATTATTACAGTATTTTATTTTACTGAAGCACAATACGAAAAATTATTGTTATAAATGTAAATTTGAATTACGTTATGGAAGGTGTGGTTTCTTGAAGAAACGTTTTTATATCACATTATTGTCTTATAAATTATTCTTCAATAAATAGAGAAACTAAATTAAATGTGTATGGAGTAATTAAGATCTACCAGCCCTGCTTTCATAAGGAGTGAGAACAAAGAAAAAGTATATACGCTCTTGGGAGCTATACGTCAAAAAATTATGTGACCCACGAAACGCTGCCTAGAAGGTCACAATAAACTGATACTGGCTCTTTGTGTAACGGAGTGTGAAGATTAGATCTGACTCGAAATTGTTTGATTAGATGTTCTCTGAATATAAGCTATTAAAAGTTAAGTGAAGGGCGGTATTTGGCGTGAGCTTATAATGATTTATTATACGACAAGTAATAATGATTGTACGTAAAGTAATTAACAGATATCACTAACTACTTGTATACATAAAGAAAGTCTATAAATTTTTCAATTTATACTATTAAATTACATATATAAATTGTTATTAAATCTCTACTATTATTCTTTATTCTTTAAATAATATTAATATGCTATGCTATTGGTCGCATTGTAAATACACAAATACTAAGAAAAGAAATCTGTAAGTGTATATATTTGTCCTATTGCAGGAATTGAGCTCACAACCGTGTGCTCAGAAAGTAAAAATTTTGCCATTTTACCATTTAGACTATGCGGTAAACTAATCACTACTGTATTCGGATTTTACAAGTCTTGATCTTGAAGTTCAAGAAACACTTGAAGCCCTCAGAGGTCACAAGTGACCTTTGGCTTCAAAGTCCATCTTATTTTTTTACATTTGTTTTGTACTTATTCTCTGATTAAATTCAGAAACAATATCTTTTGGATATTATTCGATGTTATGTTTATTGTTTACCTCCATTATCGTTTAAACTGAAAAAATAAATGTAAAAGTTTATATAACATACTTCTGTAAGGAAAGAGTCCCGATTCCATTTTATTTGCATATCGCTTTAGCGATTCGCCGCGGCGGTGGCGCGGGCCCTAATAAAACGAGAGAAGGTAACTGGCGTGTTTGCCGTGACGCCACCGAGATGACAGATAGAGCACGCTCGCCCGCCATCCAGCCACCACTTTGTTCTTAAAACTAGCACCGGATAAACCGCCCTAGCAATGAACAACTAAACTAGATATTTGCCAAAGTTAATAGCAAAAGCAAACAATACCTGTCCCTTTTAAAAAATAAATGCACTAAAGAAATTCTGAAAGAAAAATAACGTTATATTTATCAAATTATTGTTTCTGAGTAACTTTGAAAAATACTAGACTGTGTAGGTTTAATTTAATTATAGCGCTATTAACTGCTGAGGATAAGACATTATTTCCAAATAATAAATATTTGAACAACGTTCTAATAGTTCTCTATTTCCATAAAACAATGATGGCATTGCAGTTATCTATGGACAGCATTAATCATTTTCCATTAGACCACACGTTTTTTTTATACATACATACATATCGTTACGTTTGTTTCCAGTAGGGTGAGGCAGAGACCACAGATCTCCATCTGCTACGAACTCGGCTGTTTTCTCCACACTCATCACTCTCCTCATGCAAGTCCGTCGGGTAAGGGTACTCTTGACCTGGCTTTTTTTAAAACTTCGGCAATTTGGCCGAGGTATGTTTTCCGTGGTCTTCCCCTACCTACTCTTTCATTTACAACCGCAACGTAAATTTCTTTTGCTAGTCGTCTTTCATCCATCCTCTCCATGTGCCCAAATCATCTAGGAATCCTTTTCTCAACATTCTGACTCTTCATAAGTGCAGGGCTCCATTAACCTGATGACCAACTTTTACTCGCCTTCAATGTTACCTTCACATTTTCCATCCCTTGTAAACAATCAATGTTTTTTTCATACAGGCATAAATATGAGCTACTGCTGGTAAGATCATATCCATTTCTGGTGGAATGTACCTACCACGCTTGTTCAAGGTGACGGGATACCTAGACTCAATAAACTACATGTAGCGACTCCACGATACGTTTTCTATTTATCTCATAAAAGGCTATGCGTATGTAGCGTATGAAGTAGAAGGCATAAAGTAATTGTGTAAGACAGAAAGCGATCACATTTAATAATTCCACCGTAATAGAATTAAATGTGTTTCAACACGCGAATCATTTTATGTTAAACCTCGCAAATAAATCAACAATTTAATATCATTAAGCGGCTGCGCCTGAAGTGCGCTCTACAAGTTTCCCATTTTAATTCGCTTGTAAGCGACTTTAATTTAGCGGGAAACTGTTTCTTGCAACTTGTTATAATATGTTCGCTCACTAACAAAACACTGCATACAAAGGATTTATTAATTTTGGTATGAAGTTCACAAGTCTTTTCTTTTCCGACTTGAAACAAAAGACTTTTATTAACAGACTGCGGTAGTCTACTGATGGACGTAGTCCACGTACCACCTAGCTAGTTCTTCGGCTTCTTTCTTCTAATTGCCCTGTGACAGATTATTACTCTATGTAGCCGGGGGGGGGGGGGGGTTCTGGCATGATTTGAAAGAAATAAATGTACCGTGAACCAAAGACACCGATTTTAGGTATTCTTTGAGTTAGTGATATGTCAATGGCCTGGTCACGTTTGTTGGAGAATTGACAAGTGTTGGAGTAGACTTGTATTCAAGAGGAGACTGCGTCGTTCGAAGACCGCGAGACTAGTCGCTAGTCGTAGTTCAAAAATTAAATACATTTAATTTAATATATTTCATCATCATCGTACATACCAGGCGGATTTTGGTTTTAAGATTTTAGATATGTTGCAGCGGTAATACTGCTTACATTATGTGCGTAGTTTCATATAGCAATGTATATACCATAATTAGATAGTCTTTCAAGCTTTGTCTTTAATATAAAATACTACGCGTGTAAATGAGATAAATACGGCGTTAATGTATAGCATCTTAGCTAAGGACACGACACATATTTGAATAATTTTTAAAATAAAATGTTTTATCTTTCAGTCATACATTTATTTTATCCAATAATTAATGAACTTTATAGTTTAATTTCTGAGTCGCCACCCACTCAGAACACACCCACTGAAAGAGCAAATACCAGTAGCCATCTACTGATACTACTACACGCTGTGGCCCATGCAACAGCTTCTATCTACCTGGAAATAAATATTGCAATTCCCAATCTGCGTGCCAAGGGTGTGGATTATGGCAGAACCCCCCAATTTTTAAGAAGTGAATATTCAGTAATAAATTGTTAAGTCCGTACTTGTAATGATGTATATTTTTGATATATAATCCGTTATATCAGGTATATATTTCAAAAATCAGAAAAATGAAATAAATCATTGGCATTGAAATAAAAATACTTTTAACTAGAAAGTTAATTTTATAAACGTCTGTACAACTTGATCGATTTGAAGGCGAGTTTTTATGTTTGCGTTTTTCTCTCGCCCCTTTGCTTCAAGATTGCATTAAATTAAATTGCAGTGACATTTTTCTTTATGAACACCCGATTTTATTTCGTTTAATTCCGTTTCATAGAAAAGTTCTATTTTTAAGAAATATTCAAGTGTATTCAGGGAGTTCATATTTTTAAACATCTTTCAAAGTCAGTATTCATTTGAAGGGTCAAGTCCCGCAGCATTATTAAGATTTGTTAAGATTCTTGGCAATTAGCTTAACTATTATGCCAGTGTCAAGTAAAATGGAATAATATCAAATCTCTTGAAATGTCTAGTCCGCTTGTCACGTTAAGTTTTGATAAAATGGTGGCTATTCTACCAAAACCTTCTATGGACTATTTCAGTCAACTTAAAAAGTCACGATACACGCATTTATTTCATATCACTTATAAGCTTTAATGGAACTATATTGTACAATAAGCCACTACAATTAAACGATATAACTGATAAAAATGAAAATGAAATAAAAACACAACGTCGCTAATGTAAGTTGACGGGAAAAGTCGAATTTGTTAAGATTAAAGTAAGTTGAAAATTACGTTTTTTTATGTGTCATTTACTTATTATAACTCATTCATCAAGGTATTTTTACAAATATATTAAGTTTACTGAATGGTTCCTTTTACTCTTCATTATTATTTCTCCATTTCAGTAAATTCAAGCCTCCGAATAAATTGATTCAACAATTTTATTCATTTGAGAAGTCATAAAGTTTGAGGCGGCTCACTGCTTAATGTAGCTGCGTTGCAAGAAACAATTAGATAGTTATACTGTGGAGTCGCGTGGATTTTGGAACGAAAGTTATTGTTTTGATATGGCATATAACTTAACTTTCTTTATTTTTCATAATTTAAGTATAAATTAAGCAACAATAGCTCTATTGCTAAAAATTGCATTTACGATCGTGGTCGTGAGTTTAACTGTTCCATTAGCCTATAAATGTTAACCATGTTTTGCAATAAGTTCAAGTTTGGTTTTTTTTATGGCGAGTGTGGTAGCGGAATTTAGCGGCCGAAGTTATTCCGAACAATTCCTCGGAGTAATCCCCATGGTAAATTCGGTAAAAGATAATTATATCTTTGACATTATAATTCCGGAGGTATTCTACATTTTCCGGACGAGTTATATGAATACTAACTACGGTGTGGTCAAATTCATCGTCATCATCACACTTATGCTATGTATGCTGGCTATTGAAGATATTACTTACACATAGAAGTGTGTAATTTAAAATAACAAAGTCGAATAGTGTGAAAAAAAAAACAAGCGGATTATCAGTATCACGGCAAATTTGTTAGAGCTGTACAAAAAATCAATCGAGTACAACAGTAAAAATAGACAGTTGTCTTTGTTGGTTATATGTACGGGTATATACAATCGTCTGCGGATAAGCATTTTTTCGGCTGATTCATAAGGTCACTGGTTCAAATAAACAAAAAGCGTATGTTATCGAAGCACACCAAATAAATGTCTTCATATGTATCTAATTCTTTTTATTATTAATGTGATTTATGGAATCTCTATTTTTTCAAAAGTAATGGATATAATTTACTTTAAAATAAAGAAATATTTTACTTTAAAATTTTTGAGGTATTTTTCAAGAATCCAGAGCATTTGAAAACTAGAGCAAACAAAATTGTTTTAACACAAACAGGGGCTTCTGTACCAGGTATTAGGCCTTGATATCTTTTCGTATAATAATTTGCCACCACCATACTATTTATATATCTAGGGCGAAGTCACGGCTATGTGTCGAATGGCTGGTAATACGGGAAATATAAATTGTGGAAACACGGTGACGAGTGTGACACGGAGGCGCACTTACACACAGAATGAGAGACATCTACCCCTCACGGAAGCACGAAGTGCTCCGTGAAACGTCCTTTTAATTGTTTCTGTTAATATACGGCTTGGAACATTCTGCCTAAATGCTTTTTTACTGCACAATATTAATGTTCTTATTACACTGCCTACTTTATTAATATATATATATATATATATATATATATATATATATATATATCTCTCTCTCTTTAAATTTCATCATAAAAAATGCCATTATGTTGTAATTTAATTTTTTGCAACGGAAACTGGTAATGTATAAATGTTTTATGATAAATTTTCTAATATCTACTTATACAGGCAATGAAATACGCCTTAAACTAAAATTATAATATAAGTTATATACGAAATAAAATGTATTTCACTATTTTACTTCATTACTATAAATAAATCTCATCAAAGCCGTAGTCAGAAACATAAAGGGAGGGGAGGAGCTCACTTCGGCTGAGGGAGCGGGTCGAACTCTACATCAGAAATATTATATTAACAAGCAACATATTTATATTGAAATAAGTGTATATTAACATAATTTCACATAAATACAGATTTAATTAATTAAAATTAACATACTATTTCGAAAGATTTGATAATAGTTTAGTATGTAAAAAATGGTGGGTTGGCTAAGGCATTTTGGAAAGAGAATGTATCACCCTCCCTAATTGCTCATGGCAATGAATCAGATGAATAAGATCTATAGCTATTTTTTATTGGAGAATATATTGTGCGATCTTTTCTTTCAAAAGCTGACTATATCTCGATATTTTAAATAATAGGTCTGTAATCAGTTATCCTTTTCTGTGATAGGTACTAAAATGTTTACGCTCCAGATGTCCAAATAAATTATAAACCATCAACAGTCTGTAAATAACAGAATACATCTAAATCATAAACAATTATTAATCCACATTGAGCGTCGCCCTACGACGAAGACGAACTTATGGACGAAGATATATTTGATAGCATCAATTAATAGTATTTTTATGGTAATGCCGTTAAACGTATTACTTTTATGAGTGCTTTGTATTTAAAGTGTTGCAGCTACAACGATAACGCCGGTGGATAACAGTCGACTTGCACAATATTCAAATGAAATTGCATCTTTGCCAAAACTAGCGGGAGAATGGCGTCGCTAACATTAATATATAATGGAATATCAGACCCTCCTTCTGTCGCGCCGGCCTCTTTGTTTTTATAGTCTGTTGAATACTTAAGAGTTAATCGAAAATTATGTAATTTGTAACAAAGGTGTATACAGTTTTTCCGTTTTTTTTTGTTGTTTTATGCCTTAATATTTATATTATTACGGTTTATAGCGTCAAGAATATAAATCTTCGTCCATCCATACTTAAATGTTTAAAATTACTTTTGATTCAAAATTCAAAGAATATTTTTTAGAAGAATAATTTTCACAAAATTTGATTATTTCACTATCATCCAATAAAATATATTGTTCTCTCAATTTCCATTTTATATTTTATTATTTCAAAAAAATAACTCTTTATTTTTATATATCTGCTAAGAGCAGCGTTTTGGTTTTGGGTACCATTGTGTGTATACCATAACATTGTGTATATACTGGGCTTAGTTTAATGATATTTTCGTAAAACAAGGCCGGGACGGTAAACTCATGTTAATCTTCATATCTAGATGTACAAAAATAAAAAAATATACATTATTGACATAATTGTTATCACCTTAAATTAACACATTATATTATCACAAAAGTATTAATTTTATTATTACGTTTATTTACATATTTCTCTCCTATTAACAATATTATTATTAAAAAATTAAAGACTTTAAAAGTAATATTTTTTTTATATATTCACGTCTATCCTCCGCAGGGGTTGGCAGAGACCACAGAGCTCCATCCGCTGCCATTCATCGCAGCGAAACGGCTCGTCATTGGTCGCTTTTCGCCCTCGTGAGAATCAGGACGTGACGGATGGCGAACCACGTCGCCGTCATTTTCGACAAATTAGGTATATTAAATTCGTCTTTAGTGAATCCTACGAGCCGCAAGGGAGGATGGAGGTCAGCCCCAGCAGAGCCCTGCATGCTGAGGTAAGGCACCATAGTCCCCGGGGGAGCCCGACCCCGGGACGATCGGCACGCTTACGACTAGGCTCGCCCCTAGCCACGCATCCATTGGCACGGCAGACCGTGGATTGGCAGAGAGGAAGGGAAAGGATAGAGAAGAAAGGAAGGGGCAGGAAAGGAAATGGGGATTGGGGGGTTACCAGACTCGGAATAAACATTTACAAAATCCATATAAATATTTATTCCGATGCGGGAATCGAACCCGCGACCATTGAATCCGTGGGCGGAGGGCCGCGCCACTGAGCCAATCGGTCGTCTATTAAGTAATGTTATTAGTAGGGTTATTAATCCTTCGTGGCGGGATAAGCCATGCCAACGATGAATTCAGGCATCCAAAGAAAGAAACCTTTTCACGATTCTAGCCGTGCATAATATGGCTTCTTTTTGAATTTATTTAACGTTATTACCTAAACCTAACTTTATGATTAAAAGGCGTAACTGATAATATAATTCGATAACAACTGTCTCCTATAATCTAGTTCATCAACTGTCCATTACAATACTTTCTATTATTTACAATCTTCATGATTATAAATACCTAAAGACGCCCCTATTAAATATCGAATAAAAACTGATATTGAATCTCGATATCAGGTTTTTATTTGAGATCTTTTTAAAGACTAAACTATGTGATCATGTGTGAGTTAACGTTATGGTAATATGTTAAAGTTATGAATCAATATTTTATTGACACAAATACAAAGTATTTTTATATCTAGTCTCGTATAGAACTAACGTTTAATAAAAGCTTTTTAGGAACAAATTTTAGAAGTTCTACTTTGCAAAGCGAAACACCCGAGCTAAATTCGTTCTATTAAAATAACTTAGTCTATATCGAGGTTATTTTTGGCGTAGAGTTGGAATTATGTGACGTACCTACATATGTATACCTACATACGGATACATTCATGCTACAATTATGTTACTTTGTAGCTGCAGAAAAAAATAACTAAATAAAAAAAGTTAATGTGAGTTACGCATAAATTAATAATATGTATTGTTCTTTTGGGTAAAAATAATAAAAATCTGTTAAGCTATCTACAATAAAGAAAATAATAAATAATATCTTTCTCTATCTAAACTTTACTGACGTATTTAATATAGTTAGTATTTTATAATAGTCATTATGAAATATAATCAAAGATATTGGATATTTAACGAAGTTTCCAAAATGTTCTTGATTCATATGCATTAAATAATATGCCTATATTCAACAAATTATCGAAAACAATCACTTAGAGTACTGCATTTGTGCTGAAGCGTTCAAATAGCACCAAAGCTAGTGGCTGTGTTGATCAGTGTCCTGGATAATACGGGGAACAGCGCACACGAGTATATACAAGTAGGCTCGCGTCAATAGGAAATGCAATTAGTTTGAGTGCATCGTTTTTGATGTAGGGTCGAATGTCGACGGTAAGCTCGTGTGCATGGAGAGCAATTCGAAATAAATAAGCCAGTTACTAAAATTGGAATGCTACTTTACAGATAGATACTATCGGGTTTTATACATTTTAAATTTCGAAATGTTCAGGACTTTCCTTACTTTTTTAATTCACTACGCTGAGCCCTTGAAAAGTGATTATCAATCATTGGGTATATATACTTATCTAAATAAGAGTTACCTATAAAAGTTATAAATTTTATTAAGGTTAAATCCGTTTTTGACAGATATTTACGTCGATGTCGATGGCATTAACATTATGTAGATAGTGTAGCGTGCCTGCCGTACTGCTTATAATAAAACTTCTTCTAATAAAATTCTTCAAAATTATATTAATGATTTTATTGTAGATTTATATCTTATTTCTATTATGCTTTATCACACTTTTCACTTTACATTTTATATCTCAATATACATATTATAATTTCATAGTTTTGTGCCGGACGGGTAACATGCTGGATAGGCATCAATAGAGACATCAGTCAAACGAATGCATTTTGTTTTACAACAATTTCTTTTTAATTTTAAATTGAATATTACGAATGCAAAAAAAAATATAACATAAAAGGTTTTAATGCATTAGTGATACATTTATGAATGTATCACTACAATACTACTAAAAATATTTATAAAACCAGTACTTGACTGTGTTTTCAATTCAATTTGAATAGGGCCGGAATAGTTCACTAATGGACATTCTTCTCCTTTAAAATTGAGGGGTCAGTTTGAAGTTGTTGTCTATCTTCTTATACCAGCTACGATCGTCGCCTCTGTCGCCGCCATGATGTTTATTTTCAATTGATATATTGATAACATTTGGAGTTAAGTTTTTGTCAAAATCAAAAGTGGCAAAACTTTCAATACATTTTTGATTTGGGAACATTAGTGATGTGGAATTTTGACGCAATAATTCTGTCAATGAACGTTCAGCGTTGTTGATTTACGATTTCATTAGTCGCGTGCAGCTTGACGAGACAGAACAATATTCATGTTCATGAACTAATTACAATCGTAATAGTTAAATGATTTATCGCACTCTTAATACACCACTGTTAAAAAAAACTGAAAAAGAGAGACATTTATTTATTCCATACTTTCACGGTGATTTGTTCTAGATTGCCAAGTAACACACACTTTTGTTATATTATTAAATATTTTCTAGGTTTCATCGCGTTCTTTGTTTTCATCGGAAAGCGCATTGAAAACATCCATTTAAATTTTATACATACAAATTAATATATACATTGAAGTATTATTGTTTATATATATATATTTTTAAACTATATGTGAGAAATATTAAAACTAAGAATCCTGTCGCTTTCTAGTTTTCATTATAAACCTTATATTAAAAATTTAAGTTATAAGGAAAATAAATTGAAAGAATTAACTTAAATAATTCTTACACACACGGTAACAAAAAAATTAATTTTTTCGTTACCGTGAACAAATAATTTCCTTTAATCTTGAAAGAGTCTACCGAGAACAAGCGAACATTTTGAGAGAAAAATCATCACATTCTTACTTAAAGTCTTGTCTCATAGTTTTTATTAGTAGTTGGGGAGCCGTTATGTCCAGAACGGGTAAATAGGTGCTTACTCGGAATGGCGCGATTCATAAAAACCGTCGCATTCCCAGCTCAAGAATGGGACTAGTGATAAAGAGGTTTGAATAAGAAGGTAAAAATTGAATTGGACTGGTTTGCCAAGTATATTGTAGGCGTTTTACTTTTACGCTCTGAACTATATTTTTGTTGGTGTTTTTGTAACAAAACGCTTAAATTTTAAACAATATTTATCATCTCTACTAGATATAACCATTTCTAACCTTAAAAGTTTTTGTCCTAATTACTACGATGGGGCGTTGTCGCTGGCAGGCGTAAAGGCGAACTTTTCTGTTATAAATGAAAACAATTTTAATGAAAAATTGAGGTGCTATTTTTATAAATATATTCATCTTAATAAATAACTGACGACCAATTGGCCCAGTGGCAGGGATGCTATGTATAAAGTCAATGGTTATGGGTTCGATTCCCGCAACAGGATAAATGTATGTATGTTCTTCAGATATTAGAGTCTGGTTACTCTGCCAATCCACGTTGGACTAGCATAGGGTTGTACATGTCCCATAATATAATAAATAGTACATATGAAATCCAAAGCGGAAGCCAGTTATTGTTTGTCATTTCGATTCAGGTCATCTTTATCGAAAACACACTTGAAATGAAATTTCATTTAAGCTGATAGCCTATAGGCATTCACTGCTGGTATTATTTGTCAAGTGCCGTCATCGACAGACGCGGCTGGGCGGCGAGTGTGAGCGACGCGAGCACCCTGTCCAATTACACATTCGCAATATTTTCTATGCAATGACGCCAGTGCAAAATGCAATCAATCTACGCGAACGGCGTCTGAATGTCGTGATATGATCAAGTGCGTTTATTTATTTATTTCATGTGAAAACAACAACAACAGCTTATCCTATTATACTGTAGTGTAGTGATACATTAATAAATGTATCAGTAATGCAATAAAACTTTTTATAGTACTTCTTTTTAAATTCTTTATTTAAAGTTTAAAAAAAAAGAAATAAATTGTTATCTATTAAAACAAAATACTAGTTAGACTGAATAGACATGTCATCCGCCCGGCACATATATAAAACGTAAATTGAAAAGTGTTAATAAAATATAATAAAGTGTAAATATGAATATGATATAAATGTACAATGAAACAAGAAAAATAAATTAATATTATTTTGAAGAATTTTATTTGAAGATAAAAACACCTCGAAAGATCCCGGGTGTCGCCGTAAGAAGAACGGCAGACACGCCATAATACATTTTTATATAAGATGTGACATCGAAGCTAATTAGCTTTTGTCTAAATAAATTTAATCAGTAAAATCAAAACGTTTACAGATAAATTTAATTAATTCTACAAATTGGGTCTGTAGCGAAGCTACCCTATTTGGAATTAATGGTCGCTAGTTCGATTTCTGTATTGGAATGACACATTTCTTTTATTCTTCAATACTGATTATTTCATATACTTTTTCTCAAACACTCTTCCATACGATTGAACGTATTTTTTTTTTGGGTATTTTGAACCTTTTTTGCTTTTCCCTGAATGTGCGTAAGAAATCGTAAAAAACCAAAGCACTTATATTGCAAATTTAAGTGAGGCAATACTTTTGAATGAAGGCTGAATTAAAATTTTTGTTGGTAGGGAAAAGGGTGCGTCAACACTTAAGTACAACTGGGTACTTAGTATAATATATTAGCAATACTTTTAAGCCAGTACCATTCGAAGTAACTAACGAGAATCTCGTGCAGAGAATTAACAAGTAATATCAAAATATTTTTGCAGGGAAAAGAAAATTAAAATCATAAATATGGAATTTTGTTTTTAAAAATGGTGGAGAGTTTCGACTTGGGACTGCAGCAGAAATTGCTCGTAACGTCAATACTGTATTTCGAGAAGATGCGGCTAACGAATGCATCGTGTGTTTTTTCTACGAAACGGTTAAACAAAATACTTTAAACCTAACACTAAAACCTGAAGAATGAATCACGAGGAAGAACAGCCATTAAGGAAAACAATGATGAATTGAAGGTGATCACACTACCGAGAAATTAGCGACCTAGTTTGACCTTAGTACACCCATAACGTTGACCAGTTTGCGGCAAATCGGTAAAATAAAATATTGGTGCTTTACGATTTGATCTGCAAAGAGCAGCACGCGACATTTATAAATCGGTACAGTAATCAAGAAATTTTGGAATTAATTATGACGTGTAACGAAAAGTGAATACTTTACGATAATCGCAAGCGCACAACGCAATGGCTGACCTCAGGTCAAACGCCACAATGCCATAAAGCGAAGCTTACCTATACAACGCTAAGTATTTGATGATCACTGCATAGTGTAATTCACAATAATTTTCTTAAATTCAGTCAGCAATAATAGCAGATGTCAATCTCCAGAACTCCAAACGGTTATGGCGAAACTCGCATCAATACAGCCATGACTTATCAATCGATCTTCTCAATTATTGGTCCAATATAACGTTTGAGTAACCGTTACAACACTACACGAGTTACAACACTACAAGAGTTACTACCATTACAACACTACAAGAGTTACAACACTACAAGAGTTACAACACTACAAGAGTTACTACCATTACAACACTACAAGAGTTACTACCGTTACAACACTGCAGTTAGAAACCATCCGTCATCCTCCGTACTCGCCGGAACTCGCTTTAACCGACTACACTTTTTCCGCGATTTGGACAATTTTTTTGCATGGAAAAATATTATTCTCCCAGGAATAAGTTGAAACTGCCTTCACACATAATTTTTGATGGCAGAAATTTATAGACATTGGGGTAAAGACTTTGACTAAACAAATATAAATATTTTATCCTACAAACAAGTTTTAATTTTTTAGTACGAAACGGCAATTTCATAGTTTAACCAGTAATATATGAGTATTATTTATAAATATTTTAATTATAATAAATGTATATTAATGATTATTATCTTAAAATAAAAATATGATTTATTTTATTTAGATATAAATTATAAGATTTGAAACTTCTTAAATGATGTTAAATTTTAAAATAATTTATTTTTTCTTTTTTTAATATTTGTTTGTCTTTATAATGGGATATTTATGTTCAGTATCTGTTTGACAACCGTTGATGTGCGTTTGTCTTTTTAAATCATAATAACAATAATTATATAATATTAATTATAATTTTAAAACAGTTTTTATATCCTTGACTTCAATAACCGGAGAAGTTCCAGAAGACTATTCAGATCAACTGCGCGGTATCTACTATTTACTAAAATGGAAGGACATTAAATATATCACTACTACTCTAAGATGTGCAGGTTAGATACGATCACATTAAAAGATAAAGGGGATGTTGCATGAGACAGATTAAATATAGATCGAACTTAGCTACCTTGGTGAAAAGCCACTTTGGAAGCCAACTTAGCTTTGTATTAAGTTTAGTATACACTAAGAAATCAACGGAGTTCCGTTTAGGAAAAAGATTTACAATATATTTATAGTATACCTGTGAAATATATTGATAAACATTTACATCAAAATATTTTGTGTGTACTTTCGGTCTATAAGCTTTTATTTACGTTACTAAACTTTTCTTTAATTTTATCATAATATAAAACATCATTTATCAAAGAATTATTTCCCAGATGGTAGTTGAATTTTACTTAACTTAATCTTAATAAAGTTCTATGCCTATTGTATCGTTAGTCTGGAATCAGTTATATTCAGTGGGATTCCCGAATTTATATATATGACACGAGAACCTTTAAAAAACATAACTTATACATGTCTTAAAAGTCGGCAACGACTCTCCAATGTTTTTTTTTTTTTTTGGATTCGCAGATCCATGTGGACCATGTTGAACACTTTCCATCAAACGACATGCTAGTTTACCTTCCTATCCCAAAAAAAAATTTGATTTCACATATCCGGATGTACTTGTTCTACGTAAAACAAATTGCAAAATAAAGTTGATATTCTATTCTGTTTCTAGCATTCGTATTCTATTTTATTTTCTGTAAAAATAATATATTTATATGAACATAAAAGTAGAAATGTGTTATCGTTTAGTGTGTCCCCGACGCATAACAACTAAAATAGTTCCCTTACACTAAAGGCACGGTAGGAGTCGTTCCCATTGAAAATTCGCGAGTAGTGGTGCGACTTGCCTTCTGGTTCCGAAAAAGCTTTTCTGAGGTTTTATACGTTGTGGCATGTATATTATTTGTGGAAATTTAAATATTATGAGCAAATATTTTCCTTCTTCAAATTACAGAATAATTTTCTGACCGTTTTTATTCACAATCAGCGAAGCAACATTGTGTGTACATATATCTACATATACATATGTATATTGTATACGTCGGCGTTTTAAAATTAATATCATTATTTAATTATTTTATGCAATAGACAAAATTAATTTTATATGTATTTTGGTGCCATCTTTTGGCAAGGATAAGGTTGGTTTAAAAAAATAATTATAATTGTAATCTTTGTAAAATAAATTATTTAAGATTTTCTAAAATTCATATAAATATGTAATTTAAATATTGAGTTGTATTTTAAGAATTGTTTTGCAGTTATTTCATTTATTTGTTAAAAAATATATGGTTGGTATGCTAAAGCAAATCTATTAAGTTAGGGAGATTCGTTCTAATTCGAACCATTGTCGATGCCAAAATATAAATAAATTATCCATGGTCATGATCATAGGGTCTACACGAAATGCTAAATGTTGTTCCCATCCAGAACATGTGGTATTTTTCATCGCTATTGCATTTCGTATGGTAAGCGATGAGAGTTAGAAACGTACTTCTTCTTCCCTTCAATCGCCACCTCCACTCCATTATTTTACCTTGCTCCCTGCCTCCAGTCATTATTTTATTTTATCTTTTTTTAGCATAGCATTTACGAAGCTATTGATGTTATAAATGCCAAAGAACGGCGATGGTTACTTATCATCAGGTGACCCACTTGGTCGTTGTCCCACCTATTCCATAAAAAATAATGTTTTTTTTGTTTGCACTGTAAAATGTTTTGAAAGGACCGATTTCACTTTACCTCAGTCTCCACCTCCCTCAGAACCCGCATGTCTCCCCGCCCACCATTGTAAAGGCAACTACAATCGTACATTATTGTTTTGACGACGGAGAAGGTACTCTTTTTTATTTCAGCTTTTAAGCAAAACAGTATCTTTACACGCTCGAGTAATAGTGATGAAATTAAAACGTGCTTTTAAGTAAAGGTATTGTTTTTTTTTCATCGAAACGACTTCGAACTTACGACTCGATTTGAAATTTTTTTATTCAGACAATAAATACACTTCGGATACAATGTCGTTTCAGAATAAACTAGTGTTTTTATTTATTTATTTTTGAACCATTAATAGGAATTACATTATTCTAAACAGTTCTAAAAACATACTTAAATGTTATCCTTATTATAGATGGACATAATATTAACATAAAATGAAAGCAGACAAATCAAATACTATACAGACTTAAATGTTCGATTTAATACGGTGCGTGAACTGTACCACACTGTCGTAGACAATGTCTAAAGCGTTGTTTCTTTTCATGTATCTGTGGTAGTATTATTAAGAGTGTGGTACGGGAAAGAATTCGTATAATATTATAGATATAGTATGATTAATGGAGTCAGGCATTACTTTGCGGAAATCCATTACTATGTGAACTGTTAAAACTTTTTACTTGACTTAGATCCGCGACAATCAAATAACAATAGAAAATTAATAATGTGTGTTTTCGTGCTGGATGAAGTGGAATTACAGGGAACATAAATAAATCTTACCGAAGAACGGCCGTCACGGAAGACAACTGTTAAATCTAAGACTTAACGGTTGCCTTCCGTTGAGTCTACTATACCTGATGTCTCGTGTTGAGGCGAAACACGTGTCGTTTGTAAGGTGGAAAAGTGGTAGTATGTTTTTGGTGTTGTGTATAGTGGTTGGTAGGTGGAGAATTGCTGACGGCCGTTCTTCGGTAAGATTTAGTTTAAGTTCCCTGTAAATCCACTTCATCCAGCAGGAAAACACACATTATTAATTTTCTATTGTTGTTTGATTGTCACGGATCTTAGCTAAGTAAAACGTTTTGACTGTTCAGATAGACTATGGTTTATTTGTGATCCTTGCTGTAATTTGTAACGGGTTTGTATCGCTGGACTGCAAATCATTAGCTGGATAGAGACGGCAGCGGCGGACCACACTCCCTGTTTGCATTTGTAATTAATATACTGTTTGCACTTCTGATTTATGATTGCGTCTGTTGTGCACTACTAATGTCTTAATTGGTCTGAATATTTTTGTTTGTTATCTAATTGCTGGAATATATTTGATGCTTTTCAGAATAAATAAATAAAATAAAATCTTTTTGAATTTGCTTACCATTCCATCTATATTGATTATATTGAATCGCATAGATGTAAAAAATAATTAAATTTACCGTACCTACACAATGTACAATGGTATGCAGGTTTTCCTTAGACGGTTTCGTTTAACACATAGGATTCTCTAAATAATGAATAAATGAATAAAATTTTTAAAGGGTGACTTTGGGTGATTTATGGCGTGTGAGTTCTTAGATGTTTTGATTGAAGTTCATGTATTTACTATGTATGAGTACAAACATTTTCGGTCTCATTTAATGTAGAATAAAAAATTTTTTTAATCATACCCCATATGTTAATAACTATATTAATAATATTATGTTAATAACGAAAATAATAAAGGTTAGTTATAATGTTGAGAGCTAATACCTATATAATTCCATTTACGGATAGAGATATATCTTTTAATTAGATTGCTATATATATTAAAATATACATTTTATAAAAAAAAAACAAGTTGAAAAAGTTATTCGTTATGAAAATATATTATGTAGTTGTAGAATTAGACTTCTATCACGGCGTCTAGGCGTCTTCAAACGTAGTGTGGGACGTCCCCCAGCCATGGTGCAACGTTCTGTGTAGTGCAGGTAGCGAAGACTGGATGCGTGAAGACGAAGTTCGCGATAGACGGCGTGTCTTGAAAGAAGACTATGTCAACCAAAAGACTGTCGCAAGCCGCTGCAAATAATGATGACGAACTATCATGTTATATAAAGACATATGAATACTGATAGTATTTAAATCGTAGATAAAGGATGGTGTTTTGAAGAAAATGATAAGTTATATTTATTTTACTAGTTAGTCATCACTAACTGGTCACCCCAGCAGAAAATACTACGCGGAAGACTGACTGCATCCAGGAACTTAAGGAAAAAACAAATTGGAAGCGCGTTGCACTAAATAGAGTTGGTTGAAGAGAAATTGTTGAGGAGGCTAAGATTCTCAGGTTGTAGCGCCAAAGGAAGAAGAAAAAGAAAAAGATTTAGTTTTACTAAAAAAACTAGTGTTTGACTAAAAAGAATCTTTCGATGTGTGGCCTCAGAACGTTCAAAGCTTTATAGCCATTCGGTAGAGGTGTTTAAGCGGCATATTTTTTTATTTTGCCTATGAGCGCACTTTATTCCTTTTATTGTATTGCTTTTTATTTTATTTTTGTATATCGGAAAAATAATACTAAATTACAAGAATAAAATGTACAAACAGAGAACTTATCCAAAACAGGAATATATTTCAGTCAAACTGATTTATTCATAACGACTTAATATATAAAAAAAGATAAATCGTTATGTTATATATTTGTTATTAAATAAAATATAAGCGTAAATTTAAATAGTGTAAAAAAGTTCGTGTAAAAATTACAAAAAGGATCTAATCCAAGTAAAAACTCAACACGCTTCCTGAAATATTTTCTACAAAAAAGGAAGGAATATGGCTTACGCATACAACGAGGCCTAGGGGTGTGCCTTCCTCATTTTTGTTCAGTGAAAAATTGTACTAGGCCTTGTGCTCCCGTCTCCTGCCCCCGCAAGCCCTGCATCACTTTGGCGCGACTCCCGCACAGTCAAGAGGGCGTGGTGTCACTTCGACGAAATTTGCATTTTTAGCGAAAGTACGAAGACGCACGTCTCAGGCAGACAGATTGTGCGGGAGACGAATGATGCTGTTTCGACGGGAAATTTGTTTTCAAGAAATTATTAAACACCGCCATGCTTAAAAGAATTAAAATTTTTACACTTTACAATTTATTTTAATCTGATTTGGTTCTCATTATTATGAATCTACATAAAAATAATACAGTGTATCAATGAAATAAAAATATTTAAAATTTTTTATGGAATTAATTTAACTATTTTTCACTGGTCATATATGTACCATTGTTAAGTTCCATGCTTCCTTATTTCTGGAGAAATGGAAATTAACCAATCATATTCAAGGCGGATTGGCGGGGTTTCAGAACACATATATTATATTTATGCCGATAATCAAATCTGCGACTATTGGTCCATCCAAAAAGGGTAGCTTTACTATTGAAATAATTACTAGTAATTATTTTTCTTGCAATAGGTAAATACCAAAAAAATGTGCTAATGTGTTTCTACTAAAAAATATAGAATATTATTACAATGCTGCTTATGTTGTTAAAAGATCTCAGAACCGAAATAGCACATTAATACTGACATTATTAAATCGAATACAGTTATTCCGGAATATTTATGCCGGAATCAGATTTCTCTATAGCTCTTTACCTGGAAGCTGACTCATACATATATCGAGGAGTATAAAATTTATCGTGCACTTCCTGAACGTAAAAATAAATGAAAGCATAAACTAAGTTTAAGTGAAATTTTAATATTATTGCGTCTCACGTTCAGCAAAAGCAATAAAAATCCGAAACTAAGTTTCCCATGGAAAGTTTCGCTTTGCTTTCAGCTTACGCGGGTCGAGTCGAGTGGAACGCAACCCGGACTCCTACAAGGAATAGGCGTGTGCGGAATGCATAATAAAGGAGGAGATTAAAAACTACATAATGTTGTCAGTATAGGCTTTGCGTTAGACATTTGACACTGGCAACGTGGATCGTACAATATATAAATTTGCGATAGAAACTTATAACTTATTAGTCATAGTTATTTCGAAGTAAACCTTTTGTATTGCGTTAAATACTTAATACCAAATAATTTTATTAATATTCGAGTATTCTTATTCTTTTAATTCTCATATCTAAAGCAATCAACACATCTTTAGTAATTTTTATGTTACAAGATTAATGGGGATTGTTTCCCATTTCTTTTTTTATGGGATAGGAAGGTAAACGATTAGGCGTGTTACCTGATGGAGAGCAATCAACGCCTCCCATAGACTTCCGCAGCGCCATAGGCAATGTGGAAGCGTTGCCGAAGTTTTAGGTAAGTGTCATTATGGGAGTGGGAAAGGGGGAGGGAGGAGGAGGGATAGAGGTGTCGGAATCGGAATCGGAATATTATGCCATTTATGACAAAGTATTCGTCTGCAGCGTGGCTCTACCAATATTTCGTAAACGTAAATTTGTTCTTATTAAAACTAATAAATTGGCTATGAAGTTACCGTTTCCAGAGTCATGGACGCAGTTATAATTCTCAAGTCAGGATATTTATCCCGACTAGAAAATTAACATTACATGTTTTACCAAAATTTGTTTATTCCAAGCCTAAGTTTCAGGCGATTCGCCAATTTCATTGGCTTATCCAAGTGATGGGTAAATGTACTTTCCTCCAGAAATGTGGAGACCCTTTGTCCTGCCGTCGAACATACATGAACTGTGAAAAAACTTAAGTAAATGTTGTCGTTATTAATACTCAATCTACCTTCCAATATTTAACATCTCAAATGCAGACAACATATTGTATTCTTTCTGATGTTGCAAGTCAAAGAACAATTATAATAACTGTGCTTGTGGATATAAAAAATAGACACTTGACGTTTTTGAAATATAGTGTATCAGGAATCTTTTAGTGCCCATATTATTCATAATGGTACCAGATCTAGCGCGATTAAAAAACTACGTGTAATGCTATCTATCGACTACAAATTGATGTTTATACATAATATCAATAATTTACATATTAATTTATTTCAAGTTTACCTTTGACATTTTATACAATTACATTTTAGTCTCCTAACCCATTTGCTTTTTTGTTTTCCTCTTTTATTAAATAAATAATTTATATTAATTCATCATCAATTCAGCTATAAGAATCCACAGTATTTTTGTCCACGCAGTGTTCATACCGTGTTGTCATAATTCCCACATTAGTGTCATTTTCTACAGCAAATGGAAAATTAGCTTTTTAGTTCTTCATCGTAAGTAATTAAACATTCATTTGTCAAACGTTGCATTATAAAAGAATTAGCACCATTTTAGAAACGACACATCGACACTGATACGACAGCTCTGACTGAGGCGACGCTTCCGTAATACCTATGGTGTCGAGGGTGTCTATATGGGCGGCTTTAATTGCTTTCCATCAGGTGCTTGCTCGTTTGCACTCCTATCTTATGGGATAAAATATATAAATATTTTTTTTATCCCAATAGGGATAAAAAATAAGCATAGTCTGATAGGAGAAGAAACGTCGAGAAAATTCCGCAGGCATCATAGTTTTTACACTTTTTTTGTGATATTTTATAAAATTTCATAAGATGATATATATCTTATGCAAATAAGTTGTTACACAATTTTAAAAATTAGTCGAATTATAAGAAATACGTACAAAACAATTTAGTTTTTCTACTGAAAAAAAAAATGATTAATTTAATGATGCTAATAATAACGATGCTTTGCGAAGGTATCTCAAGTATTTTTGTTGTTTCTAAAAATGAAAGTAGGCATTAAATTTAATGATGAGTTAATTGGTTGAGCAGTAGTTTCATAAGTACAACTTTCGAAACCTAGTGTTGTATTAGTTGAAATGCGTATAATATTCATTAATGATATGTGTATAATATTCGATGGAGACTGTTATAAAGGGGGAATAACATTATGAAGGGGATTAAATGAATAATATTTGTATAACCTACAACCAATACTAATTTTCGGATCTAAAACTCTTCTCAAATTGTTACAAACCTTCATTCCACTCATAAGGTAAAACTCAGAAAAGAAGTAAATGAACGTACAAGGTTTGTTTAAAAAGTAAGAGTATTTTTTTTAATTTTATATGTTAAATTTACTTTCCATATGAATTTCTGTTCTTAATATAAATAGTAGAATAGCTATTGCAGAAATTATATTTATAATATTTAGTTTTAACCTCGAATACAATAAAACAATTGATATAAAGTATAGCACAGTTCAGAAATAATATAAATATTAGTCCGACAGCAGAAACAGCCGTCCCGGACATTTGATCACATGAATTTTTAATGTTTCCATGCCAAAAAATGGAACAGAAACAGTCGCTCTTGTTTGGAAGCCATTACTTTAAGTGCAATCTTTGAGTATTGATCTCATCTCTCGTTTGTCGTCATTTCTGGACGGTGTGTATTACTCTCATCTCTACCTGAGTAAACGTATCTGTGATCCTCAATCCGTTTACCAAGCGTGGGAAATATTTATGACGATTGAAAAACAAAAATAATCTTTTATTTCAATGTGTTATGGTGTGTGAAGTTTTATTTTTTATGGGATAGGAGGGCAAACGAACAAGCGTGCCGCCTTTTGGAAAGCAATCAAACGCCGCCCATAGAAAACTATAGACAGAATGACAATGACTAAAGGAAATTAAAGATTAATTTAATTGAAGAAGCAGATAAACCATTACACAGGAAAATAAGTAAAAACCACCGCCTATGACTATTAGCAACACTAAGGGCACTGCAGATGTTTAGACTACCTTAGGCTAAGATAGGAGATAAGGTAAGAAAGAAGTGGACGAAGGTAAAATGGGGTCGTGCCTTCAGCTCTTAGCGTTCACTGTGTTGTAGCGAAGCTGCTACTAAGGAGTCGGTATCCTGCAACAAAATGACCTTTAGAAATTTATAAGCTAAGGAAATTGCCGCAGTCCTCGATATAACTTGTATATTTATGGTTAATTGGATCGTTATGTGTATTTTTATTCGAAAGGAAAATAAAACGTTTCTCATTTATGGGCTAGCAATATAATAAGCATTTTTCAAGCGGAGCGCGATGTCGCAGGTGTTGGCCCGCATCTGAATATTGAAACGAGTGTGATCAGAATCGCGATGCAGTTTTATTGTCACTCGGCCCGAGAAGCTATGAAATTTTATTGTTCCCTTTGAAAAAACTTGGTCTACAAACAACAAACAAACAATTATCAGTACTGTTCTTTATTATTAAAGGAGACTAACAATATCTTCATATTACTAGAATTCTTGTAAACCATTATAACTATACTTATAATCCTTTTGATAGGAGAATATGTTCCACATTAATACTATAATGGAAGATACAAACCCACAACCTTAGATCGTATGCATAGTGTTTATCAATTAAATTATTTTTTTTATTGTTGTTTCTAATGGTTTTGCTTGAAATATTTCACGAATGATAATAATAACTTATTTCATTAATTTTTATTTTTAATTGACACGTAAAATATAACGTGTATTTTAAAATAATGAGTTCTGAGGTTAAAAATGAAATATTCTACTAATATGTATGACATATAAATGTTCCACATTAATAGTATAATGGAAGATACAAACCCACAACCTTAGATCGTATGCGCAGTCTTTATCAATTGAACTATTTTTTATTGTTGTTTCTAATGGTACAAAACCATAAAAAAATTCACGAATGACACGTAAAAGATAACGAGTATTTTAGAATACTGAATTTTGAGATTAAAAATGAACATTGAAAATGAAAATTATTTTACTAATATGTATTATATGTCTAATTTAATTGCATTAAGTAATCCTTTCTTTATTATCTTTAAATTTATAAAATTGTGAAGGAAACTGATAAAGTAAGTCGCTGAAGAAAAATAATACCGTGTCTAATGAAAGACGCGAAACTTTTTGCTTGCTTACAGATCAATGTTACAGCCTATATAGACTGTTTCGCCTTTTTATTTATCTCTCTTACTTACATTAATTGTAAAAATAATAGGATCTAGAAATCTACGTAAGAATATTTCTACCCAAGTAAAATAATTTCAAAAACTTTCTTATGTATACAGTTATGTTATGTATACAGCAGTAAAATTAAAATAGCAATGAGTAATGGTTAGAGGCCGTTCATAAAATATGTTGCTATATTTTTTGATATATTTAAATGTCATGTAAAATTTAAATATTGTTTGTTAGTGTTTTTATAATAGCAATGAAATATATACATGTGCGAGTTCTTTCTCTTCACATCAATGTGAATATTATAAAGAGGATCAAAGAAATATGTCGCAGCGTGACGTATTTTATGAACATACCCTAATGATAACAATAATAGGTAACATTTTCAATACCTTATTTCAAATGCAGGTAGTACAATTGGGAATGGATACAAATCTACCCTTATCATTTTGAAATTAGTTTGCTCTTAATTTCGTAACTCATTCAACTTGTATGAAAATAGATACGATAAAGCGATTTAATTGAGTAAGCACGGAATTATTCGCATCGCATTCGTAAAGATAATTGAAGGTAGATACGAGCAAACAGTAATACAGAATTCAATATTTGCTCTGCTTAACCCGGGACGTGAGGAAATGAGGCGCTGTATCTTAGGATTCACACACGACTGGGCCACAGGGCAGATTGTCATGAAATGTGGCGTCACTAATGTAGTTAATGTTGTATGAAAGGGGCGCTATTGCTTTATCTCAATCGCGACTTTTCACCTGTCTGTGTCCGCCCGTGAATTAATACCGGAGTTATTAATTTTAATATTACTTCTCTATCTTCATATTTATTTATTTAATCTTTATGAACAAACGTGGTATAAAGGCGGATTGAATGCCGGATTTTAATCTGCCTTATACCACATTTATTGTCTACCAGTCAATTTTTCACAGTGACAACACTGATTAACAATGATTGCAATGTTAAAATAAAAATTATCATATTGTTTGTATGGTGGTAATTAGTTCAAATCATATTATTTGTACGTTGGTAAATAGTCTTTCAAACGATTAAAGTTGGTAACATTTTATTATTCGAGCAGGTCATTTCAGAAGGTTACATAAAATCAAAAATGTATTTCTGTATTTATATTTACTTAGTTAAATCTCCTGAACGTATCTATTTATAAACGTATTTAAACATTCGTTTCGACATCTGATGTGCCACATTCATGCTTGAAATGCGGACGAGTTTGTAATTTCCGCATTGGCTAGTTAGTACAGTCACCGACGAAAGTATAATACTTTGCATTCAGCAGACATGTTTTCTTTAAAGGTCTAAATAATATTATATTATAGTATGTGTAAAGGAATGATATACAATAACAATTTTATAAAAATATGAAGATTTGCAACGTGTCTATCTTCAAACAAGCTAGTACTTTACAAAAATACGTAAAGTGAATTTTTAAAATAACAATTAAGATCACAATCAGTGAATAATGCTCCTATCTTATTTGTTTATCGCGATATATTCCAGGAAATTCGAGAACGGTTAACTTCGGGGAGTGTATATTTTATCATCTCATATATATGCGTAAAATACTGAAGATACTCTTTCTTCAAATCTTCAAATCTTCAAATCTTACTTAACCAGTGATACGAATTTCTTGATTCGATTGGAGAATAATTTGGATACAGTTTCTTAGAAGTGTAAGTATACAAAATAGAGGCCTAAAAACTAATATTTGTCTATTCAAGTACTTTAAGTTTCAGCAGCAACTTTAAAGTTGTCCGAGAACGGAGAATTTTATTATAACTGCATTTCGAGCATCAAGATAGAGCGATGACCCTACATCAATCAGACTGTTGTTGGTGTGACACGATCCTGGCAATCAAATAAAATTCAAGTCAAAAGCGCCGGTTAATCGAAAATTTTAATCTAAACATGTTTGTTCAATTTCAGTAGAATTAGTAGATTCTTTAGGTTGGGTCATGGTTTTGATTCAAGTTTATGTACCCACAGTTTTTGTGTTAATAATTGTTTTAATATTTGTTTATATACTCACAATTAATAATTTTCTTTTTATTTTATTAATTAACAAGAAATTGTTATGTTAATTTATTTTCTTGTTAATAAAAAAATAATAATTTTATCTCTGTATTAATAAATATTTTTAGACTTTTTTGGGATGTTTGAGAGAGAATTAAAAATTAACCGTTTACATGTTTTGTATGTATATATATATATATATATATATATATATATATATATATATATATATATATATATACATATATATATATATATATATATATATATATATATATATATATACATATATATACGTATATATGTATATATATATATATATATATATATATATATATATATATATATATATATATATATATTATATATTAAGTATTTTTTGAATGTAAACTTCAATAAGCCATATATGTATTCACCTGATCGTTGTATTTCAAACATGTAGATTGGAGCGAGGAAGACTTGTACAGTTCTCATATGTTTGAAACAATTTCCTGAATCGCCGCAAGCGAGGATTGTGGTCGTCCCTTTAATCATCGCTCGAGTTCTATCTAACTACCATAATTGTTCATAGCAATATGAAACTTGTGGGTATCGTTAAAATACTAGAAGTTTTAGAAACCTTGCTCAGGAAGCAACGGATATTGAGAGAGTTACCGATATTTTTGTGTCTACTGAAAGGGGAAAACTCAATTTATTTCGGATGATTTTGTAAAATGTTTCTTTATACTTTATCAAGTATAAAACATGTTACTATGTGTCTAAAATATTAAGATATGTAAACATGTATATTGTGTCACTTTTCGATCTTGTTCTTGCCGTCCTTACTTACTTTGCCACAACATGGACATTGATGGTCCGTCTGACTCAAAAGCTCTAAGTTAATAACTAAGGGTTTGTTATGAGTCAAAATGATGATAATCCATTAATCTTAAGACGCCGCCGACATTGTCTTCCAAGTTAGCAAACTGAAGTGGCTGAAGGCTTTTTTTTATGGGATAGGATGGTAAATGAGCAGGCGTGTCATCTGATGTAAAGTAATCAACGCTGCCCATAGACATCCGCAGCGCCATAGACAGTGTCATTATGGGAGTGGGAGAGGGAGGGGAATGGGGAGGGGGGTAGGGGGTAGGGGAGGGTGTTGGGCCTCCGAAACTTAGCCAGCCGCTCACCGTACGAAGCGCGGTAGTTAAGCTACCACTCAGACGCCGGTTGTCTGCGGGAGTTTGGTACTTCCCCGGGTGACCCGGCCCATTTATGCTTTTGACAAATATTATGCCATTCTTGACAAATGAACCAACAACCGTTTGAGAAGCGTTGGAGCGTTGGAGTGGAGACCGTGTTTTTTCAAACGTAGTGTGTGGAACTCACAGGCTAAATGGAGAAAAGATCCGCGAAGGGTGGCTGTTAGAACTTAATAGTAGAAATCGAACTAGTTGATCTGCCTTGGGAAAGACTTATTTATGTCCAGCAGTGAGCCGCCGCAGGCTGATGTTGACATTTATTGAAGATAGACCTTACGTGAAACAAATATGAAGAAAGTTCATTTTGATATAGACAATAAAGTGCTGTTCAGACATTGTGTGGAACTTTTCCATGATTAGTCCATTTCAATAAACTGGATTATTTAAAGCTTTTTAGAAAAATCTATAAACATTGCCAATGTTTTTCTTAAAACTAGTTTATTATTCAGTTATATTCGTATCAAACATTCTTGGCACTACTCTGAGTTATATTTTTTTTATGGGATAGGAGGGTAAACGAGCAAGCGAGTACACGAGCAAGCCTGATGGAAAGTAATCAACGCCACCCATAGACAACCGCGACACCGCAGGAGTCGCGGAAGCGTTGCCGGCCTTTTAGGTATGTATAACCTTGTTTTTTGAAGGTTTCAATGTCGTATCGGTTCAGAAAGATCGCCGAGGGTAGCTGGTTCCACAAACTGGTGGTGCGTGGAAAGAAGTAACGCGAGAAACGCACCGTAGTGGATCGTCACTCATCCAGATGATGGGGATGAAATTTTTCTTTACGGCGAATTGTGCGGTTGTGGAATTCGGTGGCGGGAATTATTTCAAACAATTCCTCGGAGCACTCCCCATGATAGAAGCGGTAAAAAATGCTAGGAGATGAGACATCTCTCCGCACTAGAGAATCAAGTATTAAAGTAGTATTTTATTGTATTAATAAATATTGTATAATAAATAATATTAAATGATATTGAAATTTATTTGTGCCAATGTTTATTTGTGTCATTTATGCCTTAACATAAAACGAGCGACGGTATTATCAAACATTTCAAGCTAATTAAGTTTGTTTGATTCGTGGCTGTAATCGACAAGGTCTTCATTCAAATTTCGTGCACCGTTGACTTCAAATGTGAATTGTGCGTACAGTATCGTTTGTTGAAATATGTACTCATATATACGGGGAAAGTATAAAAATGTTATCGTTTTCTCTTTGTCCTCAGTGAATAAATTTATATGTTCTTTGTCAATTCTGTTATAAGTGATCAACTCTCTAATACATACTATTTATCTAAATAGTTAATTCATTATGATAAATCAAAATGTGCCGTGTGCTTTTCGATACAACATTGGGCTCTGTTTCCTCTCGCGAGTGTCGTACGAGTAGATAGTCAGTACCGTACCGTCTACCTGATAATAAAAATAATCTGCGATCCCCAATGTTGATCTCAACTTTCCATCAAGCCAATGGGCTTACAGGAAAACTTATGTCCAGTAACGGAGTGTTAGCTGTATTGGCTGATTGATTAATTGCTTTGTTTTTATTATTTATTAAAATCAAGAATGATAAAGTTAGACATTGTTTCTCTTATATAAAGAAAATAACTGTAAAATCGATACTTTTTGTGTATTTTCTATAGTTTAAGCATTGCTTATAAATTTTATATATAAGCAATGCTTAAACTATAGAAATTACAAAGAGGTAACAGATTAGTGAACAGTATTAAAGAAAACTATAAGGGGTTTTCTTGTCACATTAAAAATTATTTATCGTTTACTGGATTTGATTTTAAAAATGATTCCACAAGTTATTTAATTGTTCCAAAAATAAATTACTTCCTAGTTATATGGACAGTCAAAAGTTTTACTTAGCTAAGATCCGCGACAAGCAAAACAATAACAGAAAATTAATAATGTGTGTTCTTCCGTTGAGTTTAGTGGATTTATTGGGAACTTAAACCAAAAACTTACCGAAAATCGGCCATCAACTCTCCACCCACCAACCACTATACACAACGCCAAATACACACTATCACTTTTCCATCTTGTATACGAGAAGTGTTTCGCCCCAATACGAGGCATCTTCAGGTATAGTAGACTCTACAGAAGACAACCGAAAAGTGAAAAACCGAAAACTGGGTGGAGAGTTGATGGCCGATTTTCGGTAAGTTTTTGGTTTAAGTTCCAAATAAATCCACTAAACCCAACGGAAGAACACACATTATTAATTTTCTGTTATTGTTTTGCTTATCGCGGATCTTAGCTAAGTAAACCTTTTGACTGTCCATATAGTGATGGATTTCTGCAAAGTAACGCCTGACTCCATTAATACTTCCTAGTTGTCAGTTACTTGTCTTACGTAAAATTGGAGTTGACTTAAAGAGTATTTTTAGAATTAAACTTGATTGGCTTTTCACAAATGAACATTGCAGGAATTTCACAAGTTATTACTTGAAGGAAACCGGTCTTCGAAAGGGCTCCGCAACGTCTTTCACTAGTTCTGGAAAGTTCTTGAATAGGTCCCCACGCAGCGTATCCAGATTCCTCTAACGTGTCACCTGTATTTAAAAATAAATTAGTTTTTACAATATTTTTAACGCCTTAATCTACAATGATAGGCATAGATCGCGTACGATGGTTGGGCCAATCGCAAATATTACGGGCGTAGCCCGCGTACGGTGATCGAGCCAGAAGTGAATATTACGGGCATAGCCTGCGTACGGTGATCGGGCCAGAAGTGAATATTACGTGGAATATTTAAAATGCATTACAGGCTGAAGCAATAATTGTGGTAGAAGCAAAATGTATTACAAAATGTTTATATATTCAAAAATCTAAAATCCGAACGCTGCGCGAGCTTGAATACGAATTCGGTCCAATATCTTCGAATCTTAATCGTAGGTTAAGGGTTTAATACTCCGCGATACTTCTTACGCTACTGAAGAATTGGAATTTATGATGTTACCGTTTCGGGATATTTCGATCATTATGTGAGATATCTTGTTTACATGCCTTTTATAGTACTCAGAGCTTCCGTAGTTTTGAAATTTAAAACTTTTTAATATACGAAAAAACCAAATCATATGTACAGTTTAAAACAATCTATTAACGACCTTATATTCACGATTGTTTTAATGATTATTCTAATAAATTAAGTCGAAAGCTTATATTGAAATATTGCTTAACCAAATTCAATATAGATTACCTGTTATTGTTCTGTATTGGAATGGAAACATTAAGTCACTGAATCCGACGTGTAATATGTTGGGGTCAGGGACATTACTATTGAGATGTTCTGCTAGTATGCTGACAACGAGACTGGCTTCTTCTGCGGAATTGATGATGTTCAAGTGGCCTTCTTCTAGCATACAAGTAAGATATGCGTTGTGCCACGTCAATGGTTCCGAATGAAACTTGTAGCATTTACCAATTTTAAACGGAACAAAACCTGAATCATAAAAATACGGAGAGTATATTATGTAATTATATATTATGTTTTTTTCATATTTATAAACATTCTCTATATAAGATATTACATCCATCAGTGTACATAGTGTAACATTTTACAGATTTTTCTAATGGAAATCCCTTTTTTTTTTATTAAACTAAATTGGATCTAAGCAAATCTGAATAATCATGTAACCATGCACATATTTCATGCGTTTTACTACCTTAAAAAGCAACTAATTGTTGAATGGAGTCTATTCTAATTTTCTTAATGTTTGTTAGTTTCCATTTTTTCACAATCCAAGTTTCTTTCACGTTGTAGCTGGATGTACCATTTGCGTGTGAGTTAAAGTGTAATGGCGATAAGATGTAATCACATCTCATGTCAAATATTTTCATATAGTCAATAAAGTCGTTATAATCAACTTGACCTATAAACTCCCTAAAAATTGAGGGGTATTGCCGTAATCCCTATGCTTGGCGCTCGGGAAATGGATTCGCAGCTGGTTGGCTTCCATAATTTTATTTGAAAATTGTACGTTAATTAATTTTTTTTAAAATACGATGATGTTAATGATTAATTAATTCAATTTTTACACTAACCAATGTCAAAACCATCACATTTTTCATTGTATTGACTCTCATTTCCTAGTATTTTGCATACAAATGGATAAACATCATTACACGGTTTGTCATCGAACAATCCTTCTCTATTCATGATGACACATTTTTCTTTTCCATTTATGTTGTCCGGGCGACCATCAGACCATAGCAGCTCCAATAACGTCCCAGCAATTGGTTCCCCTGTAAAACTTATCTCTTAACCTAATATATTTATTATATATGTATATGTTACTTTATTCTGATGTTTTCATAGATGGATAAAAAATTTTGATTCTAAAATTGTTTTATTTAATATTCACATAGTTAATGGATGGAGATGGTATAACTGTGGGTTGGTGAATATAAAGCCTTTTTTTTTAATTAAAAATATGTTAATATATCTAAGGCACAAAGATAGATTTTTGATCTGTTTCTAGATATGTTTGAGAATATAATCTGTCATATATATGCTTACTATAAGAATATTTCATCGATATGCTCATATTTCATTACTTTTACAGGAATAACAAAAAATTGTTCTCTTTCGTATTTTGAGAAATTTTTATATAGCTTTTCTTACTTTTTTATTTTGAATAAAAAGAGGAGAAGTGTTACAGATTCTGATAATTAGGCCAACGATTTTAGAAGCATTTTCTAGAATTATAAGTAAGTTTAGTATTAGAAAAAAGTATTTAAGCATTAAGAATAGTTATTTTTTAATTAGCTGAAATATAATATTTATATGTTTATGTGTTTTATATATATAAATAAAGCCATATACATATAGGTATATATAATAAATATATATCATTAAATTATAGTTACGTAGTGTAGTCACTATATGGTGTATATTTTACAGACAAAATTAGGGATATAAAGTAAAAATTCTGAACGCGACTTACGGGAAAATGGTTGCAAGTTTGATTTCTGCACCAGGAAAAATGTATATCATGTATAACCTACAGGTATTTATTCCACATTTTAATACCCCATAAATCCGTCTAGGACAAGGTTGGTAGGTTACAAGTCCATATTCCAGAAATAGAGATAGGAACTGGGCGTGCCCACCCGTGGGATATTTATGGACTGTGAATAAATACATCAAAACTAAAAATATGAGTTACCTTTAGTGGTAACGTAGTCTCCTTCTGAAAACTGATTGTGTATTCCAATGAAAATGCCAGTATAATGAGACTTCATATTGCTAATGAGCAGTTTTAAATTTTCCATTTCCTCAAGCGAGCCCGGCACTAGAAGGGTGGTGCCTTCAGCTTCACAAATTTGTCGTGCTTGATCCCAATTTGTAGCCAAATCATGAAGTCGGTAGAACGTTTTGAATGCATGTGCCCACATATAATCCATGCGAAATTTTTGTGCTAAAATATTTTATTTATTAGAACTATAAAAATATCGAGAAATAAATACTTTAATATTAGTCAGTAATAATACCGTTTATTGTTATCGTACATATTGCCAGTAAAGACACATATATTATCAACATATCGACTCTGAAAGACAAATATGATTTTTATTTTAAACATTGAAAACCGCGGCTCAAATAATAAATTTTCAATTCTAATTGAAATGCACATTTGCGATGGTTAATAAAGTTACAGGGCATAAAAATTGGCATTTAAAAAATTTACTTTATTAAATTAACATAAATCTTAAGCAATCTAAAAATGGAGTTCCTCAATCAATTGTCTGGTTTCCGTTTCCACTTGAGTAGCGCTCTCGGATAGCATGGTATCAGTTATTTTTTCGTGATAAAGGCCGCGCGGGCCGCCTCACTTGGTCCTTCGAACACGCTTATTTGAATCTCCATTTTAAGCGCGCTCCTTTTCTGTGAGTGTCAGGTAATTATCTATGTGGCATTCCAATTTTCCGATTGAACGATTAATTCAGTTTAAATCTCTTCGTTTAATACGTAGTTGGATGTAGGCTCTGCCAAATCTCAGTCCTTCAAAATCAGTAGTCGAATCAGGAGACATAGCTATCTATCTTTCTTTATTGGTTGGGTCCCACTATAAAAATATAAATAAAGGATTTAAAAGAAATGGCAATATTTTTCTCAACATCCACGTAGACAACTTTTAAGAAATAAAAATATATAATTATGTGTATAGCTAAAGGGTTAATTAAATGGATTTTTATTTAATAGGTAGTAGAGCATAAAATAAAAAAAAAACTAAAACAAAAAACAAAATTTGTTGGCGCAGCGACCCAAAATGGATCTCCGAACAGATCTTACGATATAAAATAAATCAAAGCTAACAATTTATAGAAAGAGTAGATATGTGAACATGAGCACTGTTAGATTGGAATTGACGTTAAAATGGCTGCCCCGCGACCGAGACCTAAGGAGTGCGGCGTGGGCGGCGACGACCGCAGCGATGTCTCGATGTTTCGAGTGTTGTAAACACTATGTTAATAAATGTTTTGACCCTAAGGACTATCCGAGTTTTAAACTAAAAACTAAGTGGTTTTTCTATGTTACCCACATTGAATAGGGCCACCACATTTTTTCACGTCGGAGCAAATAGCAGTAACTGACCGCTGGTTCAACTAAGTAATGAAACCATTTCTGCGTTTCCCAATCGGTTCGCCAAGCGTTGGGATTACGGTAACATGTCTAACACTGGACTTTTACGGCTACATTCTTTGAAGAATTGTTTTCAATCATAAAAGTGTTACTTAAAAATTATGTACTTCTCATCAAATTAAGTACTTTTTAATTTTTATAAAAAAAGAGCAGATGCTGTATTATTATTGTAAGTGGCTGGTTTTTACATTATTAACTTATGTAAAGGTACGTTTAAAAGGAATAAATATAGTATTTATCAAGCAGGGCTGTTTCACTACAAATGTAAATACCGTTTACTGTTCGTTTTCATTAAAAATGGGAACAAAACCATCTAGATATCCTCCATAGCTAATAGACATTTCTTTTCTGTCCTTTTCTTGTTTGTTTTAATTATGGGTGTGTAAATAGAAACTCGGTTTTTTGTTCAAATTCACCATTGTTTAAATAATCTCGTTGCAAAGATTAATAATTGAAAATGGCGAATGTTCACCCAAAGTCGATTTAATAAATTTTATAGCGTAAATAGCATTTTTTACATTAAAAAACAGAGAAGAATACCGTGACTTACATAAATGTTGCTTATCGACATCTTGTTTTATAAATTTATGGCACGGAAAGACTGCATATAAATAAATGAAACTTATGCTATAATAACAGCAGTGACTAAGCTATAATACATATATCCGAAATGGTGGGTTAATTGGATATATATTATAACTTTAGAGCCAACTTTCTACTTGCACACCTATTTAATTTTTTTGCGTCATTAGACATAACGGACTGAGAATGATTACAACGTGGTAACATTTGCTTAATTTTCAGGAATTGAAGTATATCTTTCTTGACTTATATTAACGTTTAAACAAGTCTCATACAACTCATCTGCCGCAGCGGATGGGATCCGATTAAAGTTTGGTGAAACTTTTTTTTTGCGGCATCGCCACCTTCGTCATATAAATTGGACAGACTTTGACTACGGGAGAACGGTTGTGTATATAAATAAAAATTCCGTTATATCCAACAACTTATAAAATATGGACTGAACTGACATTATCATAAGCAGACAAGCACTATTTCAACAAACCATTTTGCTTCGTGCACGAAAGAAGCAAATATTTATTTGATTCATCACAAAAAAAAACAGAATTTAATACAACTAGATGTAGGCATCTCCTAAAACGTTCTACCGTGAAGTTCTATCTTCAGCTATACGCATCCACTTTTTGCCTTCTATTCTCTTTCGTCCCATCCTATGCCTGCCAAGACATGGTTTCTACTTCAGTATATGTTTTCTATAACGGTTGTTGGTTCTCTGACAAACGTGACTAGCCCATTGCCGTTTCAGTTTGGAACTTGAAAACTCATGTCAGTGACCTTGGTTTTTCTCCGTATTTCTTCGTTTCGAATCATATCTCCGGGCACAGTCTTCTTTATAACCCCCTGAGCGATTTTAAGTTTATTAAGCGGACGGAATTTCAGTTGTCCACGTTTTGGTGACATGTGTGGATATAATTATTACTTCTTAAGTATCGGAAACTGTTGAAGAGATCTGTCTGATTTTAGAAACCGTTGGTTTAGTAATGATGATAACGTTAAACTAATTTACCGACCTAAATATATATGATTTTATATCATAATAAGTTACTAATATATAGTTTTTAAATATAATGGATTTGAATATTATTTTTCAACATTACGCGAACGAATATTATGTCTATAAAGTTGCATACAATATATACAATTATACATATTGGAAGACTGAAATGATGTTTCTAAAGTATTTAAAGTTTTTCTCTAACCATTCTAAAAGTTAGTAATGGCACATTCTTTTCACTCTTCCCAGGCGATTTAACCCGTAAACCATTCAGAGTTTAAGGAGGCATTAAATCGCAACTCAAACAAATACCGTTACACAGAAGTAAACTCATATGGCTTTGTGTCACGAAGCTTAAAGTGAAATGAGTAAAGCTTACGTGATGCATGGTCGGAGAGGGATGGCTAATGTCGTGTAGGAGAATGGGTGTGGAGGATGTAAAAGAGAAAAACTACAACGCCGGAAGTCAATGCGGTCGAAAGCTTCGCTTTTTTTTCTCCGCTAAGTGCATGGATATTTTTGAAGTGAATTTATAAGTGCTACCTCGAGTAGGTATGTGCTGCGCTGGTTTTTATAAAAATAAAACTCACGATTTCGCTGCATTATTCATTGGCAGTCATAAGTTAATATTAGCCTACGAAATATACGAAAATATTTGTTATGGATATATGGTTCCGTATATGGAGGATATAAATTGCTATTGTTTATAGTTCTATAATTTATGTGTAATTGACGCGTAAAGAATACTTTATATGCGAGTCCATGACGTCTAAAAATCTATAAAACTGGAAGAACAAATCAGAATTGAACATATAATTTATTTAGTATTGGATAGTGTTAAAGCCTTGCTGCAGACGAATACTTTGTCAAGAATGGCATAATATTTGTCTGTAGTATGAATGGGCCGGCACATCCAGGGAAGTACCACACACTAGCAGAAAACTGGCGTCTGAGTGGTATCTTAGCTACCGGTTGAGTTTCGGAGGCCCAATTCAATTTAATGTGGTACAACAGTACGACGCTTAAAATGTCAACAAAAAATAACTTCAGTACTTTTGAAAGTTTATGCGAGTAATGAAATATCGCTTTGAATGACTAATTAATAAATTCCAATGAAAGCAAATAGCTTTATAGTTTGTATCTCGGCCCTAACACACAGGCAATCGTCTACTTGGGATCTACTGGGAACACAATTATTATAATTTATTTTAGTTAATAATTTCAATTTGAAAGGAATATTTTAATATTAAACTAGTAATAATGAAAGTATCAAAATTTTTATGAGAATATGAAATGATAAAATACAACCATTAAACAAGTACCGTCGGTTAATATAGGGTAGATGTAATGTTTACACAAATTCACTCGTTAATTTCTGGTTAATTACATACAATGTATGTTGTGGTTTGTAGATTGTAACATCGATAATTATGCTTTTAAACTTGCATCAGATACATAATTGATCAGCCATTAAAGTGCGTGGTTTTATAAACTAGACTGCATTGGTAAATTTTATAAGGGGAAGTGCAAACACTATAGACTCTTTGATGATAACATCACGTGCCCTGCTTACCCTGTAGCTTGTCTTTTTTATATAATAAACGTGGTAATATTCATGTTAAGTACAATGTATTTCAGTACTTGTCTATTTTTTATCCATCGGAAAACATAAAATTTTAAATAGGTTAATTAAATAAAACACTTTTTTATTTATCATTTAAAATATATAGCATTGTCATAGTTTTTTAATGCCAATGGACACAAAAAACCTTGCTTTTTTTTTTCTTCCGCAGAAGGGATATCTATGAGATATAATAATATATTTTATAACGGTTTGTAGTAGTTTTAAATTCTATCACAATAAATATAAAAAAAGAATGTTTTTCTTTTTTATTCATTATTTTCATGTAAATTACAATTGATAAGAACAAATATCAATAAGTTATCTTCTAAGCATACGTTTATTCCCTTTATCATAATAAGAATATTGTAGTCCATCGAATATTATTCACGAAACATCTTAACTCAAACGTTTTGTCCTTTATACATACATTAGAAGTATTTAAAACGAAACATTTGAAAGCAAAGGTCACTTAATAGGGACTTACGAAAGAAAATATACACAAATAAATGTATAAATAAGTAAGGAAAATACGTGTATTTTTGACATTCATATGGTTATTGAAGAGAATGGATAAGGGTGGCCGCACCTGCGTTAGGAACATTCACAATGGACCCACACAATACGTGCGTACGGTAAACTGAATAACTTTATTTAAGAATACAATATACCACTTCTTACCCACAAAATACTATATAAAAAGGCAATCATTTGTAGAGGAAAAAAAATAGAAAATAGGTAGTTTTAATACATGCATATTTTCTATTACAATTTTTTGGACTGGTCGTCACGGTATAAAGGAGCTTCCCCAGGTTGGTGGATTGGGAAACGCTCGGTAGTTACGCTCCTCGGCTAAGTCCAGTGGACTTGCTGATCAACAGCGGGTGTGGCCCTCCAGTACTTCGGGGGTACAACCCCCCGAAAAATTAAGCAGAGAACAAAAACGATATGTAATAATAATGAAATTTCTAAGAAATGATAGTGTTAGAGCCATATTAGCACAAATGGACTAACATGACAGAGGTTGTACCACACCCTCACAGAATATGTCAAGCTTACACAATTAAATGGTACAACTTGAGTTTTACCGTGTTTTATACTGTGAGTGCAGGACCGGAGGTGCAGTTCTTCTCCCCTTCCTTTATTACCCTCCCCCTCTCCTATTACTTCTTTCTTCCCATTATTCATATCTATACCATAATTTTATTTAGATATTTTATTATTTGTTATCGGTATCCTAGTAGTATCTTTGTATCATGTCAATTTGACCTGTCTGTACAACTAGAATTATAATACAAGCAAAGGCTCGGCCAAAAATTCTAGTAATATCAAAAAATATTGTTGGTCTTCTTTAAAACAATACTTGCTGGAGTGTGGCAGCCATCATCGTAAGATGCTTAACTTCATGATCGTCAATTAATCTTTTGTTTCGATGCAAGAATCCTCATTTAAATAGAATCTTAATAGAAACGTCTTTAAAGACTGCATGTTGTATTTTAAAGGTCTGTCTTTATGGCAAAAAACTTAACCCATAAACACGTTATTATCACATTACTTCGTTATACAAGAATGTTTGTTTATCAACCTATTCAATGTAGGTTTCCTCTCATATTGAGAAAGTTTGAAGCACCGTCTGGCACAGAGAACAAGTGCGGGTTTGGGCGCTATATTGCAAAAAATTGACTGGTTATTATTATGAGTTGTTAAAGTTTAATATGTATAATTAAATTATTAGCGTATGTTTAGGTTTCATTGTGTGGTTTCTGAGATATGATAGGGTTGTTTTGGTTGTCGTGTTTTTGTTTTTAAATTTTTACAAAAAAATATCAATCGATAATCGGTTTTCATGAGTAGTAAACACCATTTTAAGATACTCAACACGTCCGTTAACATCTTTCAATTTGGGGGAGTCCAATATCTAGTAGTGTACTAAGGGTTGAAGTTTGTTTGGGGAAAATAAGGTTAATTTCTTGATGTTGTTCGGTAATTCTTTTAATAAAAAGATAAAAAATGTATTTTAAAAACTCATTTTTTTTATTCTTTTAAATAAATATTTTGGCTCATTTTAGCACATACTTGTAGTTTCTTAGAAGGTATCAAAGGTTCTTTTACGGTCCAAATTCGAATTTAAATAAATACAATATTCGTAATTTATAAAGGATCTGATTCCATCTTCATGCCAATTTTACACATTACAGAAAAATTTTTTTAGTTTGTCAATCGTTCGTTGCCAAAGTTAATTGCCAATCGTTCAGTCGACATCTAATTTCCGTTCAGTAGTTAATTTTAATCGTGTGTGTATGTTCTGTTAATGAGGCAAGTATCGATAAATCGTTTATATCCAATCCTTATTGTGATGCATCAAATTAAGCACTCGCATTACCCATATAAGGGTTTAATCGGTGTACAGATCGGAAAAAAAGGATTTTTGCACACTTTATTTTAATGCAAAATTATAAAGGATGCGTTAAGATAAAGTATGGTTGGGTGAGTAAAGGTTCGCAGGTTCTATTTTCAAATCAGCATAAATATTTATATGGTCTACAAGTATTTATTCTGAATCTGGTCTTGATATTTGTATGTGACGTTTTTGTGTTCATAATGGTACCCACGACTTAGGCTTTTCTAGTGACCTATGAGTTGAAAGCAATTTATTATTTATCTATTATTTTTATGGCAAATTGTGAGGTGTTTGTTCTTTAAGATGAGAATTTAAGAACGAAAGGACAAATGAGGAGAAACTCATTATAACAACTTAAAAGTGGTTCACATCATAAACTGTAAAGTGATCAACACGAAGACTTTATATAGAAAAGGTAAGAGTGGATGTAAAATGACAGTCACGCTATCTCATCTCCACGTAAATGATTCCTATAATTAAAAAATTGGTATAGAGCGTAATTTTGAACTTTAAACATTGCGTTATACTAGTTTTATTTGTTGATTTAAGTTTCCTCTTCATTAAGATGTGAATGTACAGGGCATTAGCATCCATCTGGAGAGTGGGGACTTACGACACTATTGTTATGCAGATTGTAACCGGACGTCCGTACTCGTACGCTAGGGGTATTCCCTGGAACGTAATACGTTTGCGAACAAATATACATACATACATACATTTGTACATTGATGATTATGTGCATACATTAAATTTTACAGTATTGTATTTGTGTACACATGAAATCATAAGATAGATAACGTGTTTTCCGTGTTGATTGATACCTACCAACATATGAAAGCAAAGCTCTAGGTTCATAATAAATCTGTATTTACCTAGAATACAGATTTATTATCAGTCTACGGCAGTCAATATTGTCTCCCAAGGCGCACCACCTAATCCGATTTTCGGCTATAGGCATCCAGTCTTTGTCAGATTCTTGCGCAGGTTGATGCACCATCTAGCCGGATGGTGTCCCACACTACGTTTGCCAAGACGTGATATCCACTCAAGCACTAGTTATCGGTTCTCCAACAAACACGTGCAGCCCATTGCCACTTCAGGTCGCTAACTCTAAGAGTGATGTCAACGACACTTATTCTCCGGCAGATGGAATACAGATTAGTTACATTAATTACCGACAATGATAACAGGCATAATGTCCCTCCCAACTCTCATGAATTCTGGTATTAGTAAAAAAAGTATAAGGCGTAAAATGATTTTGATTGATGAATAAAGCATGAGGTTTATAATGTTAGATTTATGCATAAATAATTGTTGCTAAATAGTATAGCGTGTCAGACAAAAATAGAATAAGCACATAAGAATAACAAAATACAAAGAAGAACGCCGTGTAGCAATAACTGATTTGATTACTCATAGAAATAATCTGTTGACAACTGATGAAATAATTTTCTTTCAGATCCTTAACAGATCAGGAATGTAGTCAAAATACCCCTGTAATTTAATAAATCTGTACTGCTGCTATCTTTACTAGTATAGATTGTATTTTGGCAAATTTCCAAAATTTCAGTATTGCTGCAGTCTCAAAAAAGAATGAAAACATGGGGAAAGATTCACATGTACAATTTTTAGTCTCTAGAGCTAGTACTCTATTTAGTTCTATACTTCTTTTAGCTTAGAAAATTTATGGTGACGGAAGCAAATTTTAAGATTTTTAGGCTCTATGCTTTCATATTACTAAAACGCAAAAAGTAAAAGTCATGACTATGGAAAATTTGTGTGATATAAAGTTTATTTAAATTAAGAATTTTTATTTTTTTTATTAATTTAATAATAGAACTGAAATTCTATACTTCATTTCAAATAGAAGAAAACTACATATTCTACCTCAATCTTTTGGTTCACCTATTCAGTTTATGTTGACCTCTGTGTGCAGACCGTTGCAGACGTTCTACTGTTATTATATCGAATTTTATCCTCCAGAGAGACTCAGAGCGCAGTACCATATCATAAGTTTAGTTGGACCAAAGATACGCCTTAAAATTTTTCTTTCAAGTTCATCTTTTGGTCCTGTGTTGGAAAATGAGCAATGGCGTACACTTTACAACGACGAGCTTTATGAGCTGTACAATGAGCCAAACGTCATTAAAATTGGACGCTTTCGTTGGGCTAGGCACGTAATACGGATGGACGAGTCTAGAGTACCCGCCTACTCGACGGTAAACCAAATGGTCATAGAAGCCGCGGAAGGCCTAAGCTCAGATGGCTAGATGGATCGACTCCATCGACGACTTAAAGACAGTCGGTGTGAGGGGCTGGAGAGATAAATCCAAACTAAGATCTGACTCCAAAAATTTACTGAACCAGGCTAAGGCCCACCGGCTGCTGTAATGCCTTGACGTTGATAAGTTTAATTGAATGTTTTATGACGTATCAGGTTATAGAAGACGAAATAAAAAATAAATGTGTACACTATTTTATAAAAAAGGATATAATGCCAAGAAATATTCAATCTTAAATTAATAAATATTTACTAACTTTACACGACTGAAATGCTACTTGTATATGACATTTGCATATTGCTTATTTGCAGGCTAAGGCCCACCGGCGGCTGTAATGCCTTGATGATGATAAGTTTTATTGAATTTTTTATGAGGTAACGGGTTAGAAAAGGCGAAATAAAAAATAAAAGTGTACACTTTTATAAAAAGGATATAATGCCAAGAACTATCCAATCTTAAATAAATTAATGTTATACGTAAATAAATATTAATGTATTATTATATATTTGTATATTTACTAACTTTGCACGACTGAAATGCTACTTGTATATGACATTTGCTTAGCCTTTGTTAGAGATACACCACGTATTTGAGATGCAAACTGTGCTATCCAATCGGTAACAATCTCGGGACGTTCGGAAATCTGCAATCGCCTGTATTGAGTTATCGTGGCTCTATTCCCAGGTTTGATGTCTGAATACATTTATGTGTACCTTTGGCACTCGAAGTCTATTTCAGTCTCCAGACTCGTGATTGGTTTATATGTAATTTTTTTTTTAATTTTACATATGTGCCAACCCATTTAAGGAAGTCACAAACAGTAAACTGACTTTTGAATACTATTCTTTGTTGCTATGCATTGTAGCTGCGTTTTGTACTATAGCTTTTTTTACTGCAGTACGTTTGATTACTGATAAAAGCTGGTGGTCCAACACTAACATTACCTTTACCTTTTATCGCCTTCCTCACTCCCTTATCTTACCTTACTTTCCCCTTCTCATTATCCAACATCTGCCTCTGGTGAGGTATTTGCATTGTACCCTTGCCTTTATTACCGACAAGCTGTAGTATAAAGTAGCCTTAATCACAGTCACCATGAAAGATCTGTTTAAATCAGATCTGCCGCTTTTGAGATTATTCCGAAAAAAAATGAAGACGCAACAAATAAGGAGACAGTGAGTGCGATAAAAATCTTAAACCTATTAAATAATTTTACGAACTCAGAGAAAGACAGTTATTTTGACATAATTTAAAACACTTGGATTTTATTTATATATGTTATAAAGTGCTTAGCCTAGCCGTCTGTTCGGTAGTTATATACACGTGTACGCAACACCGGCCTCGCGAGCTATTACCGTATCACTCCTTGTCTTCCGTTGCGGTAGTATCATATCACTATCATCCTGTCTAAATCCATCTTTCCATTCCTTTACTCTTTCTTTTCTCCTCTATCCTTTTACCTTCCTCTCCGCCAATTCGCGGTTTCCCGTGCTAATCGATGCGTGTCTAGGTGCGAGCTTAGAGACTCTGTTGGGGCTGATCTCCATCCTCCCTTGCGGCTCGTGGGATTCGCTATAACGAATTTTATTATACCTAATTTGTTTAAAAATGACGGCGACGGGGTTCGTTGTATGTGTGTTTGTATGTTCTAAAGAATTTGTGTTAAAATTTTTCAATGAAAATTATAATAGTAATAAGCAATTCAAGTTATGGATAATAAATATATACAGGGTCTTTGTCGGCAATCTTGACATGCTTTTAAAAGTTTTTTCGAGCAGGCTTCTCCATAAAATTATCCTCCAACTCAGAAAACTAAAAAAATTTTTATTTATAATTGAAAACAAATGACAACCTCTGTAAGTACAATTTTGCTTATTTTTAAATATTTAATTCGGTGCGCTTTACGACGAACAGTAGGTAAATAATGAGATATACAATGAGGTTTGCCGGGCGCGAGCGAGTTTTTACATAGTCATGGCCGCATAATGCAAACAAAATAAAATATTAATTATGAATTACGTTGCAGCCGTAGGTATAAAATAAAATTTCTCCCATCTCACACAAACGTACATTTATGAGGCTTATTATATTGTGTATTATTGTTTGGTTTTCATGTTTTAATTTTTCTTAATTGGGTCAATTTATTTCCGTACATTATTATATCAGAATATTAAGTCAAACCAACTTGTAGAATGAAAATGCCTCTATTCATGAATCTCGTCCTTTTGTAAGACTTATATTTTGTAATTGTAGAGGATATTTACAACATATGGGTGGAATATTTACGAGGCGTGTGTTATTGCTGGCTATATGATATTGGACATTGCCTTTATCATCATCATTATCAGCCTGATAAACACAGGCTTTTTCTGAGTCGTGCCACTTAGCCCGACCGATCTTTGGCTACACGTATCCAGTTTTTGCCTGATATTCTGTGCAGATCGTCGCCCCAAGTAGCTATAGGATACACCACAATGCCTCCATATAGACGCAGATTGCAATCCATCCTCTCTCTTCTCCAACGATTGTCAGTTTTCCTACAAAATTTACTTACTTTTATTCATTCGAATGGCTATATCATTAACTTTGGTTCTTCAGCAAACATCTTATCCTGATAACAGTACTTTAACTCATTTATTTCTCGACAAGGTGAAATTATTTATTGAATACTAGCGGGCGCAGTAGACGTTGTCCTGCTATGAAAATAAATTATAATCTGCAACCCCATTACAGCGCCATCTACACGTCGTCGACATCTACTCGTCCTCGAAAATTCCATCGAACTCGGTTAAGCCGTTTAGGAGGAATTCAGTGTCAAAAACACGTGAGTAAAAATTATATATATACATATGTAAAAAGATATGTACAGACATGTACATACTTAAAATATAAGTAGGTACGTATAAGAGCGGTAAGTCGTTTTGCGATATATGTAATAAAGCTCTGTAAATTAAAATGTATTTTTTGTATATTTATTTTATAACACTAAGATTTAAGATTTTAATAAATCTTAAATAAATAATAATTTAAAGTCTATCCTTATTTAATTTAACAATTTAGTTAACTTTCAAGTGTTAAGTGACTTTATGAGATTCCGGACTGTTAATTTACCCGACAGTTCCCTTTTATCGTACCCAAAACTCTTAGGCAAGTCTGTTGCAATGAAAGTAATATAGCCTGAGGTAATTTCACTAATGTACGCGGTTACAACGTATCTAGATCGCACTTACATACTATTCGTCCCATAACCGAAGGTAGCAATTAAGAGGGTCGCTTTATAAGATTGTTAGGGTCCCCATTGAATCATCTTGCCACGGCAGCAAATTATCTTAAGTAAAACTATTGATAGAATTATGAAAACTTATGTTTGTTAATTTTGATCTCGGTCAGAAACACAGTCTTAATAGTAAAATTTTGAATATGTATCTCCTTTAGTACAGTGCGATTTTTCAGAAAGTTCTTTCCACACACCACTACCATGTAGAACCAGCTACCTTCAGGGATGTTTCCGAACGAATACGACATTTTTTTATTCACATTCCGTATATATCTTACTGTTGAGCATGGGCCTCCCCATTTGTGCAGGAACAGAAAATAACACACTTACTCAATAAATATCTGTATACTTATATAGTATAATAGTTACTAGACTCAATAAATATCTGTAGGTATACCATATTGAAACCTTCAAAAAACATGCCTACTAATATTTTAAAGGCCGGCGAAGGTTCCGCAATACTTATAGCGCTGCGGATGTCTATAGGCGGCGTTGATTGCTTTCTATCAGGTGACACACGTACTTGTTTGCCTTCCTATTACATAAAAAAATTAAAGAGTGTTGCTGTAAGCTTCACGTTCAGCGGCTGCATTGAATTTCACTTTCAGGTACTGTAAGATAGACTTTTAAAACAACTTTTTCTGAAGGTAGTTTAGTGACAAATAAAGGATGTTTTTATTTTTACATTATTTATTTATTTAGTCACTACTGTTCATCTACTGGTAGATGGTAGAGATAGAACGGGCTGGTATCCACTTCTTCACGCCAATATGCACCTATTTTACATGACCTGTCTAATGGTATTTGCTTTCACAGTTTTAAACAGTAAGAAAACTTTATAATTATAACCCCCCACTAGGATTCTCTGTGTCCCGGATATCGTTGTAAACGCGAAAAGACAACTACCCAAACGCAAAATGTTGTAAGCCATACAAATATTTATAGTTTAGAAAGCAAACTCTTTGCCACTGTTCAATTCGGGTCAACATTTTTCTTTGAGGCATCAATATGTAAAAATTCTCGTTTGTCACATGGTTTTTAACAAATTTCTATTAATAATGTTAAAAAACCATATGTCATGTTGTGTTTGAAATATTTGATTGGTGGAGGAAAAATAAAGCAGAGTACACATATGTTGTTTATATTGTTTTTGCAGGCATCCATATACATACAACAGGTTAAGGCCATTATGCAAACTGACAGTTTAAGAAAGATACAGGTTCGTACTACGAACTTAAACTATGTGATAATGAATTTCAAATTATATAATTTTCACATTTCCGGCGCAAACATAATTCACTACATCGATTTAATAATCACTTACAAATAATTGATTATAAATTCAACAATATTAACATTAACAGTATAATAATATATGTCTTATTCATAGCAGCGATAACTTTAAACGAAAACACCATTGCAAATTATAATTTAAATATTTTATGTACCAATTTTCTTAACAAGTAATAATTTCGATACAATATTATAAGCAAATATTAATTTACTTTATGACAAATTCACCTCTACATTATATTTACATATAACTTACATTTTAAACGGATATTAAATAAAGCATATTTTATTAGAAAAATAAAGATTACAAAAATTACCGTGAACTAATAATAAAGAGGGTTATGTATACAGAAAACTTAAAAGCAAATGTTACTACTTATATTGACACAAAAATATCATGACTCGCATTTTCAATCATGCTTCCTTTATAAGATATTTATAGCCGTATTACACTTAGGCAAGCGTATAGATATATTATAGTTACACTGATTTGTCGATCGTTTGTCTGCCTTAGAGCTACAAATACTTACAGGATTAATACTACATTTTTTGTAGGTATTGGCGATTGTGTCTTCACTTGCAAATATACTGACACGCATATTTCGTAGATCAACCAACTTACCCTGTTAAGATTTGTGGTAAAAAGTTTATTTATATTAACATAAATAAATTTATATTCCTCTGTTTTTTCTTTTTCATTCCAAATTTTGATTTTTGTAATATAAATGATTAGATTTTTTATTAACTATGTAAAATTGTACAAAAAAGTATACAGGTTTTTTTACGTTTTATTAAAACAAACATTAAACCGTTAAGATAAATTAACATAAAAATTAATGTAATAAAATATTCTAGTTATAATATATTTTCAAACTATTTAAATCTTCAAACCATATGCTTATGATGAGATAACATTTTTTAACTGCATTTTACACGTGAGATCGACTAAGTCTTAATCTTATATTTATTTTTAACATGCTGCGTATATCAGGGCCAGTGTTGAAAAAGTGTATGGAACAATTCGCGGTGATGAGTTGGCGGTTGGGCCACCTCCGCCTAAGAAGCCAGCATCTTCGACGCGGTTTCCACCTTCACGAAGGGGACCTTGTAAACTAGATCGGACATCGTTGCTCTCTTCTAAAGTATTGTCGTCTTCTTCTTCGACTCGTGATTTTCGGTTAGGGAGCTCCATTTCTGTTTATTAACAGGTTTTCATTAAACATTTAGCCTCTTTTTGAAATAAAACATATCTCTCATGTGTTGTGCCATATTATACTTATAAATTAAACAATTTTTATAGTTAAGTTTGATATGTGATTTAGCATATTGCAATAAAATTATTGTCACCCCACAACAAGTCTGCGGTAGTCCTCAATAATAATAAAAAAGTGAAATAATTATAATATATAAGTACAAAGTGCAGTGAATTAATAATATAAAAGATTATTTATATCCAAAAACCCAAAAAAAACCCAATAATGGAAACAGCTACGAAAAAAATTTATTGCAAGATAATTCTACTGAAATTTATAGTTGGAAATTAAAAAACCTCCATTGTTTCGTGTGAAAATATTAATTTGTAAACAGAAAATTTGTTTTGTTTGAATTATAAAAAAACCTCATTTTTTTGTGTCTAAATATTCATTTGTAAACAAACTAATAAATTTATTGTCCGAATGAAAAAAAATCCTCATTTATTTTGGTGTCTAAATATTCATTTGTAAACAAACTAATAAAATTTATTGTTTGAATAAAAAAAAAACCTTATTTCTTTTGTGTTTAAATATTCATTTGTAAATAAACTAAAATTAATTGGTTGAATTTAAAAATCCTCATTTGTTTTGGGTCTAAATATACATTTGTAAATAAACTACATCATTAAATCATCAATAAAAAAATCCTCATTTGCTTTGTTTCTAAATATTCATTTGTAAATAGAACAGGACTTCTCATCAAGACAATAATCCCCGTCTAACTGACTTTTGATTTGAAGTCTAATTGACTTTAACTTTTGGTGCAACCGTTCCTATTGTCTTTGGCTGCCATTTAAGTACGCAGATTGAGATTAGCACATGCCATGTCACATCCACGTCGCTCACTGTAGGTGCTAAAATGCGACAAAGTTAATTTCTTAAGAGCGTCTCACGATAAAGGATCTGCGGTGGATGAAATTATGACGTAGGCGAACTCAGTTCATCAAAGTTTTACAGATTGTTCTGTGGCGCTACAAATTATTTGTACTTACCATATAGCCTTATATTTCCCTCGGCGTCCCCTATAGAGTTCTTAGAGATGCACTTGTAGCCTCCCAGATCGTTGCGCTGGATGTTGCGGACGACGAGGCGCATTTGAATGCTGTACGCTGAACTGTTGATCTCGCTCATATGGTACTTGTCATTAGAAATAATCATTTCACCTGCGTCATAAAGATAGTTTCTATTAATGAGAAGGTGTCAAATACGCGAAAAATGGATTGTAAAACAAATCGCCACCAGAAGTGTCAAAAAGAAAAAGAGTGTACATGTTAAGTACACTCTTTTTCTTTTTAGTTATTTCACGCCACATACATTGTGAAAACGTTTCAAATTTCGTTTTAATAGAAATGATCAACTATATTTGTATTAATATGAAAGAGAATGATGGTAAAAAATTATTATACAATGTTGTTGTGGGTGTCGTGAACAAATCACTAATAATGGATAGCAGTGAGTAGTTGTAATTATTTTTTTTTTCTTTTCTTTGATGGCAATAAGTAATAACTTAATAGTTATTACTTATTGCCATCAAAGAAATTACTTATTGCCAATTATTACTTATTGCCATCAATGGCATAATTGCCAGTATCAAGTAAATATGATAATATCAAATCTTTTGAAATGTAACTAGTTACTTTTGTCACGTAACGTCTTGATAAAATGGTGGCTATTCTACCAAAACCTTCTATGGACTTTTTCAGTCAACCAAAAACGTCACGATATATCCATGATACACATTTATTTTATATAACTTCACTTATACGTTTATGTTTTGCATAGAATTATGGACGGGTCACTTTTTTTTTGCCGGAGAACCGTCTACAGATGAAGTAGATTAATTAATCGAAATGTAAAAACAATTTGATGACTATCTATAGCGAACAAATTAAATACGAATCATGGACAACGGAAGGCAAATCTCTTCGAAAGTAACTATTTTCTTAATTCTCATTTAATTATCTAAATTACTTCGATTAGATATACTGCTTCTTCCACTGGAACTACAACCCAGGATGAGTTTTGGCTTCATTCACATATTTTCTCCATATATATTCCTATGTTTGGCAGCATGGTTTCATAGCCTACATCTTGCTATCGCCATCATGTCCTCTTCAATGCAGTGGCTCCACCTCTTCTTTAGACTTTCACTTTTCTGTTGTGAAGTCCATTTAGTCATCGCCCTGGGTGATCTGGCCACGTCCATCGTTCCACAGGATTTACCCAACGTAATCGTTGTATTTTGCAGAATCGCGCAATGATTTTATTACCGAGATATCATGAGACTTAATAGGTAAAAATTGCTGCAACTGATCATGATGGGACAAGTCGCGGGCCAAAGACAACTTGGTCGGAGAAGGAAGTCTTGGCTACGTAATATCAGAGAGTAGACCGGGAAAGCGAGTGCTTCAGAACTGCTGCACATCACGAAATAAGAGGAGAATTGCGTTGAATTGGCTACCAACCTTCGCAAGTCGGAGAGACACTCTTTGAAGAAGAAGAATTCGTAAAATAAGTCACGGTTTCAATGGATGTCATTTAGGAATAAGTTACCCTAAAGTGTCGTCAGCGATTTGGTGATTCATATATTATTTCTGCGCTCTATACTCGATAGGCGCAGGTCTTTCCGATCATTTATATTCGCCCACTTCCGACCATTGTCCGCGTGATATCGCGGTGAAATATGTTGTTTCGACACGTTGCCGAACAATGTGTGTATACGTACCCACATTGTGGGGTTATTGATGTTGCCATATTGATATAAAATAGCTCGTTACTGATAAAATTTGAAGTCTCATGTTTTGTGCGTTTAAATGACTGTGATAATTTTTTTTAGTAAATTAGTACTATTATTTTATGTTTAATTTCACTACCATAAAATATATTTATCAAGTTTATGAATTGACAATTTAATTGCTTATCATTTGTTTCAGTACTAGGACACAGGCCTAGTAAAGAGCCTGTGCACAGTACTGTGCCTTTTTATGTGTGGCTTTTTACTAGGCCTGTGCCTAGTAAGAGGTTATGGATATAATCTGCAAAGAAACTCTAATTTGGATTGCCAGATTTCAGCGATAGTACAGCGATTCGAAGGTACCTGACTCTTTTCCTCTTCCTAATTTCTTTTTCCTCCTGTTTAACCCTTCTTCCTCCTCAATTTTTTACAGTTTTACCTTAAACTAGGCAATGCATCTGCAGGGTCTATAGTAATGTAGATGTACGTCGGCGTCGGTGATTACTTACCATGAGGTGACCCGCTTGTTCGTTTGCCTACAAGCGGGTCCAAAAAATTATATAATTATATTTTTACGTTCAACTGGTGTTCCATAAATGAAAACAAAACAAAAAATAATAAATATTAGCTCATGTTTTTTGAGTAACAATAAAAAATGTATCCGGGCAGAAAAATGCTCGGGCTTCGCCGATTTCGGTGAGTTTCCATCGTTGGTTACATTATAACCGCTGTCGAGGGTCCCGTCGCCCTCTACTCGTTCGACATTAAAAATTGCTTGCATTCTTTTAGTGTCGCTTATTTTTACAATGGATATTTGCTTTTCATTTTCAGGCAATACATTTTGCAACATGAAAAGTAAAATTTAATATTCTCATTATTCAGCAATTTTCAAAAGATTTTCAGTTTAAAATAATTTTATTGTTTCATTTAACTGTAGTTGGCAGGTTTTTTTTTTCGAAAAATTTTATGTTAAATTATAATATTATTATCATAATTGATATTTTAATTTTATATATTTAGTATATTTTATATGTAAATATTTATATGAAAATATAATTTCGTAATCTTATCTTATTTTAATAATATCATTCAATCAATGCAATTTTTTTTAAAATTTTATTGCAATTACATTATTAAAATTTATAGTAAGTAACAAAATAAAGGTTAATTAAAAAAAATTTAACAAAATATAAATAATGAAGCATCAATATACCTTTAAATATATTTATGTAACTAATGTACAATCATTGCTGCTTTTTTTACTCAATTTAATATAATATTGCAAAAATCGGTATATTAAAAATTAAGATAGTTATCTTATCTATTATATTACAACTTAAGATATCCGTTAAAGACAAAATTGAAACAGACAACTATCAATGTAGTCAATTCATTAATAATCCTGGACAGGTGACAGATATTCCGGCAGGTCAAGTGCTTCGACTCGAGCCCCTGTGAATTGACCACAAATCTGTGGGTCGCTGGGTGCAGCTGACATTGTGATGCCGCCCGCCTGCGACCGACACGCCCCCTTTTGTTTACTGTTTGATATCTTAATTAATTATCAGCGTTTGAAATATACCTTAACAATTCCAATTGTTTAAATCTTGGAAACAATTTTGGGAGAAGATAAAGAATTTTGTCTGTGATAATTGAAGACGCCGATTTACAGTATCTAATGATAACAAAATTTATGAGCAAATCATCATGAGTTTATTGCAGTGCAGTGCTAGACGTAGACTTCCTTAAGGCGCGCTGTCTTGCCCCATCTATAACTATACGCATGCAGTTCCTATGTCTAGTGCAGTTGAGAGATAAGCTTGCCAATTGTGAACATTTTTTATATTAAATGTACAGAGTTTCGGGTGGCAGAATACGGTTATAGGTCGAATAACCAGTAAAGGCATGCTATTTGATTATTTTTTGTTAATATCAAGAGAATATTTTTCCTTCACTTCGCGTCCATGGTTTCAACAAGATGGCCGTTTCTGATATATCGTCTAGCCATCCAGATAGCCCAAAAATAGACTTTACTTTTGCGGTATCTCCATCGAATCAAACCTGACGACCACCTCAGCACTAAAAGAATATATCGTCTGTGAGGTTAACGGCACCTTGGCGTCACTTCTTCAACGAGTGGCCCAGAATAATATGGCTAGATTTCAAGAGTGTAAAAGTGTGTACAAAATATTATTTTAAAAATAAAACCCACACTATTTAGTATGTATTGAATTTTTTTCGTAAAATGTATTGAATTTTATTTATATCCTTTGTGGTTTATTATTATTTATTTTTGAAAACCTAATTCTGCCGCTCAATATTTATCATATTTGTTTGCAATAAAGCATGTAAATAAGAATTGGAAGTTTCAATAGCAATAAAAAGGGGTGCAGATGTTGTGTACACGTCGCGTCGGTCCGAGCGAGACACACCCATTCCATGTCCGGGATGGCCGCCCCGCCGCTTGTCCCGGCTCGTCACGCTTGTGTATTACCTAATTTAATTTGTTGCCCCCGCAATTTACGGCCTACACAAGCTCTACCACGCTTCATTGTCACTAATATCAGCGTCCAGACAGATGCGTCGCATTTAACTGAACTGTAGAACAAACACTGACAAAAGTATTGCAAAGTTGCATTGCATTCAACACCAAATTTAAATTCAGTTCCAAACTCAATTCTTATTCTATTTGTCAAATGATATTCATCCTACAATTAAGCTTCTATCAAAATTTCGAAATGATTGTTCTGGACGAGAATAAACATACATACATACATATTGTCACGCCTGTTTCCCGTAGGGGTAGGCAGAGAACACAAATCTCCATCCGCTACTATCCCGGCACACCTTTCTTGTTTCCTTTACGCTCATCCATCTTTTCATCCATCCTTCCTCTCACATTCATAAACGGCAAAAGGAATTTTGCAGGTATCCTCCTTCTTGATTTTTTCTTGTAGATAATCAGGAAAAAGTTTTCCGATGTTTTCTGTTAATTATAATTTATTGTGAAGTGTTAGAAACAAGAGACAAGGCGAAGAATATGTCGATTCTTGGTACAATAATTATTTTACAGCCCATATTTATATGTCCAGTTGTTGAGCTCAGGGCCTTCTAATTTATGGTGAATGAACATTAATCCACCACACTAATCTGAAACGGATTTCAACATTCAGATTTAGACTAAATAACTAAGCTGTGTATAACGTCGACCTAATTATCAGAATTTTTAACTCTAAAAATAAACGTTTTCTCTCACTTTTCACTTTTGATGCCACCTAACGCATAATATCGTATGGACTACTTCTTTTGTTTAATTTAAAAAAAAATAAAGAAAATCAGATTTTTGTTGGTTATCTCGGTGCCGATACTGACATGCGACCATTTACTTATAAAGTGGTTACTTTAAACCAGTCAAAAAGTTGATTTGAGTCAGCTAAAACTTTTACCAAAAATAGAACAATCCGCCTCAGAAAAACGTGATGGGTTACACATATGTCTTAAGCCGAGCAAAGAGCATCGCATGTCTCCAGAAATGGGATGCTCTTTGGTCAGCTTAACACATATATGGATTGTAAAAAAAATAATTAAAAGTGGCATAAAAGGGATTTTTATTTGTTTGAATATATAGGCACGCGAGAGTAAATATCGTGGCTATAGCCTAAAGCAATTTGAAGCGGGCGAGCCAGCGGTCTTTGTTGCATATCGGGCGGTAATAGAATTTGGTCCGCTTTTTGCGCGGTCGGACGCTCTGCCCGCTTAATGGCGGGCTCGGTTGCCTTTGTAACTGCATCTAAATCTGCCAGCGCAGCATCTATCTGGTTATACTATTATTATATTAGTGTTGTTTATATCTTATTCAACTCAGTTTTAGGTCCTTGCGTCAACACATACATTATTACTTGTACAGGAATAGTATGAACTTAAAACTAGATAAAGCGTTTTTGTAGTTTATATATAAATAAAAAGAATATAAAATTGAGTGTGAAAACCGTACAATTTCATTATCAGTTTATGGTGATCTAGTGTTGGGCCTTCGAATAGGCGTGTCACCAGCCCGATCTTCTACACGCATTCAGTCGTAGTCAAAACTATACTGGGAGACAAGGAAGTACAATAGATATGTCGTAGAATAGATCATATCGTTTAACCTGTCAAATTCACATGAAAGCGATATATTTCACTGATTAATTAATGAAATTATGATGATGATAATATGGCGGTATTCTTATGGTCCTATGTCCACGAGGTGGGGCAGAGGGCGATCTATTGGGATCGGTCTTGAGCGATGCGCTTCACTTCAGGCCACGTCAACCCGATGGATTTCATCTCGACCGCTACAGAGCGCTTCCAGGTGTGTTTGGGTCGGCCTCGCTATCTTTTCCCTTGAGGAGTCCAATCCAGCGCCATCCATGGCGGTACAACTATCACAAATTAAAGCTAGGCTCAAATAACACGGGTAAAAAACGACCCCCTATAGGATCGGTAATGGGTAGTGGCGTTTTCAGTGCGAAATATTCGCCATGCTTCTTCTAGTAAAAATATAAGGAGAACCAGATAAATAAAAGTTATTCCTGTAAATAAATTTGTATTGCACAGGAAGTCGTATGCAGAGACACAACTAGGCGTTGTGCAAATGGTCGAACTATGTGTCAGTTCTCAATCGTATAACTTGTTAGAGTGGTTTAAATTTAAGTTTAAAGTAGCGCATTGCGAAAGAAGTTTTGTCCGTTTTGTTTGGATTCGTAGTATGCAGCTGTGGCCACATGGGCAGTTCGCGTATGTTCCGACGCGTGGCGAGGCGGGCGGCGTAAATCCATTCCTAACTCGACTTTAGTGGGCGGAAACTGTCGTTCGGAGGCCTGCTGTTGTTTTCGCGTGTTATCAACCATTGGTATCCTCACTTTGATGCCTCTTTTAAAAAACGCTGGTTTTTTTGATGGTGAACGATTGATTTTGATGGTGATTGGTGAACATTTTATTTATTACATTATATAAATACCTAATATTATTCCGTATTCATTATGTATACTCATAAGATGTATGTTAAGTACATATTGTTTCATGGCTATATGCAGCTGTAGCCTTATATTTACGGCTATATTTGACAAAATTGCAATAATATCATATTTTTTTTTCAATAATCACGACATTTTGGTAAATTTTTATTTTAGTATAAGTGCTGCAACCGGAATTAATCTCTTAGATTAATTTTAAAAAAATATGTATACATATTTGGGAAGGACCGTGCTCTACTGTGGCACATATGTATATGATTTATAAAAATATTGTACGATATCAGGAAGACTTTATGTTAGATAATAAAATAAAACTTTACTTTTTTACTTTACTTAAGATGACACCACAGACGTCATTTTTAAGCAGAATAAGTAATAAAGGATATAATTATATTGAACTAAATTGAATTTAACTATTCGTGTAAATTATTGTGCAATTTTTGAGACCTAAAATAATCTAGGTACTGTTATTATCCATAAACATTTCGCCAGCGCGGATATCACAGATTAAATAAATCGAAAAAAATTGTGTTACCGAATAGTCAATACCGTCCGTTTTCTTTGACGATCTGCGGTGAACGGTGATCGAATTAACTCAAAGAAAACAGCTGTAACGTGTTTAACTCTTTGTAAGACAAATATTAAACTCATCTTCCTTTCATTACATCACCTACCGACGAGTACTTTTGTCCATCTGTCGCCGTGCACTAAATAAACAACTTTTATCCTCGGGGTGTCATTTTAATGAGAAGTAATGAAGTTTCCGACCCCTCTGTCGACGTTTTGTTAGGTTAAGAACCTTATTCGTGTTAGCTAACACGTGTTTTCACACATTTCACTCAATTTTTCCCTTTGGCATAATTTTTTGGGTTACAAAAGCGCGATGTAATTGCTTTATCTAAGTGTGGGTACAATTAGAAATGAATTACATGTAAGTAGCTGTTTGAAAAAATAGAATGTGAATGAGCTAAAAGATGTTCTTGAAAGGTTATCAAACAGTTAGCCTTTTAAAAGGCTCCTATTATCGTAAAATGTAAGCAATCGAGATGTCGAATTGGACTTTATGGTATATTTAAGTATATATCCATTATCGTTATTAGTCTTTTTACATTAATTAACTGTGTAGATAATAGAATTAACTGTGTAGTACGGAAGACTTTTCGGTTGTCTTCCGTAGAGTCTACTATACCTGAAGATGCCTCGTGTTGGGGCGAAACACGTGTCATTTACAAGAAGGAAAAGTGGTAGTGTGTGTTTTGTGTTGTGTATAGTGGTTGGTGGGTGAAGAATTGATAGCCGATTTTCGGTAAGGTTTTGGTTTAAGTTCCAAATAAATCCACTTGATCCAGCAGAAAAACATACATTATTAATTTTCTGTTATTGTTTTGCTTGTCGCGGATCTTAGCTAAGTAAAAGTTTTGACTGTCCACATAGTGATGGATTTCCGCAAAGTAATGCCTGACTCCATTAATAATATTAATTAACTGTTTGCCGGGTGAGATGCAAAAAAGCTGTTTGTTGCATATACGAAAATTATCAGTTTCAGTTCTAAGAAAAGCTGTGGTTTAATATATAAGTACATATTTTTTGATGAAATTTATCAATTAAATCAACGCTACTGACAATTTCGATTCTACAATAAAATTTAAAATGTATAAAACAAAATTTAGTGAGATTTGGGAAGTTTCAAGACAAACGCCACTTTATGAAAAGAACTATAATATAATTAGTGAATTAGTTTTAATAACTGAATTGGATATATTTATATAGTTCTAACAATATTTTACACGATCGTTAAACCAGCTTAACTACCATGCGGTTAATAAGTCATAATTTTAACGCCTTATAATCAAAGTCGGTATAATGAAAAATGGACATGAAATAGGCGCATTATTTTATTTAAATAGGAACATAAAATCGCCATAACTTGTAAGCAAGTACCAGCGCGTAGCCTGTCAAAGGAGGATAGTAGAAAAATGAGTAACGGTCCGCATAATGACTACTTTAGCGCTTTCAATGTGCTTTATGAATAATGAAATTAGTTGCTTATTCCGTTCTTGAGTTCCATGCCTCAGACTTAATAAGCTTTATGAGTTACGAGTCGCCCGTAAAATATCCCACTGGCTTTTCTGTTTAGAGCGTAATCAAAGATTGTAATTATACTTTGCCACGCTTTATTTAAATTTTAATGGCCGCGAAGGAGTTCATTGCCTTATAGATACATTGTCAGGCGCAAGATACATAAACATATTTTGAAGCCAAATTTTAAAAAGACATTTCTTCCTATTAAATTAATTCAAACCCTATAACATTTCTTTTTCTATAAGGTTTCTTTTCCGTTGATAGTAGTAATAACTAAAATGCAAATATTACTTACAATAATTGTCATATACGAGGACAAGTAAAACGACAGACGAAAAAAAAGATTTACGCCAAAGATCTAACTGGCTTAACTTTAGCGAAAGCCGTGGTCGTTGCTACAGATAATAAATACAATAATAATACTTACTATTTTGGAATTTAAAGTCTAGTCAGCTACATATCGAAGCATAGTGTAAATTGCAAAATGAAAACATACTACCAGAGCCAAAAAAAACTTTTTAAATTTTTAAAAAAAATTGTACCTGATTACTCAAAAACAGTCAGCTTCAACGCTGTATAAATTTTTCTATTGGTCGTAGAACTGTGAGACTTAGACCATAAGATGCAATATTTTTATCTGATCTGAATATTCAATATTTTTTTGACCTCTATGTCATATACAGCGGTTTCGCTATTTTGCGCCGATATATACATTACGTCTTGACAAAATGGCGGCCAATCTATCAAAACTTGCAACGTCTTATGCAGTGAAGATAAATTGTTACAAAATTAAAATTTGTAAAAATATTATACATTAATTTTATTATTTTATTATTTTATGCCTCCAATATATTTTATATTAAAAATAGGAAAACTTACCATTTTCTCGAGTCCAATAGTTAATTGCTTTGGGTGAGGCTTCGACATGACACTGCAAGGTAACATCTGTACCAGTTGGGGCGCCTACCAGCTGATTTGGCACTTGCACGAGTGGGTGAACTGAGAACGAAATAATACAATCAAATATATGTTATATTTTCTGGTCGAATAGAAAATTTTCCACAATTTATAGCTTCATTCATATAAAAAAATATATACAATTTTTCAGAAATATCTTAACTGTATGTAAAACATTAAGGTTCGTTTTATTTAAAACAAAGAAAACTTAAATTCTTATAATATAGTCAATGGCGAAGTTTGATTTGAGAGCCAATGATTTTCAGAAATGATAAATATGTAAGAGTAGAGAAACGTGTAATTTCTTTTTTCTTTCACTCCTACTGTGCAGTCGTCAGGTATTAGAGTATGTTAGTGGTCGACGTGTACTGCAGTTAGAGCCGCATTTTTGTTTACACGACGTTCCATTTGCATTTATGTACGAGCGGCGTGTTTGTGTGTGTAGCTCGCTAGATCCGTGAAAAGCCTTTTACATTTCGCCTAGTTAAACGCATGTACGAATACGTACACTGCAACGGTTCTAATGTTATTTAATTTGGCAGTTGTTATATATATATAGCTGTGCGACGTGATGTATATATATATATATATATATATATATATATATATATATATATATATATATATATATATATATATATATATATATATATATATATATATATATATATATGTAATATATTATCAATATATATTCATTGGCGAATTGGGAATCCTAGATTAGTTTTTATTCCTCAAGTTGAAACTACTGCACGTACACTGGTATTATAATTTTTTTACTTCACTTCTTTCAGTCAACTTTGAGAGTTGAGATCAAACTCTTATTCTCTTCTCTTACCCCTCGTGCTTCAAATTTTTTCTTACTTTTCCCTCTCCCATTAATCTATATCTTATTCAATGGCAGGAAGGAACACATTTTCCATACCCTTGATGTTGTGGATGGACAGCAGTTACTGCTCGTTTACCGCTTCGCTTACTTTTATTTTTAAAAAATATATTTCTAAGGCAATGTAAAGAACCTTAAAGAGTCAGCACCGCAATATCTTTATTGATAAATGTTCTCAGTGGTAAGATAAGAAAATAACGACTTTCAGTGAAGATCGGAAAATTACCAGCGAGGAATCTTTGTATTTAAAATGATTCGCACGTATTCCCGTTGCAATCGGAGATTATATAATAGCAACAGTGATAATATAAATTAGCGTTTGGGAAATATTATTTATGACTTAACCTGCGACTTCACTTACGTTCTTAATTTTAAAATTGTTTCATTTTTATTTTTGTTCATTAATTTTCGATTATTCCCGAAACTCGATATTAACAAAATACATACATAAAAGAGGAATCTATACTCAGCGCGTTGGCGCATTTAGTTAGCAAATTTACGATTATTAATTGAGTCAGGCGTTACTTTGCGGAAATCCATCACTATTACTATTAGCTAATATAACTATTAGCTAATTAAAACTTTTGACTGTCCACATAGCAAATTTACCCCAATAATGGTGGAGTCATGTATAAATGGTGGCATCCATTTTATATTATAGAATAGTACTGACATTTTTGTTTTACCGCCTTTTAGCAAGGTAAGAGGGATTTGGAGGCCCAACTTTAACCTTCCTTTATTTCCTTCTTCTCTTCTCATTAAAACCTATTCACATTATTATCCTATGGATGGAAATGCATTCGGTCGTTCGTGATTGTAAACCTTCAGGTAACGCTTGCGTATCCGTTTACGTGTTTTATAATAAAAAGATTTTTTATGTATGTTGCTGTTTCTTTTTTATTTTCTCTGATTTATATATCTACTAATAATTTCGTCATGTTAAATGTTTTATTGGCTCAGAGACGAAGCTTCCGTTTTCGGAGACAATGGTCGCGGGTTTGATTTAAGCAATGGAATAATTACTCTATAAGTATGGTCTACAGCTGTTTATTTCAAGTCTCGGTGTGCACCTTTCCACCTTAGACAAGCGTTGTGGATTAATTTCCATTCGTCTATAAATGGGGAGGTTTATATCCACAGTGTGATAAACATATATATGTGCTACCTGAATAAAAAAATCTTTTAGATTTTTAAGTTCAGATAAATGTAGAATTGAATACGCACATCCCGCACTAGATATTGCATCACAGCGAGCGCAGTATGAGTGTGTTTGCACTGACGCTCCGCTCAACCACTCGGCGGTGAAACCCCACTGCAACTGTCAGGTGTTTACTCAGAATATTTTCCAGGAACTGGCTGCATTACTTGAGTGTGTATTATGTATTTACCGCCACCATTCCATTCTCTATTAAAGAGGAGTTTGTGCTTGTAATATATTAAATGCCTAACTTATTTTAAGCGGAAATATTTTTTTAGTATTTTTCTTTAGCTTTTATGACTTTTTAGGTCTATTTCCAGTTCACAGCTGGACGTACAGTTTCTTTTTTATTTATTTAGGTAGACGCTGACGTAGACACACACACACACACACATATATATGCTGCCATAGTCGTCTTCTACGACACCACGAAGGGATAAAGTGGCCGTATTTGTGTTTGTTTTTGGACATAAGTTTAGAGGCCGATACATAGAACAACAAGGTATTTGGCATTAAGAATTATCAAGGTTTTCTATTTTGAATTAATTGATGAATTTAACTTGTTTTACTAAATGTTTCGTCTCGTAGCAAACGAAACGTTTTATGAATAATCCTATTTGAATCAAAATTAAAAATGTATTCTAAATGGCTAAAGAATTGTATTCAAGAAACTTATGTTTATAAGTTTTTTAAAGCCCCTATATGTTCCACTGCTGGGCACGGGCCTCCCTATTTCTAGAGGTAATTATATTACCACTACGTTTGTCCAATGCGGATTTGTCGGATAACCAGACTCGGAATAAATATCTGTAGGCCATATATATATATTTACACCGATGCGGGAATCGAATTTTCGATCATTAACTCTGTAGGTGGGAGCCGCACCACTGAGCCACTGTTTATAGTTAATAATGGTTATATAATACTCTTTGTTTGTTGGCTACTGTGATATATATTATAGAAAATACTAATATAATCATTCAGATTCTATCTGTAATAAAGAGTGAAGATTTTTAAAATAACGTTTTTAAAAACCTTGCTGCAAATATGAAAGAAATAATATTATATGTAGGTAGGTAAACACAAAAAGTATAAATATATTTTGATAATTATTTAACATAGTATTGAAACTTCGTAAGTATTGTAAATGGCTAAGAAACGATAAGAAAGAAAAGAATTTAAAACAGCTTACCCCACAAGTATGAAGGGTATTACCAATATTCTCTGAAGCCAGTTTACACTGAATTAAGGGTAGCAGCGGAGTTTTCTCCACCGGCCTTAGATCGCCGCTTATTTGCGGTTATTCTCTTTGACCGTCGTTAAATTCCTTTGGACGGCTTTTACGAGTTTGAGTGGCCAATTTAGCGAACAAAATCTGAACGATCAGAATTTTTGTTCTAATTAATAACTTGAAGGCTCGGCGAGGGCCGGCTTCTAGATATTAAATAAAGCGGAATAACGAACCGCATCGATGTTAATCTAATTAAAATTATGGATCAAATTGCGTTTTCTGATAGTTTTTCGAAATAACTTGAAGAAATTGCACGCCAGATTTGAGAGTTGATTAAGAAATTTCTAAATGTATAAGTGGATAGGAATTCTCTACAGCAATCAAAAGTTGGGAAGAGTTTCCCCGGGAAGGATTCCGCGCGGAATTCTTGAAGTGACAGTTTGATTAACCGAACGGCGCACACGCTACCACTATTTTCAGATTTCTTGACTCTTCGAAGACATTTACTGTTTAGGATACCTTCGGAATTTTGTAATTATAGTCCTTTCTTTCATGTTATTTTCATTGTTCACCTGAAGGTAAAGATTATTTTTAAATAAACATAAACAAAGTAGTTTTTTATGTAACCATACATAATAAATTTTTTTTTAAATTTTATATACTCTTCTAATAACGTTTCTCATGTTTCGCGCAGCAATACAAAATTTTCTAACATAAAAAATCATTCTTGAAGATTTTTACATATTTTTATACCTTGAAAATTAACTATTTAAACTTTTCAAATTTCATTAAGTCAGACCTTAAAAACATACAGAGACGGTCAATATTTTTGCGAGTGTAACTGCTCCATTAGCTAACATATAGGTACGTTACCCTACTTAATTCAATTCAAGCCTCTGTCTATTCTAAGGCCAGAGGCCTTGTGAAACGTAGCCTATCAGAATATGTCATGATGTAGTTTGAAACTGTAGAGGACAATTTTAAGAGCCCCATTTTATCCAAACGTTCGCTAAATTATTCACTGCAGCTCCCTGCAGTCAGTAATTTAGGGTACGTATATATATATATATATATATATATATATATATATATATATATATATATATATATATATATATATATATATATATATATATATATATATATATATATATATATATATATATATATATATATATATATATATGTATAGAATATTGAATATTCCGAAATTTATTTTGATTTAACGTTTCTCGTTTTTTTGGCATATACAATAAGACAACATTTCACAAATTATTAAACCCTTACTAAAATATATAAAAATAACACAGCTTTAATTAAAAGAAAATACGAGCTTTACTTGTAAGATTAATGCAATTTATTCACTTTGTTTCGTTCCTTGTAAACTGATTCCGTTGTTCACTCGGGCCCGGTGAGTCAAATGAAAGAAACTCATCGCGTTACGAAGCACTTACCTCCACAAATGAATTGCTTTACTTTCGACCATCTGAAAAGTGTTTTTACATTCACCCACTGCGTCCACAGGTTCACTCGACAGGCTGTTATCATTCGCTCTCGGGGAAGGAAATTTAAATTAAATATTTGAGAACGTTAATTTTGTCTCCTCATCGAGCGAGCGCGACGCATTCTTTGTAAAGTAATTAAACTGAGTGGAAGGGTTCCGGGCGGCAGTAGTTTGTTTGTTCGCCCAAAATTGCGTTGTCTATGCAGTGAATTTCTCTAAGTTGCCACCGATATTATTGTTTTCTTTAGTTACTTTCATTGATTGTATGCGGCGTATTGAATATATTAAAACTTTTATTTTAAATATAAATAAATCACGATTAATACGATAATGGAGTCTAAAATTTGTGTAATGATACATTTTAAAGCATAAGATATAAAAAATTATATATTATATTATAATTAATCTCCATATACCAAATTTTCTTTTTAATTGGATTACCCGATGATAAATAATCAGCGGCTTTCAATAACGTATCTGTGGTAACCGGAAGCGGTTTTTCATAAAGATAGCAAACATTTTTGGGGCGTAGGGAAAAGAGGTAGAATAGAAAATGTGGGAAGTTGAGTCTTCGGCTTTTATTACTCCAAGAACGAAGCTACATAGCATGATGACGAAGGAGGCATGGAAATGGACAGGAGGTTTAAGTTAAGAGGTTGAAGGTCTGAAGGGCAAAGATCATAAAAAATTCGTAAGCTGTAAAAGTACGGCACTTTCTCAGATGTGCTGGCCCATAAATGCTATTATATAAACAAAGTATACTCGTTCTTTAGTACCTATACTTACAAATACTTAACAGTAATAAAATATATAATTATATGTTTGGAAAACTGCTTGGATCCGAAGATAAATAGAGGTAGATATTTATATACATATATGCAAGTTACTGATAAATTAATAAAAAATTGTAGAACTTTCCTCAATCTCGAAAGTATGAACCAGAATTTCGCATTGATTATAAATGAGCCATTAGCAGAACATGCGACACATTTCTACGACAAAATATACGGGATAACGTATACTGGTATAGCTGTGTCGAATCAGAGGAGTGTTTACATCGGAACTGCCAATAACAGAATGCAAATAGGTAGAGTACGACACGTAGCTATATACAGCGTACATACACGGTCAGCGGTGAACGCTCCGAAAAACTTCCACACATATTGCACTAACACCGAGACAAAATCAATACGCGAATAGAATTTAGAAAAGTTAATTAAAAATTTAATGGAATAAGGAAGCATGTTGCGTCGGGATTAAATATCGACGTGATGGATCGTTTATTTAACAAGGGTAAAGTAAAAACAAATCAGTATTTTTAGAAACGTTGACGGATTTTATCTCATCTTCTGGCGGTGAAGGTTTTTTACTAACGAATTATAAGAAATATGATAATCTATATATTTAAAAATCAATTGGTGTACGTTAGTCTCGCTAAAACTCGAGTTCGGGTGGACCGATTTGTCTAATTTTGGTTTTGAATTATTTTTGGAAGTCTAAGGAAGGTTTAAAGGTGAGTAAATATGTTAAACAATTAAAGGAATATAGTAAAAGTAACAATTTCGTTTTCCCTTAGAATCTATTCCTACCTGTCAAATATTTGATGTTCGTCCCGTCGTTCACAAATCAATTAAAAGTCGTTCAGAAATCACATTAAATTCAAACGTAAAGTTTTTTTTTTTATTGATTACGATTTCTTTTGTTCTTGTGAAGTTTTAACCACATTTTTTACTAATATTGAAACAGTCTGCAATTATCGTTCAGCTTTTTTATTTATTGATTCTGAGGCCGTATGAAGTTTGCCGGGTCAGCTAGTATGTAATAAACTGCAAAATATATGATGAAAAAAATAATATTTTTTGTCCTAATTGTAAATAAATTTAACATTACTTTTTAAGGCTTTTTAATCAATCAATAAAACTGTTACAGTTTACCTCAGCCTTCCTCAAAATTGAGTGGGGTCGCTGATATCATGCATGCCTGGCTGATTAGTGATTACAGATAGGTGCTTACGCTCACCTATTAGTATTTGTATCCTTTACATTTCCTATAGTCGCTTCGTAAGACATCCACGGATCAAAATGGTATGATCCTATTAATATTCCTTCCAATAAATGCCAATTCCTTCTGTACATATTGACAAAAAATAGCGAAAACACTGTAAAATCACATAGATGACAAAACCTTTTTATAGCATATTCAGATCAGAAAAAATACTTAGGAGTATGGTCAGATGGTTTAACAAAATTTCATACAGATCGTTTAAACTGACTGTTTTTGAGAGACCAGATACAAGTTTTTCAGAAATCTTAAAAGTTTTTTGGCTTTGGTGGTAAATTTTAATTTTGCGGTTTATTACGTATCATATGTCATGATAACCTGATCCACGTCGGTTTTAAGGACATTGTAAATTGTTCTATCCTTTTGTATAAAAATATATTGTACCGAATAAACGGAAATTGTAAGCAGTAGACCTATGTGAATCGCTCATACTTCATAAAGTTCAAAATTCCCCGCGCGCATCTCTGTGAACGTCACTTTATTACAGATGCAAGGCACGAGCCGAAGATGATACGTGATAACATGAAAATCTCCCAATTGCTTACGTGTTCGTGAGCCCGGACCCACCGGTGCTAGGCTAACCGAGCATTGAATAACTCTTGGTTATAAATTAGAGTGGAGATCGTTCGATAAGTGAGTTCACAACGTGGCTTTTTGTACTGTACGCAGGTGACTTGAGTTTATCGACGGAGAAATTGTTTCATGCTCCGAATTTTGATCGTTCGTACTATGACTGACTTATCTTACAAGAGTAGTATATATATATATATATATATATATATATATATATATATATATATATATATATGTATATATATATAATATATAATATATATATATATATATATATATATATATATATATATATATATATATATATATATATATATATATATATATATATATATATAATCGAGATGGTATGAAATACTAGAAAAAAGACCGTATCTTATCACATAGTGTAGTATGCATGTTGGTTGGAATTAGCGACGATCGGCGCAGGCGGCTGATAGAAACTAGATACGAAAGGTAGGGCTTGGTGGCGTCTTAAGAGAGGTTTATGTACAGCAGTGGATTCAGCAGAGAGTTTGTGATGAAGATGAATAGATAACCTCGTTTTCAGAATGGTTATATTGTTCACAGTGGGCGCATCTGTTATTTTTTATGGGATTAGAGAGGATGAAACAGTATTCCACATGAAGTCCTGGGAGTGTTTAAAAACACAATGCCCAAAGGCGGGACAGGTTGACATTTGAGGCGATATATGTTTGTATTCCCTTACGCCTACACATTATGTTAGAGGGATTCATAAAAACACCTTTTTCTTTTAACATAAAATGACAGGTAAATATACTCACAGTGTACGTGTAACATAATCCTCTTGCTAACAGAAGGTGGTACGCCATTTGCTGCGATGCACAAATAAGCGCCCATCTCCGAACGAGTCACCTTTGTCAAGTTGACCACTTCACCCTCGAGCGATGTGACTAGGACGAACATATAAAATATATCATTCGTTTTTAAAATAATTCACGGTGTTCGTAAACGTCATAGGTTCACCCCATTTCTTTTAGTGGTTGTTGTCAGTTTATATGAGTGATAAAAATCAATATACATTATTCAATCCGACTGCTAAGCGTGAATGTTAGTGCTACACTTCTCATTTGTGAATACCGCTAAGATCTAGCAGTTGTCTCTTATGGCTGTATTGCTGACGTAGAAGCAATTATACTTGATAAGCCTATACTAGCAAATTTATTTGTATTTAAGACAGCTTTATGACCACTGAAAGTAGGACAGTCTGTTTATTGGGAATAGAAAGCATCTCTGTACATACCTCTGATATAGTCTGTATGAGAAATTAATAAGTCTTAATCGTTCATATTATTTGAATAATATGGACCAATCAGAATTATAAGAAATATTACTTTCTTCAACGTGGTTCTTGTATAAAACGCCCGTTTTAAAATAATTGTTAAATTCATTACTCGAAACTAACGAATTATATCAGCCCGCGCTATCGATGTGTTTGCTTAACATTTTACCTAGAAGTGTAGGAAAACACTTTCAAACGACAAAAGTAGACGGGCTTCGATAAACAAGTGCCGTTAGTGGTTCGATTTGAAGCTGTTTTCCTGACACCTTGCTGAAATGGCACCCAAGTACGTTTACAGCCATTATTCAAACAAGACGATAAAAAGCTAGGGCAATATTTTCCAAGGAAACTGAAGGGAGTTGATGGTTTAAAGTGTAGAGCTCTCGGTCGGCCGAAACACGACCGACGACGGTTCGTTAGCAAACAATGCCGGCACAAAAAGACCGTGGAGTAGTTTAGTAACTTTAAAAATCTTTCCTGCTTACATATGTCCATTTGTTAAATGACTCACAAAACAATTTGTGATATACTAATGCTATTTATTTTTATAATGATATTAAATTTCTTGGAAAATATTTTGACAGTTGATTTTTTCATTTATGTCAGCTTTTTACAAACATTTAGTTTTACAAATTTTTAATCATTTTACATAAGAAAATATTATTTAAAAGTAATAATATAAAAATTACAATAATAAAACACAACTTAAAAAAAATATTTTAACATTTATATTATCATTTTATAGTCACATTCTTTTTACAATATTTATTTCGATATTCGTTATTCAAAGCTACTCCATAGTTTTTGTAAACTGTCTTCCCTGTGGGCTGTTGAATAAACTTGGCCTGTCGATGTGTCATAAGTCAAGTGATGTTCAAGCGCCCCGGACTCTAGTGGTTTTCCAAGGATGTAAGGGAAATTTATAGACATTTTGAGTATGTAGGTAGAAATTCTTTCCTTATTTATTGGTGTTAGACATTGCTTTGTACTTTGTTTGTTTTTTATCATATCGTCGATCAATCAATTTAGCCGTAACGGCTCATTCCTGGACATTGACGTCACTCAAAGTTGAGATGCCTTGTCGCAATTTACCATTAATTAATTTCCGTGATCTCCTTTTCCGATATTCTTCCTATTCCACCCGAGGGTCTCAACCTCACCTGATGTGGTGTGCCTTTTATCGCTTCTGTGAAGTTTTAAAACTATTCAAGTAAGCAATGAGGGACATTTATACTCTGTTGCGTTTTCAGGATGTAGGAGCATGCTCGGGCCTGAATCTCCACTACATAAGCGGAGATTCAAGGAGGCAACTGCCCTCTGGGTATTGGAGCTGCTATTTTAGCACCCGTCTTAAGTGTTCTAACGCGACTTCACTTCGTCCTTTGATATCTGCTGAATCTTTTGGTGATCGGGTCCATCGCTCATGCTCGTTCCTCCTGGAGCCCGAGCGATAGGATGAGAACTTCCCAAGGGAGTGAATATTAAAACTAAGGAGTAGCCATCGTCACCGAATTTCGTCTTGAGGACGAAACTCACGAGCCAATTCCGTATTCATACATCTAGCAAAATGCAAAAGAAAGGCCACTAGACTATTTCATATTAAGGCGCTTCGCACATTGATCCAAGCATCGCATCGCCAAAGACATTTTCGCATTACTATCTCTACTTGGTAAATAAAGCATAAGTTAATTAACTGAATTATTTGATTAGATTTAAACAATATGCAAGATAAATTATTATAATAATAAAGTGTTCACGATAAATGGAGGTTCTCGAATGAGTATAACAAATTTGAAAGGGTCTACGCTGTCATTGAAAAACTATATTCGTCGTGTCGGACATCCCTCGAAGTTTCCACATTGGAATATTCCGCGAAGAAACATTGCTCCACGTAATGGATAGTCAGTATTGTTTCCTGTTCAGATTTATGGAGGTAACTTGTAACGGCTTCTTTAATTAGACTTCTTCGTTCAAATTGATGATTGTTACTGACATTAGTTAACTTTAAATTGGTTGAGACGGATTGCAATGCCATTTCATCATGAAACATTTGAAAAGTTGATTGGTTAGTATTTTAACGTAATAATTAAGTTGAACTTCGAAGTTATACATAGCGCAAATTTAACACCTTATTTTACACCAAAATACCAAATCGCTTACAGTTAAGAAAGGCAATGTATGTATATCGTTGCTTTAGTATCAGTTGTATTGAATTGTGTTATACACATTATGTATAAGCGCTTAGATCGTAGTGAAAGTCATTACCGGTGCTACTTTGTTAGCTTAATGAATTGACTGATGGCATGAGAAGGTTTGAACGCTGGTGGGGTTAAGTAGGACCTGCCGATTAATCACCCTGTCAGTGCCGTTTCCAAGTACTTCTCGTCACGAATTCTCAATACCAGTATTGAAGTGAATACTGCTGCCAGCTTTTAGAGAACACTAATTTATGGTGTGTTTATATTAACTTTAATTTAGGTTTAAGTTCATAAGCAATTGAAATTAATTTCTTAAAGCCGACTATTTTTTATGTTAAAATATTATATATTATATAAATACCTTTTAACACTAAAAAACATAGCCCGTGTTTATATAGCCATTTCAGTTGTGCTTATGTATATACATATATAATGAAAATTAGTCAATTTTTTTTACCTCTTCAACTATAAAAATAATAAATAAAATATATAAATTGGTTATTTAGGTTTTATTACACCTTTAATTGATTTATACAAATAGTAAGATAACAGAAATTGTCAGGAGTAGCTATAGTTCTAATTGGTTTCTTTTTACAGAAAAAGTATAAGAACAACAAGTCCGAATTAAGTGCTAACAAATTAAATCTGGAAACTTTAATATAATCGTGTAAATAAAATTAGACACTCAATGTAACTTGATATTGCTTTAGACAGTAAAATTAATACTTTATTGTACATAACACACGACGTACAAGAATTAAAAGGAAAGAAGATGTACAAGGGTGAGCTTAACTCGTAAAATTAGTTAAAAAAATTGAGGCTGGATCGGCCACACCCTCCGCCGGGAACCTAATCATATCCCTAAGCAAGCCGTAAATTGGAATCTCCCAAAGCGTGGTCGCCCCAAGGAAATATGACGATGTACGATGATAGCAGAAGCGGGTAGCATCGGAACAACCTGGAGTGAAATAAAGTGCGTACACACATGGAAGACAAAAGAACATCTCTCTTATGGTCCTATGTCCCCGAGGGGGGGCAGAGGGTGTCCACAGTGCTTCTCCATTGGGATCGGTCTTAAGCGACGCGCTTCACTTCAGGCCACGTTAACCCGATGTCATCTCGGCCGCTCCGCAGCGCTTCCAGGTGTGTTTGGTCAGTCTCAATTCCTTTTCCCTTGAGGAGTCCATTCCAACGCCAAAAGCGACAATAGAAATAGAAAAATGAAAAAAATAGAAACGTTTCGCTACCAGCGCTTCAATGTTCTTTTATTAACTCCGATAGTCATATTAAAGAAAATAATAATAATAGAAAAATACTCGAACACATTTAATAGATTTCCTTATAAAAATCATTGTTTTATATTCAAGAGTTTCTCAATGTAATATTCACCAGTAAGAAACTCATTTAATAACCCTTTATCCGCTCTTTATTTGGACAATGCAGAGATGAGTAGGTAAGTAATTATTCCCGGACGGTCTAGAGGTTGTAATCCCGCAGGATTAGAAAGGGCGGTGTGAATGGTAATGGGAGCTCCCGAAATGCTGCGGTCTGATTTACTGCCAACATTCAATACTGAATATTTTAAGATGTGATTTATTGTAACTATTTTTTAATGTATAAGCTTTGTTTATACCTGAAGGACATAATATTTATAACCGTAACTTAATTCAAGAGCTTGAATGCCATACCAAAATAGTTTTAATAGAAATTCTCCAAAATTTTAGCTGAAATAAAAAGTTGTGTTTACTTATCTTGATCTTATTATTACTGTATTTGAACGGATTTAGGTACTGTAGTGAAACATTGATAAATGTATCACTAATGTATTACAATTTTTTATTAAATATATAATAAAACCTTTTTTATTATATTACTTCGTTTTACATTCGTAATTTTAAAATTTAAAGGAGAAAGAAATGTATTGTTTTATATAAACACAGGATTCGATTGCCTGACGTCTTTCGAATAACATATCGCCTTTCCTTACCTAAGAAATTAATATTGATAAAGTGGGAATAAAGTATATAATAAATATAAAATGTACAGCTATTCAATATTAAATTATTTCATTATTTCATTAATAAATAATTTCACTTGAAATAGTTTCATTATATCGAAGACAAAACCCCCTAAAGATCCCGTGTCACCGTATCAATACGGCTGGCACGTTACAGTACGGTACAAACTGTTAGTAAACTTTATGCAAAAGAAGTTACGAATATATATTCTAAAATGCATTTGATTTATTGTTAAGCTAATGATTATTTCCAAGTTCAAACAAAAGTGCGCGTTGCAGAGACGAAATATTAAAAGAAGAATATTATTAATGTCAACTAGCCGTATATACGTTATACGAGTATGTAATAGTTGAGAGAAGTGGTTATTTCATCTCCATAACTCTATGAAGGAGTTATATTTTACATTTATTCTATACTTGTATATGCTTATATTTTAAACTATTTTTTATTAAATTAATATTTTATGAAATAATGTTATAAGTACTAGCAGTCCTTGAGTAAACAGGTAAAATGATAAATTATATTAGAATACATTTGGGTCGTTACCTTTTGTTTTTCCTTGAGGGCCACTTCTGGCTATAATATCACCACCATCTTCTCTGCGCCATAATATTTTTGGTGGAGGGAAACCTCTAGCTTTGCACACTAGCTTCGCTGATCCCCCTTCTGGTACCATCATGTCACCAGAAGTTTCTTCATAAACTATGTCTGGAGGTATCACTACTTCCAGAAATGCTGTCTGTTAAACAAAATTACAACTTTACTCAATGAAAAAGATAATTTGTAACAAATATTAGTTTATAGTTTTATTTTAAAATATAGTCATTTAAATTCTAACATAAACACTTCAGCAAAAAGTTAATCTTAGTTAATGATATAATGCAAGATCGCATACGAAACGTTTGTTCATATATTAATGAAAGATAAAGTCAAAGTAATGGCACGAACGTTACCTGCATTTTCATAGGATCCGTGTTTACTTGGCACATATATTGACCCCTGTCTTCTCTCTTCACGCCGCGAATGTTCAGTGTCCACGTGTTGTAGTCATTGTGTGTCACACTTAGCCTCGCATTGTTTGTGATGACATGTTCGTGTATCGCCAGAATGGCTTTTGTATCCGCCTTGATCCATGCTACCTGCCTCACGGAATGTTACCAGAAATCGGTCAAATACATTGATATAATTAAAAAAAATGTATAAAATGTTCAACTAAATTGTCCTATGGCTTAATCATGTTTGTCGGAGAACCAATAATTGTTAGAGTACAAAATAGCTAAATTAGCTAAATTAGCAGTCCGCGTAATAGCAAACATAGTGAGTAAAACAGAAGATCAGCGCAAGGTGGCTGGCAGAAACTGTGTATCTGAAATCGAAGATTGGGCTTGAGCCACCTTGAGGGGCATTTACGTCCAGTATGAGACTGTACAGATTGATGTTGATGATAATAAATATGTATATCACTATCAAAAGGGTAATTTTTTGAACTGACCAAAACAAAAAGTGTTGGTAGACTGTAAAAGATTGATGATGAATTGAATGCTCCTTTTAAAATAATTGCACACTTATGTGAAATTGATAAATTGACTGTCTTGAAAACATTCTATCCTAGTTACTGCATTATATTTGTATACGTTACGGGTAAAATATTTATACTGATGACGATTTTTAGTTTAGAATAGGTAAATATTTAACTAGAAAAACATTTACATACATAAGGTTTAAGAGGACAATTCTCTAATTATAAGCAAATACTTTTCAAGAGCCAGTCATGACTACGTTCCTCGTCGGCAACACTATCTTGTTGCGAGAGGTTCGCAAAATTCTCTCGGAATTTTTAATTACATTTTCGTCTGGTCTCCGCTATGAGGCGTACTGTGGGCGAGCTGTGAAAACACCCTCGTTTCATCCGCTTACCAAAAACGTCGACATTGCAATAGAAGCTAATTTCCTGCATACCGTGTCGCGAAAAAACCATCCAATACCCACAAAACATGACATTGTAGAACTTTTGACGTTTCTTTTCACAATTTCAGTATCATATTGATAATAATTATATAAACTATTGGAATTAGTGCTATTTTTATGAGAGATAAAATTATTCCTAACTAGAAATTGCAGAATTTTTGACATTTCCTTTTACAATTTCAACTAATAATATCGACACTAACTCCATAAACTATTGAAATTAGTGCTATTTTTATAAGAAATATTATGAATTAGAAATCCACAAAACTTGACTGCAGAATTTTTGATGTTTCCTTTTACAATTTCACTGCATTATATCGATATTAACTCTTTAAACTATTGTTATTAGTGCAATTTTAATAAGATATAAAATTAGTCCTAACTCTATGTGCAAAGATATACTTAGAGTGCAAGAAGAGTTCTACAGGATATAGTCGGTGCTATAAAGTGAAAGAGGAGAACTACACAACACGATTCCGTAAGTTCAAGTGTGCTTGTGCATAAAATACTACTTCGTGTAACTGTTAAGGTGCCTTTGGTAAAAAATATGGCTACAAAACAGAAAACGAAAACATTTAAGTGTATTGTGCAGAACACGCTGTAATGCTTTCATTTTGTAATCACAAAACATTACAACCCTTTAAAAAGATTTGTTTTATGGCTTACGATTTTATGTGACGTACAAAATAAAAGATAAAGGGTTGAAATGCTCAAAATTGTGATGCAATTAACAGTTTTTACTTACATTTGATAGATATCTACAAAAATTAATCATTTTAATACACTGTTCAATTGCAACACATATTTATTATATATACGTAGATATATTGTTTATAATAATTACATTATATTATATTAAATATATAAGTTTAATATTTACCAAATTAGAACTCATCCATACCAGCGGTGCATATCGAAGTCATGTGCTTTAAATGAATTGTGTAACAAGTACGAAGACTGTCGTAAGAAAGTCAATTATAATAATTATTTAGTATTGTATTGATATGTGGGATTATAATATTTGTTTAGTCGGATATATTTGGATAAGATCAGAAGTGAAAAGAACTAATCATATCGATCTGAGACTATCACAGGTATTTATTTATTATACATACTACACGCGAAATTGAATAGCAATAAAAATTTAGTTAAAGAAAAATTAATTCTTAGTATCACATCCAGAAAAAATTAAAAATCAAAAATGATTAGATAGTGAGGGAATATACATATAATTAAAAAATAATATGAAAAAAATTTTGTTTGATTAGGATCGATGGATGAATTTAATTATGATATAAAATGTGTTTGTTAGACGCTTGCATGCCATAAAGTATCGAACGTTTCAGTCATGACGCTCCGTTGGTAGATTAACTGTTGGGACAGTTTGAGAGCACTACCTCTCGAAATGATTGAACGGGGACCAAGGGGGTTTGCCGGGGCTTTATTTTAATTTAGTAAAGTGACTGTTTTGCAACATTTCCTTGGTTAAATTAAATAGCCTCATCATAGAGGATTTGTGAGTTTGTTGTGGCAGTTGCCCAACGCGTTAATACAAGCAAGTTATCCAAATTATTAACTATTTATAAAGAAAAATCTATTGATGAATAATTAAATTTAATTGTAAAACTACAATTATAATATAATTGCTCCTTAATATTTTTAATTTTTATATTGCTTCAAATTTTAACTATGATCTCTTCAAGAGTAAATGGAAATAGTCTTTCGATAGAAAAGGAAAATTATTTATCCTAAAAAGGATGGGAAGTTTAATGTCGACCTACATATTGTTGCAAGCGTTTATGAAGCCGTGTTACATCTTGTGACATTTAAGTTACATTAAGTAAAAAAGTAAATAAATATTGTAATTGTAACGTAAATATATAAAATTGTAACTGTATATAGTAAGAAGATAAATTGCATTATAAGTTCAGTATTATAAATACATGCTTCAGTTAGTTGTAAACAATAAAATAAAGAGTTTGTAGAGATAACGTAAATATAAGAATAGATTAACTTAAGTTCAAGATAGAAATTGCTATTCTCGAGTAACAATATAATGTGCAGGAAAATTCGGTGCAAGTGACGTTCTCAAAGTGATCTATCTTCTACTTCTATGTAGGGCAAACTCACAAATCGAAGTGCAAATTTAATAAGTGTGGTTCGTACTATAAACTAGGTAAAGATAGTCTCTATTAGTCGTGATTTTGAAGAGTGCTGAAGAAAAGAACAGAATATTGTGTGCTAAAGAGTTGTGCAGGAAGTGTGACAGTCAGTGCAAGTCTATTGGTTGAAATCTACATTGGGTTAACATGGCAAATCAGTATATTTTTCATTCGTACAACGTGTTGGTGATATCGTATTTTGATAATAATTTACTGTTTGGCGATTCATACGTGCATAAAATTAATATAATCAAAAATATATTATATGCAATATTATTTAAATATTTGTAAAAGAAAAATCAGCACACATTTGAGATTTGGTGAAGAATGATCGCGATTCAAAATCAGAGACACAATAAACAATTTTAATACGCATTATTAATTAAAATAATACACATTTTTCTAATTAATATACACTATTTTATTCTTCATATTCTGTATGTTATCCATAGTACTTATTCACTTTACTATAAATACAGTTTAGATTTTGTTTCTTACATTTTCTGCTTTGATATAATATAATATTTGCATTTGTTTTAAATAGTGTACTTTCTATTAAATCTAAAATAGATAAAATCTTAATTTATAATTATACACGTAAAGTACACTTTTGTTACACGTAAAAAATAATTGTGTTCCAAAAATATAAGTGTTTCATTATATAGCAATGGAATAATTTGTATGATATCACAATCCAATAGTAACTATCCCGTACATTATTAGCTTTGAATATCGATAGATGCCTGATTCGTTGGGTATGAATATTGTTTTAGGGTCGCACTGAATTATAAATAGGTATGCATAAGTTTTATGACTTGCCATGTAACATGCATAACCACAATGTTAGATTTCATCCCAGAGGTGCTGAGTGATGGTGCTTCTCTATTCAGTTGGCTAGCTGTAATGAGTTGTTTTGATACACACCCTGGCGGTGGCGGAGTCGCCACTCACCCTGTAACCACCAAGGTTATTGACCACGCAAGTGAACATCGCGTCTCTTCCTTGGGCGATGGTCACGTTCTCGAGGGGATATAAGAAGTCCGGCTCCAGACCTAGAGCTAAAGAAACAAAATTGTTTTTTTTATTACTGGCTAAATTATTAACAATCACAGAAATAAATCAACGTTAGTATATGCATAAACAATATACTAGAAAAATAAAATCAGTGACCCGATTAGTGGCTCGGTCTCAGTCCTCTGTTTAAAGTAAACTGCTTATATATAGTGTTCCTTTTAATATTTATCAGTGATCTTGATTCATATAAATAGCTTATTATTTAAACAACATTTCTAATATAAATAACATAATTGCTATCATTCCCTTGGGATTTTTATATTTATAATGGTACAGGAAATTCTAGTATGTGCAATTTAACAGGAAGGTAATCTAATTAGTAGTATGTAATTATAACATACATATACTCTTTGAGTGCAAGTCGTTTTATTTAATAAATATGATTTTTATTTGATGATTAATATACATATCTAATGTATAATATAAAATTAACGATAACGTTGTGTACCAAATATATATGCTACAAATTCTGTTGTCAAATATTTGCCACAATTTATGTTTTGTTTAAGATAAAAAAGAATGAATTACCTCAAGAGAGTAAAAACAATATTTATAGGTTTGTTCAAGACTATAATCTTGTCATCTTACATTTTAGCGGCAATAATTTTATTGGTTAGGGGTTGCGTTTGCGATCTAATATTATATTACTTCCCTTTCATTTCACTAGTGAAGTAAACCATTTTTCTATCACAAGCATTTTTGGTTTGGTTGGAGTTATGAATGAGAATTCTCGTATTATTAATGGCATTGTCATTCTTACTCATAAAAGAAGAAAATATACGTTTGGATAAAATGGGGAATGTTTTATTGTAATGCATTTTATTTATGTTTATTGAACTAAAGGACATGAAAGTAATTAAAGGATATATTATGACAGCTTTTATTTATAGGCGTAAAAATTAGCTAAAATATTTACTTGTATAATTTCTGTTAAACAGAGTCTATGCATTTACTTAGGTTATGTAGAATGTAAAACAGGATCAGGATCATTTTGAGTCAACATCTTAAATTTAATATACCTACTTTCTAGTAGTAGTAGATACAAATAGTAGTAGTAGATACAAATTATTCATTTTTTTAAAATCCTTAATCGTTAGCAATAAAATAGTTTTAATTGGTAGGTCCATCCGACTTCACATATGGCTCTCGAAATTGAGGGCTCAGTCTCACCTGATGCGCCTACGTTATCGTTCAAGTAGGGTTCTAAAACTGAAGAATTTAAAACTTAATATTAACATCTAACTTTTCTTTTAACATTATAAATTATGTTATCTAATGACAATATAATCTAATGTCACGTCAGCATCATAGAGTGTTTAACTTCTTGTCCCGCAACAAATGTCATTTTCGACGACATTTCCCGAAGTATTTTTAGTGCCGCCCTGAACTTGGAAGAGGTTTTTTGATGATTTATTTCCATCTGTCGTTTTAGTTGTCGTTAAAGTCACAAATATAATATTTTTAGGTTATGTAATAATAAAATATTTATAAATTAAATTACATTTATAAAATGAAAAATAAAAACCTTTTTGAATTAATTACAAGTTTAACTGCATATCTTTTGGAATAAGTTTTTTTGGTATACATTTTTATAGTTGTATCTTAATATTGTTATATTTTTACCGATGTTTTTTATTTTTTTAATACTATTTAACCCTCATTTGTTATTGCATACACGAACATAACTAAATTTTCTGTATACTGTCTTTCTATAATTGTACTATAAAGAATACACATTAAAAATAATAAAACAAAATTTAACAATTTAAAAATAGATTTGGAACATTAAATCAATTTCAGTCCTTTAGTGCCAACCCGAACACCCAATTAGGCTATTGCAGTTATTTTAAAATTTCACCATAAATATTTTCTAACATATTATGTGCACATACATAAATCTTATAAAGGTAATTATAGTAGTAATTTAGATATTACAGACAGATATTTTACTTTTAGCTGTATATATTGATTTGAAATAATTTTATTTTTCAAATTTAATAGTACCTAAATGACTACAAATGTGTTAGTTTCAAAGTTTAATAGTTAGCAAAAAAGTCAACTGATTATGTCAATAGGCGTTGTAATGAGGATTTTTTTATTACAGCATTTATAATACATTCTCATCATCATAATCATCTACATTTAAATAATTGAAATGACGTCATGCAATCTTAATAGTTGTCCGCAAAACATGAATAAACGCAATTAAACAATACGAAAAATGGGAGTATTAATCGATGTTATCAGCAAAATTACGCAAATTGAGTATTTACCGTGAGTACTTCATATTTAAATCGGAGCGAGCCCGATCGCGTTACTATCATGTCGGTGATTTACCAATTTATTGTTATTTCATTACAGGACAATGGCAGCGGTTCCATTTTACAGTGGCTTAAAAGCAATCGCCACATGTATATTGTGATTAACATTAAAACAACAATTAAAGCAACTTACAGTTCGAATGTAAAAAATATTCCAACATATTTTACTGGCATCAAATAATTATTGTTTAAAATTTGTAAATAATGTTCTGAAAATGTAAAATAAAAATCAATTTGATCACGTTTCAAGTAATGATATGAATATGAATCTCTTTTGTCTCTTGTGGTCTTATTGACTAGAGGTTTCGAGCCAAAAGTTTTTTATTAAGTACCTACAATTGATATTAGCAAATTCATACCGTGCGTCCGTCATACTAAAAATCGTCGCGTTGCTGACTGAAAAAAATAATATACTGACTGAAATAATATACGGACTGAAATATCGACTTAATTAAATGATAAAAATCTTAACCACTATTTATGAAGTGTCTGTCACACTGTTTTTTTGCTTACATCTTATTTTCTTTTTTATATTTTTTAAAATAAGATTAGCAATGAGTTGAATACTATCAGAATTCATGTTATCTACTCGAACTAAGGTGAAAATACTTGTGTTAAGAACATTTGGTCACGTCAATAGTACATTAGTAGGAAAAATCGAACCCATAACCTATGCTCGTAAGCGTATCTTCAAAATTCCTGACAATAAGTGCAAAATTATAGATTCTGCAATTTTTTTATTTCAATATTAAACTATGAAATTTCTATATGATCACCAAGACTGATTTCATATATTAAAAGCTGCCTGTTCATGTGTATACGCATCTACAACAGTATATCTCATTAGTTAATTGAACACAAAATTATTTAAAAAAAGATTATATGAATGGCTAATAGATGCCAATATTTATAATACTTAATGACTTTTTTACTTTAAAAGATTGATCGAATTTATGTAATAGATAAATAAATATAATAATGAATTTAGATCGGTATTATTTGTTTTAATTATTGTTGTATATAATATGTAATAATTAAAGAAATTTGAACGGCATATGTGGCAATGTGTTGGAGCTTTTATTAAACGTTTTTTTTCATCTTGTTTCACCTCACATTATGCAAATAAAGAATAATTATTATTTAATTTTCTTTACAGAAGAGGTTGCAGTAATTTGAACACTTTCTTTGCAATAACTTACATCGCTCTAGTGCTTTGAAAAATTGTGTACAAAAATAATATATCTCTTGGCTAAACATACACCTATTGTGACCGTGGAGTGGATAGCTAGAGGCGTCAATATTCTACGTGACCAGCTCCTTGTGTCGCGTCCAAGGAAACATGTGTCGGAAGTGAAGACTATCTATTTGCTCATAGAATGGCGATCGCAAGAGTACCTAGCATTGAATGATTTGTGTAAATGTGAATCGGGGAACGATTGCATTTTCACACTAAGTCGTACATACTAAGAATAAACTTTAAAGACATGATATTTAAAATATACTATTTATGTTTATGTGACATTACTATTTTCAATTTATTTTTTTGTAACAGTTGAAGTTGCAAGCTACATAAAATAATTCGTATACAGTGTTTCAATATCACGATATTTATTGTACAGTGATCTTTAATCGGCCGAAGCGTTGCGGGTGTGTGATATTTATTATACTTCATGTATTTTTTAATTAATAAGTAAATTTGAAAATAATTTATTAAAATCCTTTTTTTAACCTAAAATGAATGTCCTTTCTTTTAGAAATGTTAGAAGAACAAAATTTTTATTCTCGTTAAAGTTAATAAATATTGTTCAAGATGAAGCCGGCAGCTATGAAAGCCTATATGAAGCTGGCAGTTATGAAATTCAATGTTTTCCTTTTTTAGTGTATTTAGTTTTTTCTTGTTTTCAGTTGTCAAAATAAATGCACGCAATTAGCTAATCAATATAAAGTAACTTTTATTTTTTCATGCCAAAAAATTAGCTTAAAGCAAAGATTAGCTTAAAACCCGTAAGAGGTTATGCATTGCCCCTATAAGTACTATATAACATTGCATTAATCTTGAAATATGCACGTTAGATGAATGAAGATGATAAAAAAACAGATTGTTTAATGAGACTCCTTTCAGCACTTCAAATGAGAAATGTTTAAAATACGCAACTTTTCATTAAAATAAATAAATATATAAATTCTTATTTCAGATAATTAGTTTTTAAGTATACTAAAAAGAATTTTAATTGCATTAGTAACCAATTTGGAAATGATAACAAGCGCTTCTCAGTACTTATCAGAAGCCGCTATTGTTTGTCTTAGTATAAATTATACTTCCGTTTCCATTGAAAAGTTGTCCCTTTGATTTATTGTTTTTGTGGTAATGGCTACATTTAAGATTAAGCTTTAGAAAATTACATTAAGATATTTATTGTGTGGGGTAAATGAAAAATCTGATTTAATACGAGTATATCTAATTTATATTCAACGTGATCAAATATAACTTTTTTTTTTCACAGCCAATATATGTTCCACTGCTGAGCACGGGCTTATTCTCTTATTCTGATGCGGGGATCTAACCTGCGACCGTTAACTCCGTGGGCAGCCCCGCCACTGAGCCAATTGGCCGTCAAATATATCTTTTTAATGGCTTAATATGGTATTTTTAATCGTATCAGCGGGTTTGGAGACTGAGAAGCATTCTTCGTCGCCGAATTGTCTTTGTGCTTGTGTGAACTTGTGGGAGCTTTCGAATTTTTTCGGTGAAGTTGTAAAGGGCCAGCAATGACATTTTACACAAAAAGGTATGATTTATACATTTAAAACAGGCATGCAAATAAAAAGGACGTCATACAATATGTATAAAATGATAAAATAAATTTATTTATTCAATCTATAATAGATTTTAGGGCTGTAGAGGACTATGCTCTATCATCCACAGTCTTCCGCAGTCAACTGTTGGTCAAGAACCTTCCTTACAGCTTCATACCATAATAGCCATACATGCGAACAGGTCTTGATTGTATGTGTGCTATTTATTTCTGTTTCATATGGACGGAAATCGTGAATATTTATTTAAAACTAGATGTTTCCGCTAGCAAGTCATCTTTATGACGGCAATTACGTTTGCGTCCTGTCTAATAGCTAGCGATCATCGATGTCAAGGCATTAGTGGTACTGCAAACAAACTTTTAAGGTTTCGCATATTCATGAGAAATGGATATAATTAGAGAGATTGACGTAATTTCATATCGCGCTGTAAGTTAATAAAATATCGTGATATGTTTCTAGCACTTAAATTCCTTAAAGATTATTTCAAATATTAGTTTCCCATTTTTCTAGAGTGTATACAATTTAAATTTAAAAAGTCACAGCAAACTTTATATCTTTTAAGTTTTACAAATCGACCAATTGGTTCAGCGGCAAGGCCCTCCGCTCGCGGAGTTCGATTCCCGTAGGAATAAATATATGTATAGATTACAAATATTTATTCCGAGTCTGGTAACCCTGCCAATCCGCATTGGACAAGCGTGGTGGGTTAACGTCCGTTTCTTCAGAAATGGAGAAGCCCGTGCTCTCCAGCAGTGGGACATATATGAGTATATTATATTATATTTGCGTGTCTATATTAATCTTAAAAACGCAAATCTGTGAAGGAGAAATAATTAGATGCAGATGCTACTGAAATAGACCAAACGTAGGGAAAAGTTTGAAGCGTGAAACCTCTTCAGTTCTCTACTGAGTTTACAAGCCGTTTCGTTTGATAGCATAGACATAACGATAATTGGCTCTTTATTATATAAGATACGAGTAATTTTTTGTCGTCTGTCTTATATATAACCTTTTATATGTACCTAGCCCAATCTTCGGCTTAACACATACAGTTTCTGCCAGCCTCCCTGTGTATGCAATAATGTAAATTTGAACAAGTTTTGAGTAACACAATACGACAATATATTGGCGTACTGCAATAGTTTGTGATTCAATAATATCGTGTCTGGCTTCCCAACGGCGTTACTTAAAACTTTGAAGAAGGCGGAACCTGACCCGAGTGCGGTTGTGGCCACAAGAGTCACACTCACGGCTTTGTTCGTGTCTAGTTAAATGTTGGATGAACTTTGCGTGTAGCTACTGTATAAAACAATATTGTCTTCATTATTTTGAAGTGTTTTTGTTTATTATCAACGATGAAACACCTAACACGATATCCGGGACCAAGCTTACCATCTTGCGCAAATAATCGTTTTAGCTTGGAGCTACCTATGCTAGCTAAATATATCTTTCGATCCACTGTCTCCACTCTAACACTAGTAGGTATGTATAATTATGTAAGTTGAATCTACAAGTCAATAATTTTTGTAGTTATAAGTTTTTATTTCTCCAATTTACCTTGGAATACGTGGTGTGTTATATATATTCCTCCAGAAATGGGGAGGCCCTGTGCTCAGTAATGAGATACATATGGGTTATAAAAAAGTTTTGTAGCATAAATTTAGTATTAATTGTGGTTTATAGCTCTGAATTTTAACGTTATTTTGGTTGTGACCAACAAATCATTTTTTTTAATGATTGTAATTCTTAGACTGTTTTTAAAGACCAAAGTAGGACAGCAGAATATGTCCTTTTTCAAAGTTAAAGGTCGTGGATGTGATTTTCTTACTGGAACAATAAATGATATAATAATAAATAACTGATAAGATACTAATATGAAATACTAAAGTATTTCTTAATAGTTTACTCAAAAATTATCAAATATACACAAAACTTACAAGGATTTCCGAAATACATATATGCGTATATATTTAATATAATCCAGTGTACATAAGGTCCGAAAATATTATCTATTACATTAATTTCGTGGCTAAATAATTTCCGAATTATAGCTATTATGCTAAATATGAAAAACATTAAACACGCCTATGTAATTACTAACACGAAAAAAACGCATCTTAATATTATTTTTTGTACGCTACACAGAAAATATTCGTTAAAAAAAGTTGCAAAATATTCTTCCACTTGAGAATTGCGGCTCAAGAAACAAGAGTAACTTTATTAAGAAATTTCTTTCAACCACCGGCAAGAAACTAATAACTGCAAAACAATGCCGAATGAAACCAAGTATTTCGGTTTGGGTTTCATAGCTAACTTGAAGTAAATTCTTCATCAACGTTGTTTCTAAATTAAAACAATCTCATAATTGCACATTCTCTAAGTTCTTTGATGCGGCGTATCTCCCACGGATGTACAGTGGGCGGGGAAGTACGAGGACAGGGAAGACGGGTTCCGAGAAAGTTAGTTGAGGCAAAGTTAAGCCGATTTAGTGTCATTTCCGTTGCGGAACTAGCACTGTTCATTAAATATTTCGGGCGACTTAATTGTTGAGGTCTTCTCTTTTATTTTATTATGTGACAATCTATAATTTAATGTCTTAAGTTTATATAACGTGGATAATTCTGAGATTTTTTTCTAAATCTAGGACGATCATTCAGTATCATCAACAACTATAACATATAGTAAATGTCTATGAGCAATGTCATCGTTTTCTATTAGGAAACTTGCTTACTCGTTACCATAGAAAATGTTTTTAAAAGACGGTTAAAATAATTTAAAAAAAAAAGGTTCTTTATTGCTGGTCAGTGTATTATAAATAAGGATTATAAATAAATAAATAAATCATGAATATTATTAGAAACTCATTCACAAATAGAATTGCAAACATTCAAGTCTGCGAAAGGGACAACATCACAACCGTTACGGTTACGTCTGATTGAACTTGACACTTTCTTACTCAAGCCGAACTTAGTGGCGAATCAAATTATCTACCTTTAATTGAATAATCGAGGATCGTCTGCATCTTTCTCTCGGCTCAAATAATACTTTAAACGAAGCTGATACTGGTTGTACCTACGACGGTTATATATGTCTAGAATTAATGAAATAAATACTTAAACAGTGAGTTATTTCTAGACACTAAAAATTATCAAGTATTTATAATTAGCTTAAAGGTTTGATAATAGATTTATTCATTTTTATTATCTTGTCTTTATTTCACGGCAAAAAAATTTTGGGGTGAGCTACGGAAAAATTTCATGAACTTTAAGTCAAAGATATTTTTATTTGAGAGATTCATTATATTAAAATAACTTTTATTGAAATAAACATATTCGGATTTTTCTTTCTTTTTGCTTGAATATAAAATTGTGTTTGTAAAATACTTTTAGATACTATCATTATACATTATGCTATTGTAATTTATATTATATGTTATATAGTAATTTATATAATATAATCCTTTCGTTCAATTATAGATATTTTAAAATCTTTTTAAAATATTATATATAAAAAGAAATATGCATCGACAATAGATTTTTCATTGGGATGCAGAAACTCTATTCAAGATAGCATTAAGTCCATTAAAGTGAATTCGTCTAGACAAAGGCACGCCTTGAAACTATTCTCACGGGTAAACGAATTACCTTTGCTCAATAAATAAAAGAAGCCGCCGACTTTACAGATAAACCAAATAACAATTAGGAACGGGATAAAAACTGCTTGTAAGAATTGTGTGGTCTACACCTACACTGTATTTTTTTTAAATGAATGAAAAGTTTTTAGCCATTGAAGCGATAGGCAGTAACATGGAGCCACATAAACAGAATATCAGCGACAGTTGATATTCTGTTTATGTGGCTCCATTATTATTATTAATATTATCTTTCTAATTTGAATGGAACATAAAAGTCTAAAAAACTTACACCTAACCTATATATTATGTGTTGTATGTATGTGTCTTCAAAAAACAAGACAACATATTTCGTAAAAGCCGACAATGCGTACGATATTGTTCATATCTATAGACAGCGTTGATTGCTTCCCATCAGGTGATGTGCTTGCTCGTTTGCCTTCTGATATCATTAATATGAAACATTTCATTATTTCTGACATAATGGCTGTGCACGGGAAAAGTGAGAATGGAAGTCTGTGTGAAGTGGAGAATTTTACATTTGATGCGGGATTTAACATAAGAGTTGGTAAAAATTTTCACAGAACGGGAAAAGTGTGTGGCGATCTGTCTTACACGGCTCACTTTTTCAATATCCCGAATCCCGGACCTAATGGCCGCCAGATGGCAAGTTGGGCAAAGTGATGCTATCAAAAAGCGATAGGCTGCGGTTTCGCCGGTTATCGGAACACTTTGCGCTTCCACACTGACGCGGGTCAAGTTATACAACATGTTGTAGGCTAGTTTACACAATCCGCACACGCTGTTAGGTATTACAAATAACATATGTAAGTACAATGTTATTACAAAAGTTAGTACGAATTCATACGTGTTTTGTTTCAGACCCTTCGTAATTCAGTGTAGTAATTTGTTTTCTCATAATGCATCTGCTATGTATAATGTATGATGTGTATAAGTATGTTACGCTACTACTAACGTTTATTCTTAAGAAGAAGAAGAAGAAGGCTCAGTGGCGGGACCCTCCACCCACAGAATCAATGGTCGCGGGTTCGATCCCCGCATCGGAATAAGTATACGTACGGCTTTACAGATATTTATTTCGAGTCTGGTAACCTTTATATATATATATATATATATATATATATATATATATATATATATATATATATATATATATATATATATATATATATCTATATAAAAAGAGTCAATGGGGAAGGACCCATCAACACGTCAACTTCTGCAGACTTAATGAAGCCATGGATTATGCTAGAAGATGACGAAAATTCATCCGGGACAGACGAATGAGCAGGATAGCCGTGTGGTTAATTTAAGACTTATTTTACTTTAGTTATTTTTCTAGTTTGTCTATGGTATAGTCTATGGTATAGAATAGTATAGTTTAAAAAAAAAGAAGTGTCAAAAAAGAGTCAGTGTCAAAAGAAAGAATATAGAATGTGTGTCGTGTGTTAAGAAAAAGTTAAATAAAAGTGTTTCCAACTAAAATTATTGTTTTGAGCCACATCCCACAACTTTTTTGGGGGCTCGTCCGGGATGGATGGATAGATACTAATATATATATATTTATAATTATATATATATATTACTATATATATATATATATATATATATATATATATATATATATATATATATATATATATATATATATATATATTATTTATTTATTTAGTTTAATCTTTGAAAAAATTTATATGGTGAAAGTTTGTTATAGCATTATATTAAATTTTTAAATACTTTATAAAGAGCTATGCTCTGAACGCTAGAGAACTAACGTCACTGACATAGCTTTTGAATTAGCAAACTAAAGTGGCAATCCCGTTCGTCGGAGATCCGACAGTCGTTGGAGCAAACCAGTGCTGAAGTGTAGACTGCGTCTTGGTAAACGTAGTGTGGGACGCCCCTCGGCTAGATAGTGTGGCGATCTGTGCAGGACGGCTAGCATGCGTGCAACTGGATGCGTTAAGCCGAAAATTGGGCTAGGTGGCGCTTCTTGGCTTCGCGTGATACCCGCATTGGAATAAATATATGTATAGCGTACAGATATTTAATCCGAGTCTGATAACCCCGTAATTTGTATTGGGTAAGCATGGTGGGATAATGTCGGTTACCCACCACGCTTGCCCAATCCAGAAATGGGGAGGCCTGTATCTAGAAGTGGGGCATAAATGGGCTATGGAAAAAAATGTATGACTGGCAGATACTTATTTCGAGTCTAGATGTCCAGACAATCCACCTTGGACAAACATCTATTTGCCCAGAAACGAGAGAGCTCGTACCCAACGGTAAGTGGTAAAAAAAGAGAAAGTATAAATATGATATAAATTGATTTTCCTTTAAAACTATGAACAAAATAGTAATTTAAATTTACCTTGCTACAGCTTAAGTTCAAGCTTGTCTTTTTCTACTTTATTTTCCGCCTGGTAGACAAGGAAGTACTTTTTCTTATTAAGGAGTTCTTTATAACCTGATTCTATTACAAGTTGAGATCTTGTCACGGTATGGTGAAGTAAAGTAACAAAAGGTCTTTAAAATGACGCTGGAGATATGTACGAGCATTTGTTTTGGTTATTAGTATCAATAACATTATAAAAAAAATATTTAGAAATATTGCCAATGCAAGAATTTTGTGTTAAATTTTTTTTAATAATAAAAAGCGACATTTTAGGTACCATGCTGGTGCGGCATTGTTATTCAGTTGACGGAGTCTTGGGCGCGCACGCCCCACAGCTTATCGTCGGCCCTCAGCCGTGGCAAATTAAATAAATATACATCTAATGAGCGGAAATATAATGCACGACTAAGTTTATTAATTGCTTTATCCGTTATTTGCAAATAAAGCTTTGAAATCTTTTTATGTTTATATTTTGTGGGTTTTTACTAAATAAAAACTTGAGCGCAGCTTATTGAATATTGTATTCAAATACTTTATTTTTTCACTTCAAAGTGTAATTATCTGGTTGATATAACTGAATTGATTTTAATGAGGTTAGAAGAAGTAAACTTTTAAATAAATTCTTCAGAATAGTGGTGGGTACCCCGGAAAAATGTAGGGTTCCTATTGAAAAACATGGGCACATACGTGGAATATTTTTCTTTTCTTTGATGGCAATTACTTCTAACTATTATGCCAGTGTCAAGTAAAATACCATAACATCAAATCTCTTGAAATATAACTAGTCCTCTTATCACGATTCATCTTGATAAAATGGTGACTATTCTACCAAAGCCTTCCATGGACTTTTTCAGTCAACTTAAAAAGTCACGATACGAGCATTAATTTCATACCACTTCAGTTGTACGCCTTAATCGAACTATATTATATAAACCATCACCACAATTAAACAGTATAACTGATTATAATGATAAAAATACAACGTCACTGATATAAGTTGGCGGGAAAAGTCCATACTTAGAGATTTCTGATGAAGCACTGTCAACATCTTCAATCTGCAACATTTACCAATTCGTTAACCCATGGTTATTACGAAGATAATTCTCTAGAGCAACGGTCACGAGTATGAGATTGTTGATCATAGCATTTTAACCCACTCACTAAAAAAATGAATGTAATCCGGCCAATATCGGATACAACATTTAGTGTAAATATAAAATCAATCCGTTCACAAAGGAAAATGTATCTGCAAAAGCAAATGGATTAGAATGGATAAATTTTGAATTAAGTGTTCACGATAAACGCGAGCTCTCTTATACCATTGTGCATTGATCTTAGTGGGAACATACGTCTTGTTTCGTATGAACACATCCTTTGAAGTGCTTAGACACACGGCCTTTGAAAACTCCAAGACGGCCTCATTTTGATAGTGGTATCGATTTGTGTTACGATGAAGAATTTTCCGCATTATTTCTCTCTTAGTGAAATATATAGTATGTATTCATAGTTATACTGGCATTTTTGTTGGCGGTAACATTAAGTTTTTGATTTTACAGTATGGTTTTATGGCATTATTCATTTTATTTTATCGGTTCACATCGATATTATATCTGTCGTTATAACTAATATATGGAAAAAAATAATTCATCAGATTCACGTTTAGTTTAATGTCATACATGACATGGAGAATCGTAGTATTTTAATTTATTGACAATAATATAGCTTATAATAGGTCGGGGCAAAAGTATTTTCGTATTTTGAATGTATTATTAGTAATCAAACCTCTTCGGCTGTACTGAATGTAACTGGCTGGTTTTAATACCATATTAAATGTGATATTCTGAAGATGCAATAAATAAATAAAAAAACTAGTTCCCGCCATTTTTAAATTGTTTTTCAGCCAAGCAAAATGAACGTACGTGACGAAGAAATTCGGTACATTTTAAAGTTTTATTACAAAAAAGGTAAAAATGCGACGAACGCCGCGAATAAAATTTGTGCGGTTTACGGACCTAATGCGGTATCAATAAGAGTAGCACAAATGTGGTTCAAGCGTTTCAAGTCTGGAAATTTTAGTGTGAAAGATGAGGTTCGCTCTGGACGTCCTGTCACAGATAAAATCAGTGCCATCTTTGAGAAAGTGGAGCAAGATTGACATATTAGTAGCTACGACATTGCTGAAGAACTGGACGTTGATCATAAAACAGTTTTACGTCATTTACGAAAGTCTGGGTACAAGAAAAAACTTGACATTTGGGTACCACATGATCTCACTGAGAGAAACCATGACAACGCCAGACCGCACTCATCTATAGCCACGCAGCAAAAATTGAGAGAGCTTGGCTGGGATGTGTTGATGCATCCTCCGTATAGCCCTGACCTTGCTCCATCAGATTTCCACCTGTTTCGGTCATTGCAGAACTCTTTAGGAAGCATAGAGCTAACCTCAAAAGAACACAAGATGGCAACAAGTCATAGATCAAAACGGCACATACATATTATAAATAAATAAAAAAATATACCTAAAAAAATATTTTCCTTTGTATGAACAATACAAAAATACTTTTGCCCCGACCTAATATATTTAATAAAACTTTGCATTTTATGTATTAATCACATATTATATGTAGACAAATTCAATTCCAATTGTCACTTAATTAACACATTATTAACATAGTATTAAGAAAATGTTGCGCTATGATTGTGAAGTATTTTTTTGCAACTATCAGGCTTCTATATATAATAGTAATTAATTGCCTTCTAATGTTGAATAGTGTTGAAAATTACTGACGTTGTTGACTAAATCTATCAAATTTAGGCTTTTAAATTTAATAATTAATTTAAAAGCCTAAAAATTATTAAATTTTGTTAACCATTTATCAGAATTGTTTATCGAATTAAAATTGTTCTTAAATTAGAATCTACAAAATGTAATACGAAGCTTTTTTGATGTAGTTATCAATATTTTTATTATTTTAATAAAACTAAACTAATCATAGAAACTATATTTTATAAGATAATATTGTCGTGTATGTGTATATGTAAGATAACATTAAGATGTACCTACATTGTTGAATTAAGGTATTATATGTAATAATAATTGTATAAATGAATAAATATAACAAATGTTACATGTCATTTGAATGAAATTCAGAAAAGCACGATGTGCAGTGTTTCATACAGTTTCGTGAATTGTTGAAAATTAGAAAATTTAGGTTGCAATTTAGCGATGAGAGTGTTAAACACTCTTATCGGTGATATTCCGCATTGGAATATAATCTCGGAATAAAAATCAGTCGAGTAATAAATCGATACGACATTGGAACCTTCAAAAAACAATCCTACAGTTTTCTTAAAGGCCGGCAACGCTTCTGCATCCGCACTGCCTATGGCACTACGGATGTCTATGGGCGGCGTTTATTGCTTTCTATCTGGTGACACGCCTGCTCGTTTGCCTTCGTATCCCATAAATAATTAAGTAATAATATTAATATAGAGAACAAAATTCACGTTTGGCGGTGAACCAGACCATTAGGAGTAGATGAATGCTGTGTGTGTGAGTGGAGACGATATTTTGATGACTGTGTTATGGGACAGCCGCCGGCTAAATAAAGCAAGTATCTGCGTAGAACGGCTGGTAGAACTAGATGCGCGTAGCCAGAAATACCTTTTGGGGAAACCTTTATCAGCAGCAGTGGATATACCATAGTGTGAAGAGAAAGATGAAAATATACTATAATTGCTAATGTTTAGTATATTTTACGCATGCAATGCATGCATGAAAAGAATTAAGACTCTGCCTATTGTAAAATTATTTTACCAATTTTAAAACCGTTTCAAACGTGCAAACAACAACTGTACAAAGTTTTACCGCAATCAGATTAATAGTTTAGTTTTTTTTCTAAGCTTTTTAACGCGTATTATAAATATTATTTAATAATTTTTGATTGCATGATACATAAATGCATTATTACATCGTAATAACTTTTAAAAAGATAAAATATAATATTTGAACGCGTTAATCGAATTTTCTATTTGTCTTTTGACTCCTGACCCCATCCCGCTTGCGAAGGCAGAGCGTTCGAGAATTTCAATTTAGGAGAAGAATGTGCCGACATAACGTGTGGCTCGAGATATTTTGATAGGACATGTTCTCCGTGAATAAATCTCTTTTCACATATTAAAAACTCTTTAAAGAGCTTGACTTTATAACTATTTGTTAAAGCATACTCTATAAGAAATAACAAAGGGATAAAATATTAAGAATTTGAGTAAATAATTATTTTTTTTAAATTCTTGTTTTAGATAAAATAACTACGATATTTTGCTTTTAACTTCACAGAAAAACATTCCAAATCAACATTGTACTTATGTCAAATATTACAAATAGTGATTACACAATGAGGGATTACATTTTTTAAGTAAGCGCTATATTAGCTATGTAAAATCTTTGGAATTTTTAATTTGGCCACGGTTCGCAGTTTCAAGGTATAATGGAAACCCGAGTCCTTCACGATAACCTCGTTTATTGGCTCGTATAATTTATGAATATTTAATATTATTACATGGCGTTAAGTGTTATATAATATATATGTATAATAGGTATACATACATGGTATTCATAATTCTTCAAAAGTAACAAAAATATAAAAGTAACGTTTGGTGTTTTACGGTAGAACTTTACTAGGGGAAAATGAATATATGACTATATGCAGAACAATTTTCGGCCCAGTAGTAGTAAAATATATAAAGATTCAATATACCTGTGAAAAGTTTGCTTCAATAAAGAAATTCTAATTTTGCGTTCATTAGTCTTCCTGTTTTATATATTCGCTGTAGATGTATATAGTAAAAAAATGTTTTTTTTTATTTGAATAGCGTTAATACAATATTTTTAAAAGGCATATTGTCGTAAATCAGTAAATTATTATAGTATTTGTAACTGAATCTATACTTTTAATAAGGAATTTGTTTTAATATATTTACGCTTATCCCCCGCAGGGGTTGGCAGACACCACAGAGCTCCATCCGCTACGATCCCGGAACACCCTCCCCGCGTCCTCCACACTCATCCATCCTTTCATCCATTGTTCCTCTTACATTCATTGCAGCGAAACGGCTCCTCATTAGTCGCTTCTCGCCCTCGTGGGAATCAGGACGTGACGGGTGACGGTCATTTTTCGACTAATTAGGTATATTAAAATTCGTCTTAGTGAATCCCACGAGCCGTAAGGGAGGTCAAACCTAGCAGAGCCCCGCATGCTGAGGTAAGGCACCATAGTATCCGGAGGAGCCTGATCTCGGGACGTTCGGCATGCTTGCGACTAAGCTCGTCCCGAGCTACGCATTCATTGGCACGGCGGAACGTGGATCGGCGGAGAGGAAGGAAAAAGGATAGAGAAGAAAGGAACCAGACTCGAAATATAAATTTATAAATCCATACGAAGATCGAACCCGGGACCATTGGCTTCGCAGGCGGAGGCCACTGATCTAATTGGTCATCATTCAAATATAACAAATAATTAAAAAAAAATAATTATCATTTAATGAATTCTAATATAGAAACTACAATATGCATTGTAGTTTGTAGCCTTCAGTTTTAAATATACAGATTAAGTCGCAATATGGTGTCAAATAAATGGAATCTTATAAATAAGTAAAGATAAGCCTGTTTTCATAAGCCATATCAAATTCATTACGACAATAAACTCCCAAATGTATTTACAAGGGATCACGTCATGAATAAATTTCACCAAAGGAAAGTTTGATGCGTGAAATAGCGGTGGGAACTTAGACAAAGCTTAAATAAACGTTCATTTGAGGCATTACCACTCTTATGTGGGATATATTTACCTCACACGTGACGTACTGTGACATAGATACATATAATTATTAACATTCGTTATCAGTATTTTGTAGAAGTATAAATAATAGATACAGTTATGTAGAAATATAAATAATAGAAAATTAGCAAAGGAAGTAAATAGGCACATTAAGATTTGCGTACATTGGAATAGATGAACACATGAAAATCTTTGACTTAGCCGTCACAATAATAAATACAATGTTGTTTTCATTTACCTAGATTATAAAGATTATCTCCGAGCGGTTTTAGTTTAGACATGAGACCTTTTCTAATTTAAAAAATCATCGACTGCGGAAGATTAACATGTATAAAATTAAGAAAACTATCTGAAGTGCGTGATTTTACTTAAGATAATTTTTCGGAATTGGCTGCCAACTTTTGCTAGTCTGAGTGGTATTCTAAGAAGAAACACTATACGAACTCATCATCATCATTAACATCATCATCAGTCTACGGCAGAGCCACAGCTAGATGTAGACTTCTCCCAAGGCGCGTCACCTAGCCCGATCTTGGAATAGATTCAATTGGAGAAAAAGTAAATGCTCGCCTCAGAATCTGGTCTCATAGAAGTTAGGTATGCTTACTTCTGATCAGAGCAGCTAACACAGGGTATCGTTGAAATAAACTAGAAGCGGCATAAAAACTGTTATGTTACTTTTTTTCTGCAGCCCGTATAGATCCCACTGCTGAGCACGGGCCTCTCCATTTCTAGAGGAACGGACAATAATCCACCACGCTTGTCCAATGTGGATTGGCGGGGTTACCAGACTCGTAATAAATATCTGTAGGTCGTACACATATTTATTCCGGTGTAGTGATCGAACTCGTGACCATTGATTCCGTGGGGGGGGGGGGGGCAGGGTCACTGAGCCAATTGGTGTATATGTTAGTTTACTGATTCCTTATTCTGAACCAATCGCCAGTTTGGCTCGTGAAATTTTTGTCACATTTCACAGTTTATTTCCGCCATAAAAATAACAGGACTAATAAAAATATCGTGCGCATAAACTGTCCGAAATTTGTGATCGAACATAAAAAGTTTGTTTCTAATAAACAAAGCTAGAGGCGAGTGTCGTCAAGTAGATAAAACCCTTACGGGCGGTTGGTAGACAACTGACGACGGTCACGTTTTTAATTAGTTCCTCGGTTTTTCGTAACGTGTCACTAAGAGTTCGACTCAACGTGTAATCCGACTTTTCAAAGTTTCAGACAAGTTCAAAATAATGATCGGAGTTATCGAAAAAGCAAGAACAACTAAGTACGTATACCACCTATAAATTAGTGGTTTATTCCTTTAGAAGGGCATTAAATATTGTAGAGATGGATTCTCTACTTACTAGCTTTAGTATTTGTCTTCTGAGCGAATTGAGTTTGTAAATGTTCAATGTGCCTCAAACGTCACTTGTTACACACTTATGTACATATGCGTATATATACTCAAATAAATATTGTACACGTCTGAAACTTGACATTAATCCTAATATTATAATAGCTATGTAAATCAGCTTCGAGAAAGGAATCAAATATCAATGATAATAAATCCTAATGTATAAATCCTGATTGCAAGGGAAAAGTTGAGCAAGTAAATAAGTTTGTGTATTTAGGGTCATTGTTTACGAGAGATGGAAAATGCTAATGTGACATTGAAAGGCGAGTGAAAGCTGGTAATCAGGTTAATGGAGTCCTGCACTCCTTTATAAAAAATTAGGATGTGTCTAAAACGGCCCTACTGGCAGTGCATCGAGAAGTGCTTCTTCCAACTCTGATGTACGGTAGTAAAAATTGGGTTTGGCATAAGAGACATGAAAGCAGACTGAATGCGGTGGAAATGAGAGCATTAAGAAGTATGTGGGGTAACTTTGAATGGTAGAATAAGAAATGAAGATATAAGAGAACGATATGGAGTAAAAGAAGGTGGGTGTCGAGTCAAAAGTTGAGAAAGGGATGCTTAGATGTTTTGAGCATAGAGAGTATGGATAAAAGACGACTGGCAAAAGAAATTTACATTGCGGATGTGGATAGAAGAGTCGGTAGAGGAAGATCACGGAAAACATACCTTGACCAAATTGTCGAAGATTTTAAGAAAAGCTAGGTCAAGAGTACCCTTAACCGGCGGGCTTGCATGAGGAGAGTGATGAGTGCGGAGGAAGCAAGGAAAGTATGCCGAGATCGTAGCAGATATATATAATTTACAAAAATATATAATATTTACAAAAATATGCGCAATCTAGTGTATTTGTTAAAATTTTTTCACCAAAACCATAAAAATTGGACGCCTTCGTCGGACTGGGCACGTAATACGGATGGACGAGGCTAGAATATCTAAACGCCTACTCGACGGCACACAAGATGGTCGTAGAGGCCGTGGAAGGCCTAGGTTCAGATGGCTAGATGAAGTCGAGAACGACTTAAAGGCAATCAGTGTGAGGGGCTGAAGAGAAAAAGCCAAACTAAGATCCGTCTGGAAAAATTTACTGAACCAGGCTAAGGCCCAACCGCGGCGGATGATGACAATGTCTTGATGATGATGATGAGTGTATCTGTTAAGATATATTTTTCTTTGTGCATGATACATAGAAAAATGTTCTTAATCATGCATGTTTGTTTGACTTTGTTCTTTCTATAATGTTAAAGGTTCTATAATATTTGTTCTTTCTAAAATATCTATAATGTATGTTTAACCTGTATTTAAAGTTTACAGATACAATGTAAGAGGTTCAAATAATTGGATTAAAATTTAATTTAATGTTACTTGTTTTTTTTAATTGATTAATATTATATTTGTGTTCTTAAGTGTTGTAATTTAAAAGTGTCTTTAGATGTAAAACGTTAAACAAGCTTTTTTTGCAGTAAAGTAAACACCTCAGAACTATAAAACATTAAGATGCCGGTAATGCAACATTAAAAAAGTAGTCTTAGATAGATTTCTTAATAAGTTTAAAGAGAAACAAAACATTAAACGCAACAGACTGACGCAAAATACGTTGTTATGGGGCGTCGAGCTAAAAACTATTTCTCGGATTATTTGTATAACTTCTAGGCTTTGCCGGGAAGTTGTTGGGAAAGAAGTTATCGAAGTTGAAAATTTTAAAAGCTTTTAAGTTTGTTGGTACACAAAGTATTTCAACTTTTGAATTTTTATTTCTTGTTTAGCGATTAACATTTATTTTTATATTCAAAGTGGTTAACAGAAAAAAAAACGAAATTATTTTATTCATTATGAAGTAAATATGTATATATAATATGTATATATAGATATTATATGTATATCTTTTTTTGTACATAGTATGTACATTTATGAAAACATCAATGCAAGCAATAGTTGCTCATAAGTTTCAAAATTTATCTGTTCACTGTTTTCACTTTAGCCAAAGGTATTAACAGATCAGTACAAGAGGTTTAAACTACTGCAAATCACAAAGTTACTTTCATCTGACGTTTACCTTCAGGGGTGGAAATTTAATATCATAATTATAATGTACTTAACTAAAATTATGATATAGGTAGACGCTGACAGGTTACATAACTTAGCTCCACTTAAAATTACTATACATTTTATGAATATATGTATAAATATATTTTAGTAGATATTATATTGAGAGGAATATAATATGATATCATAACAAATAAGATAACTGACAATAAATATATCATAACAAATAAGATAATTGATAAAGGAAATAAACAAATTCAAATACGGAAAAATTGAAACCTTTTCGCTCCTCTTCGAAAGGATTTGGGGCTATATCCTTTGTTTTTGAAATGTATCACGAACGGAGAAGTAAATTAAATCTTTTTTATTTGTTTTGTCAACAATGATCATAGTTTCGAAATTGCATTTCATCTTAACTTATAGGATAAGTCAAGTCCATACTAGATAAAAACTGTTATGATACATGTATAATAAAATTATTTTAAAATAATGTACTTTCGCCTCTCAAACATTTATGCATTTTTAACGATAATTTTTTTATGATATATCACGTATATCTACTTTTAGTTTATGGATGTATATGATAAAATGTTCGTTATATCATAACAAAAAAGCTGTGAAGGCATAAAATTATGACGACTAATTGATTCATTTTTGCATAGAATGTAAATATGTAAAACCTTTCAAACACTTCATAATCACTTTAATTTTCTTGCAGAATTAAAAAGAAAGTTAATTCTTAGTTTATAATTTAAGTTTTAAAAAGTTTATGAGTAACATTGTTATAGGGAAATATTTTAAAGTTTTGAAAAGCAAAGAAAGGAAAGTCATATATCCTCATGAGCAAAAGTAGAGCGTAAATTGGCTTTGAAATGCTATAGAATTATGAAAGAGGAGAGAAGAGGGAGAGAATGAGATGGGTAGGAGAGAGGAGGGAAAAGAAGCAGAGAAAAGACTCATAGAACAATGATTAATTCTACATATAAATAGTATTGAATCTATTTGATTTGTATATGTAATTTCGAAAACAGCATAACTTTAAATTTAAAGTTTATCATTACGCCACATAACATATAACATAGTAATAATAGAGATCAGCGCTTTTAAAAGCTTTCCTTAGCACGGCGGTGTTTGAGTTAATATGTCTTTAAAGAGATCGGTCGTCCAAAGAGTGATTGCTCTTCACTTTGCTTAACTTTGATGATCGTTTCTACCGTCAAAGCACTACTACGGCATGCGAACCAATTTAATTAAGCTCTCAAAGTTATTTTCGCAATATTTATCATGAAAGTTCTTTGTCATTCAAATATTTAAATACCATAGTATACATACTTAATAAAATTGTAATATTTAAACTATGTAGAAAAACATTTCGTTCCAATGATTTTAATATAGAGACTAAGTGATGTTAGAGGAGTGAGACTAGTTGTTCCACGTCACTTGCAGCTATTAGATATGCATTCAATTATTTTTTGTTTTTTTCTGGAATAGGCAGGCAAACAAGTAGGCGTATCACCTGATGGAAAGCAATCAAAAAAGAAAGGAAAATGTTATTATGGGAGTGGGAATGGGAGGGGCAGAGGCAGGAGAGAGAGTGTTGGGCTTACGAAACTCGGCCGCTCACCGTACGAAGCGCGGTAGGTAAGCTATTACTACCCCGGTTTTCTGCGCGAGTGTGGTACTTCCCCGGGCAAACCGGCCTATTCATGCTACAGGCAAATGTTATGCCATTCTTGACAAAATATTCGTCTTCAGCGTGGCTCTACCACTATTAATATTTATATGGTGGAAAAATAATAATGTATTTTTTATTTCCAACGAATATACGACGATCTGCGTAAGGTGGCTTACGCGTAAAGGATGTGTGTAGCCGAAAATTGGCCTAGATTAGAAATTGGCTATTGGCGAGACCTAATTGGCGAAATTTGTATATTGATTATTTTACTTTTTTTTTGATGGACGAAGGAGGAAATAAGGAAGAAAATGATGATGAAAAAAAAATCAACTCTGTTCATAGAACTGTGCAAGATCAGAAGCATAGCAGAAGCGTTGTCGGCTTTTGAGAAACGCATAGGCGGGCATTTTGTAAGTTCTAATATCGTATCGATTCAGACATACCCCTGACGGTAGTTTAAAATGGAAGGTGAAATTGTAGCAAATTATATTCAAATAATAAAATAAATTTCAAAATAAATTATTTTTTCTGTAAAAAAATAGTTAAATCTGTAAAAAAAATAAAAATAATATTGAAATACTTAAGGTATATGTGGCAAAGTATAATTCTGATATGCACTGAAGGCAATCTCTCACTCTGACGCGCTAGGATGTGAAGAGGGTAATAAATAAAATAGCTCCCCTTCCCCATTTTAACATAAGAACGCGTCCCGTCCGCAATCTGCATGTTTATGAGTAAATATTCTATAAACAAGTCGCGAGGCAATACGACTTATGGTGTATGGTGAGCGCAGAAATACACCGAATTGCATGCAAATCAGATAGCTGCAATAAATTCAAGCATTGTTTTAGTTTCGCCCCTTCCCGCTTTTATCTTATAGTAGGACATTTTGTTAGTTCATTGAACTTTTATTCAGAATGAGATGGTTGGGTGTCCATATGCACTTCACTTTATATTAAACTTTATTAATATCTTACAAACTTTAGAATTGTTTGTTTCTTTATTTTTGTTCTTATAGTGTGAATGACAATATTATACATACGTATAATATGTAAGAGAACCTTTGGCAAACAATAGTTTACTATATAGTAGTAGGTACATATCACATTACAATAACCCTATTTTTCTGTTTTAATATATTCGTAGATTTAACTCCCTTTTTAATAAATGTTATTAATGTAAGTTTGACTTTTGTTGTTATGTTTGAATAGTCTTGTATAAAACATTGCATAAAGTTTATATTAAATAGACCGCCGTTATTTATTTTCAATTTATCCTTTAAGTGTACCCTGATACTAAATGACATTAATCGATAAAGCAACAGCAAATTGAGCCGCCTTATTTAGCTTCCGTCTGGAAGTCGCTGGGGAAGTATTCCTCATTAGATATGTCCAAACAAAATGGCTCATTGGCTTTTTGATTAATTGCAAAGTAAGGAAAAGTGACATCGTGGTATAAAGTATAAGGAACAAATAGTGTTTTGGTATTTGTAACGTCGATAAATGTTCATTTTTGTAATAAAACATTTTTTTGTTCTAGTCTATATATTTTACATATCACTGGGTACTGTTGGGTCGTGGTGTTTATGACTACAATTTCAGCTATACAAATCACTTACAAATAATACAATTCACAAACAGACGCCAACACAAGTACATATGTACATTCTTACTTGCATACATACACTTATTATATATATATATATATATATATATATATATATATATATATATATATATATATATATATATATATATATATATATATATATATATATATATATATATATATATATATATATATATATATATATATATATATATATAGGTACATATCGCATTCATCACTTTGCGAATTCATATATTCGCTTTCTTGTTACTTAATATGTACACTTATTTTATTTTTTACAAACACTTTTCGATTAGCTAAATAAATAAGATAAAAAGAAAATCGATTCCTTCGGGTTTCATATAAACAACATAAAGCGGACGTAAATCCTTTTTTTTATTTTAAAAGCAAACAAGACAAATTGTGTTAGTGCAGTCACGTAGCATGCTACTTAGTTGTCATTTTAAATTACACGAGCGTGTCGTATTTCACATAAGTAGGGATTTACAGAAAGGTGGCAATAAGGTATGCAAGCCCTTTTTCCTTTGTCGGCCACTCGTTCACAACGTGATGAGAATCTTCGCTTACGGGTGCTAGAGATTTACTAACACGCGTGCGAAAATTTTGTAGACGTAACGCAAGGTACGAAAACTAAAAATATTTATTCGCTTACTTGTATTTTCTGTGTAAGTTTTCATGTTACCTATGTACATTAAAACAACTTCTATAATTTTTCAAGAAACTTAATCTTATAATAAATTCACTTGTTTACTATGTTACGAATGTTTTAACCATTTTAAATTCTTTAGACAGTTTTGCGTTTTAGTATCGTCACGGATAATTTTGGTTGTAATATCCCCCGCCATTTTGGGTGTAAGATCTCCAAGTGGTGGAAAAATGTCCATTCCTTCAAAAATTTGCAGGAATTTACTCAGTTTTTAAGAAAGGCCAGGTCAAGAGTACCCTTAACCGGCGGGCTTGCATGAGAAAAGTAATGAGTGTGGAGGAAGCAAGGAAAGTATGCCGAGATCATACCAGATGGAGATCTGTGGCCTCTGCCTACCCCTACGGGAGACAGGCGTGACTATATGTATGTAAGTATGTATATATATTTACCCAGAAGTGGCACATATGGTAAAAGTAAATATTGAAGTAAATATTGAACTGTAGTGCGAATACGGCACATCAATCAACCAAAACAATTCCAGGTTACGCATTGGCCCATCCCACAATTGTGTGATGTTGGCATATTCTGTAGTAGTAAATGATTTTACGAAAGTATCAAAAAAGATTTTATAGGGTGCTAAAAGTTTCATTATAAAATTCTTTACTTGATTCAACGTTATAATAAATCATAGTATTTAATAGATAAAAATAATTCGGAGGAATTCGAAGAAACATTTCGGTGGTGGAAGGTTTCTTTGCAAATGCGCTAAACAAAAAAAAACGAGCAATAGAAATATATATGATGCTGTTTATGTATGTATGTATGCATGGTACTTACTGTTCCTCTTCATTGGCTATTTTCTTGCCACCGTCTTAGTTCTGACTTATTAACAGTTCTACAATATTTAAAAAAACACATATAAAACGTGTGTCGTTCGATTGATATTCCTGTAATAATATTATAGTAGACATTAAATTGGTTCGTTTGTATGAGGTGTCACTTCTTTGCCAAGGTGACTGACTCTACTTGAACAATTTAGTGAGGAACTCTTAAAATGCTATGGATGCTAATTTGGACATATAATTTATACATCAAATAATACGGATACGCGTCCTCATTTATTATAGAAATAAAATGTGTACGGCCAGAATGATATTGCTATAATAATATTATGGTAGTAGATGTTAAGTTGGTTGGCTTGTATGACGTGTCACTTCTTTGCCACGTACTGACTCTACTTGAACAATTTAGTGCGGAACTCTAAAAATGCTATGGATAATAATTGGGACATATAATTTATACATCAAATAATACGGGTACGCGTCCTCATTTATTATAGAAATAAAACGTGTACGCCCAGAATGTTATTGCTGTAATAATATTATAGTAGATGTTAAGTTGGTTGGCTTGTATGACGTGTCACTTCTTTGCCAAGGTGACTGACTCTACTTGAACAATTTATTGCGGACTCTGAAAATGCTATGGATGCTAATTGGGACATATAATTTATACATCAAATAATACGGGTACGCGTCCTCATTTATTATAGAAACACAAATGTGTATCAAAGCATAAAGGTAAAGGAGGGGTGTAGACGGGAGCGGGCGGGGTCGAGCGGCCGCATCATTGTGCGGGGCAGCCGCGGGCGCGCGATTACAATGCCGGCGCTGTGACATTTTCGCTAATGGTTTCAGGGTAGGCACAATAAAACGACAATACGACCAGAGATAAGGTAGCAAGTGAAATTTTCACAACACGAATAATTTCATTGTAAAGTTCGGGACGGGACGACGACGCACTGCTAAGCTATGCAGTCTATGTAAAGCTCGGTAACCTTATAACAAATAAGCAATATTTAGGTTACTTGAGGTGTAATTTTAACCACAACCACAACAAAATCCAGACATTAAAACATTCATGCCATAGTTTTCTATCAATCAGACATTGTGTGTTTAAATTTTAGATATTTTTTTAAAGAAGATTAGCATTTCTTAATATAATATTATTAGACATTTTGTTAACTACCTTTACTTTGTAAGCTACCAATATATGTGCTATATATATATGATATTACTTTGATGGAAGCTAAAATTCACCTTTCATTTTAATGAATATAAAATGCGATGGAATATAAATACCAGTGAATGTATCATCCACAAACATCGACACTTCTGCGAGATTTTCATGTAATGTTCTAACTTTTTAACCTATGGGCCGTTTTTTCAATGAGAACTCTGAGCAGACTACGCTTTGATTCCTGAAAAGGTTTATCCACGTTACTCTACGGTGCTTTTATATTTTTATCATCGCCGAATGAATTGCTTTTAAAGTGACTACAAAAAGTCCATTTGCGAATGTCTCGCTGGTTTCATTGTACATACAAACATCTCTATTTGTATAATTTATTTTTATATATTTGTATTTATATTTATATTATACTTAGTTCTATTTCAATCACATCAATCAATACATCTGATTTGTTTCATTAGTATTATCTGATCAGATAATATTTTTTTATTACGATTTTATTATTATTTAATGTTATAACATAATCTTTTCAGCTCAGTTTGAAATGGTTATTTCCGTTTAACAAAAAGCTATTTTCAATATTCAAATATTGAAGGAAAATGTGGCAGTTAAAGTTTTTAAAGAAGACTAGTAATGTTTTAATATTGCTAGAATTCCTGTTAACTATTCCAACTATGCTTATAGTGCTTGTGCTAGGAAATGGTTCACATCAATTGAAGATACGAACTCACGGCGTACAGATCGTGAGCTCGATTCTACTGAGTCGTTGCTGCTTATAATATAATATTAAAAATAGTAAATTATTATGATTTTTAATAAGTACAAAAATATTTTCATATTGTTTTATTTACTGTTCACTTTATAATAATGATTTACGTTGTTCATTATTCATGTCATTAAGATACAAAGCAGCGCTATAGAAATTCACTTAATACATATTTAAACGGTAAATAGTTCTACGTTGAAATTAATTTCAACTCAAAATAATAACTTGATGTTTTAAGTATTTTAACAATTGAAATAATTATTTCATTCTCATCCCGCGATATTTTGTGGGAAAGCTTTTACAGCGCGATAAACAAGTCTGTGTTTTGTTACAAAGTAGAAATTTCACGCAAACGCTGTGAAAGCTTGCACTTTGTTAAATGAGAGCGACTGCAAAACTCTGGACACCGGCCGCATGAATGTCGTAAATGTACGCCACTGTGTCATTTGGCAATGCTCCTGGCTGTGTCTAGACGTGTTCAAAGCAGACACTTTATTTTGTGTTTACATTTTTCATAATTTTCTATTTTGTCCTACTTTAACAATAAGAATATATATGCAATTAGAATAATATATGTAATTCATAACTGTATCATAGAAGGGAACTGTCTGCCGTAGGACAGGGTTCGCCCTAGTTCGGCAGGCAGTGAAAAAAATTGTAAACTTGTTAATGATCAATCAATATATTATTGTTATTATCCTTTATTTACATATTTTTCTCTTAATAACAATATTATTCCATCCAAGGAAAGGAACCTTCTCACGATCCTAGCCGTGCACAATATGGCTGCTTTTTGAATTTTGAATTTAACCCACTTACCTAAACCTAACTTGAAAAGATGGGCGTCCAAATTTTTACCGTCCATTCACAGAGACAGTATATATTATTATTATTATATCATAAAGAGTTATTATTATTATATCATAAAGTGATTTCAATTAGATGATCATTTCGAAGAAAATCAACTTAGAACTTTTCTCGGAAAAATAGTTATTGTCGATTGAAATATAAACATAAACTAAAAGGGTATCGCCTCATAGAAATATTAATCTGCAATAACATAGGTATTCCAGAAACATTGCCAACCTTTAAGAGATATAAATAAGCTATTTCTGTGTAGGTTCCAATGTCGTATCAGTTTGTAAATATCGCTGAATGTAGTTGGTTGTACAAAGAGGTGGTACTAGGTTAGGTAAGAATATATTTATTTTATTTATTAAATAATAAAGTTTTTATTTAAATAAAGGCAGTAAATGTACATGATTGTTTATAATTTTTCTTTCAAACTAATACTTTATTAAAAAGTCAAATAAAATTATAAATATAAACATATAAAATATGTAAATATAAAAATAAAAATCATAGTAACAAGAAAATTTGTTTAAAATATAATATGATTTAAAAGTTTTGTATAAATTACTAGTTCATTCAGCAAAAGCAACCCGAGAAGTTGTTCCACTATTGAGTTAATGAAGGAGGCACATACATTTTTTTAAGACTAGCCATGTATTAATAATACTATATGTGTATATTCTTGGCTTCAAAGATGCAAATGCTTGTGACAGCAAGTGATTTATTTCACGATATTGTATGGAAGTTATCCTGCTGTATCAGTTAAAGAGCTCATCACCTAATTTAGTAGGTTGCCTCTTTATTATCATGCATTTATTTTAAAATATATTTGAGTTTTCGTGTTAGCAAATTTGATATTTCAATTACAACAAACCAAAGTGATGAGCTCAGGTTTATACGTTTTTATACGTAGACCAAACTAGAAGAAGTAAATCATCAAATAGTATTAGCTTATTTTTATGTCTTTACAAATAATGAAGTAATATGAATAGTGATACTACACCCATTCAAGAATGCTCGGTCACCGCTGATATTCTATATCGGCGTTAGTAAAAGGACTTTTCTGTATTAACACGTTTTGTACGGCGAATTTGTTTAGTAATTAATAATAAACCTATATCTTAGTATATAATTATATATATTATAGTTAAGTTACATTTAATTTGTTTGTCATATTTTTTTATATTCTATGGTAAACAAAAACTATAGAGGAAACAGCAATGTTTTGCTGATAAAATTACAGTACATTCTATAAGAAAAAAATAAAAAAGAATTCGGATGCCCAACTCCATTCCCCTTTATTTTCGGCTTCCACTTCCGTTAAAATCTATTTCCTCTCCCAATATTCAAATCCTCACTCTAAAGTAGGCAAAGCGTCTGCTGTCGCCTAAATATCATAGTGTAGCGGTGACAGCTTTACTAGTTTGCGCTCCTTTTTACTATTAAAAACTTACCAATAAAATTAACATGTAAAACAGCCAGGACTAAGAGGCGCGCGAGTGGTCCACCACCTCGCGATTGCGCGCCAGCCGCCATCTTGCCTCAACGTGTCACTGTCCTGTGCTGCCATCTACTGCCACTCTTGAGTTTCCAAGTCGATTTCGAGTTTGATAATTTCATTTTCTTGGATTATTTCTGGATATATTTATTGCTCCGGCACCATCTAAAAATGAAACTTCACTATTATTATTTGCCTACTTAATGAATTTAAATTTTGCCATTTAGTTCGAATAACTAGTTTTTTCGAAATTTGTTTGCTTGTTCGAAAGTTGAAAACGCTGATTCTAGAGCTCAATATTCATTATTTTGCTTCGATTTGACAATTTCCATTAGAGTTAATAATTCCACATAGAATGGATGGAAGTAATTAAATGGAATACGAAACAAGTACATAATATGTATATTAATAGTTTCAGTGGTTAATAATATTATATTCTGTATACTTTTTCTATCTATACGAGTACCTATATTTCATTGCTAAATCTAATTAATTTTACGTTAACGCTGATTTTAAATAAGCTGACTACTAACGCTAACTTTAGCTGAGCCGTTAGGCCCAGGAGTTTAGCAAACTTAAAAGTCAAATAGATAGACAATTAATTTCATCCAATACAGCAAAAGGGTTAATTCCTTAACATTTTGAGATACTACGTATGACACTGGGTAATGGTAAAATATTCGTACGTTTATTCACATTCCGGCGGTAGAACGTGGGGAGAAACAGTCTAATCTTATTTAAAATATGAGTGAATTTGGAGTGACACGGAGTCACGGCTACGTACGACCGCTCTAAAAAAATTTGATATTAAAAATGCGTTGGCTGTAACACTTACATTGACTTTGCGGGTGTTTCATTGATATGTGAAAAATGGCCAATACTAACGTATCATTCTATATTGCAAATCGTTATTGTAACAAGCTAAGAGCTGGTTACGAATTTGGGAACGGTATTTTAAAAATGCATTCTTATATTTCATTATATAAAATATCTTTGATAATGAAGACTATTTGGTCTTTATATAATGAAGACTATTATTAACTAAACATTAATTGATAATCATTAGTAGAAGCCGTTATTTTGATAGTAAAGTCTAGTCGACGGCTATACGGTTTTAACGATATTTTATAAATTATTCATCTACTCTCAGGCCACGTGTGTCATTGTATCGTGTTCTCTAGTTCAATAACAACAAATAAAACATCCATTCTTACTTATTTTTATAAACTTCATACAAATGTAAACCAAGCTCACATCGCTCGGTATCATGATTCGCGACAACAGCGCCAAATGTGAAAAGTGTAGTACACAAAAAATATCGAAGAAAAGACGATCGACCCCATAATAAATTCATATATTTTCTTAATAAGAACTCAATACCTTTTACTTGATCAAACAAGCCGCCCTGACATCATTAATAATCAACTTTTATTGTATGGATTTGTCCTAAAACACACGTACATCTTAGGCATTTTTTCCCTAATGTGTACCCTTAACCTGTGAGCTGGTATGCAAACTAACTGAAAATTGCTTTTCCTGCTCTTCATAAAACCTAAAATAAAAATGTAAATTTTTGTAATAATTTTTTGTTCTAAATACGTACGTTTACGTTCCAAATCAAGACTTGCTAGTACGATGTGCATACAATGCAACATTGTAAAAAAAGGGAAGAAAACGATTTAATAATCAAAATGTAACTAATTTTACATACTATACTATTTCACGTTTTGTTTTAGTTTATTCTGATCACAGAAATACTTAATTTTTTTAAAGATGCCAAAAATCTCGGGAAAATTAACGGAATACATTTTTCGTGAGAATTTCTTACAAGAGATACTTGAGTATGTGGGTAGTAACTTCTTAATATGTGAAAATTTGCTTGAAATATACGTAGGTAGTTGCTTAAAATATATGTGAGTAGTTGCTTGACATAAATATGAGTAAATAATAAAAAAAAAATAAGTTCTCTGATTGAGTAAAGCGTATTAACAAGCATCCCTGCTTGTCAAAGACGGTAAACTAACTACACCATAAAGTTTGTAGAGGTTTTTACAAAAAATAATTTTGCTACGATTTTTATGAAAGTGCTTTTGTCTGCCATGTTTCTGTAAAGCTCATTATTTAAAATAAGAACTTTAAAACTTTTAATGAGGTACCCGAAACTTATTCAAACGTTTAGAACTGTGTGTTTTGCGATCGAGTTAAGTTGCATGGAATGAGAGTAAAACAATTTGAAAATTGTTTTTCAGTAACTAAGAAATTGCCATTAGCCTACATTTAAATGTTTACATCCATTTCATGCTGTATCTGCGAATCGTAATGGAATACTTTTAAATATTAACAATTTAAGTCTGCCATTTTAGATCAAAGCCATATGTTAAACTATATATATATATATATATATATATATATATATATATATATATATATATATATATATATATATATATATATATATATATATATATATATATATATATATATATATATAGTATTTCTGGTGCATACGGCATGTATGTGAGACAAACAAGTCTCACATGCATACCGTATGGATTGTCACGTCTTTTATTCGAGTTTTGAAGATCGAGCGTTTTCTCTATCATCATCATCATATTGATCATCAAACAAAAGGAAATAAAAAAACGATTGTTGAAAATGGGTAAATATTACAATATTAAAATCGCAACTACAGTTTAGTACATTATTGTAAGCCATTAGCAACTTGTTATGCAACTGCTGTAAGTCGTGCGAGTGATCGTGCCTGCGCGCATACGGGACCCAGTAATAAATATTACCCTTTTTTTTTAATACTTTATTGTACACATAAAACACGACATACAAAAATGAAAAGGAAAGAAGGTGTACAAAGGCGAGCTTAACTCAAAATTGAGTTTTCTTCCAGCAAACCCAGGAGTGAAAGAGAGATAAGATAAGCTGTGAGGATAGAAATAAGTGTACCCTTATGGTCCAACTCGAAATTTTCACTGGATGTGGAAAATAATGTCATAGTAATTGTCATATTTATTTATTAAGTTACGTAACAACTATGACTACGAAGGCTACTCTTAAATCTTGGAACACCGTTAAAATGATAGATAACGCGCATGACAGCAGGTGAGGGACAGATTTTTGGGATAAGAGGGCAAACAAGCCAGCGTGTCGCCTGATGGAAAGCAATCAACGCCGGTTATGGATATAACACTATAGGCAAAACAGAAACCTCGCCGGCCTTTGAGATATGTGTAGGTTTGGTTTTTGAAGGTTTCCACCGAGTAGAAGTAGCTACCATTTTAGGTTAAGATCACGTTTTGCATGTATTTATATCGAATCTATGTATTTAATAAGATTGTCGTATTAATTATATATATTTTAAATATATGTTACCTTATTTTCTTACAGACCATATACATATGTCTCATTGTTAGGTTAATTAGGTATTCCTTCCGTTCTTGTCAAAGATGAATTAGTGGAATATTAAGACTCGAAATAAGTACTTAAAACCTACTTTATTACCTATTTTATATAATACCCATTTTATTCTAAAAACATTGTTATATCGTACAACCGGTGAGTGTATAATAAAAAATTAAAAAGGTGCAATAAATATGAGAATGGCGATAACAAATCATCTAGCTCTGTGAGCCGGCCATCCCGCGATAAGGCCGCGATCGTCACCGGAAGTTGTAATTAATGCCAGCGCCACATTATGCGTTTCCGTTGCCGGCCGCGTGTAGCTCGAACGACATTATCGTACTGTATAAAGCTTCATTGTGCCCGTTCATAAGTTACTTGGAAGTTATATGATGAGATGAGTTGAACTATTTTAAATTGCAATTAGTGAGGATTATTGCCAACTTTTGAACTTATTAGAATTCTGCTTAATGTTGAATAAGTACATTTTATTCACCTATTACTTTTTTACTTATTTTACACGAGTATATTATTTTATATATTATATAAAATTATTATATTATATATTATATATATATATATATATTTAATTATTATATATATTATATAAATATATTATTTTATATATTATAAAATTTCTCTCCATTCAAATAATAAAATCTTTTATATTAATATTAAGAAAAGAAAACTAAGCCGCATTTTTAAACCACACAATTTTTCTGTTGAACTTTATAGATGGATGAGATTTCGAATGTAAAATAAAAATATTATAAACGTTTTACATTCTGTAATAAATACTCTCGCATTGGTTAAGAAAAACCTTAGTTTAATTTAATTTAACTGCAAATTTTTTTTATTTAATTCTTAATATGAAAGAATAAATACGGGCTATATATATAAATATATATATATATGTATATATATGTATATATATATATATATATATATATATATATATATATATATATATATATATATATATATATATATATATATATACGCGCCTGTTTCCCGTAAGGGTAGAGACCAGACATCTCCATCTCCTACGATCTTGGGACACTTTCTTTGCTTCATTCGCACTCATCACTCATCATACTAGCTTGTCAGTTACGGGTACTTTTGACTTGGTCTTTCTTAAGAAGTTCAGCAATTTGGTCAAGGTATGGCTTTTTTATAGCATTAATGATATCTGGTTACTTAATAATGTTGTTCAATAAACTCAAAGGGAATACAATGAGAGAAAACTATACGCAGAAAAATTTCGACTTGAGTCAAAACAATTTTGAGTAGCTGCATTTCAGTAAAAATGTTATCATCATCCTACACATTACCCCTTATGTGTGACACAGTTCTGAGAAATGCTTTCACTGCGGTAAGCATTCTAAGTGTGGCTGTGTGTAGTATTTCAAGCTTAGGGTAGAGTCAAATGTATAGTTCCAACCATTAACAGAGACGCTGATGAAGTTTCTTCGCTTTAAGCCACAAATGTGAAGTTGCTATGCGATTGTATGATAGTAATATAATATAATATAGCTAATATAAATATAAGATCACTGTAATTTTTTATGCATTTCCTATTGATTTGGATAAACCGAATTTGTTTTTTTATAATAATTTATGTATTGAACAATATAATATAGAATAGTTTTGGCTGAATAAAATATTAAACAGTGTTTAATGTATATTATACAATAAATATTATGATTTTATAAAAAATAAGCAAAAGTCCGTTTCGTTCATTAACCAAAGGACATATTTATTATCTTAATTTTTAAAAGTATTTTTGATTCTAACATAAATCATAACAACAAGTAGTAGATATAGAGAAGTAATAAAGGATTAATAAACACAAGAATGGTAAACATTAAAATAAAAAATTGTAACTCTTTGTTTTGGGATAAATAATTTCCGAGTATTCTGTAAATCTATATTCATAAATAATAAACGTTTAATTATGAAGGAAAACTACATTTATATTATTTTTTGCATTTATTTATATTCAAAATAATATTAAACGATTTTATAATTAAAGACAACGTTATCATTTATAAAAATAAAGATTCCATACATATTTATTATGTTATTCTTAAGACATGCTTGAAAGTGAGATATAATTAAGAGATGAGATATAAGAAAAATACAATTTTATATGGAAAAATGATAATGGAAATGCATTTTGTAATTGTATAAAACCAATGACTAACTAGTCAAACAGATTTCAATTAGACAAATGTTTGAATTACACAATGTCCACAGAATAATGAACGATCAGCTGAAAATATTTCGATATCGACGAGTGGACGCGTCGCACTCATTTGCGAGAGCAGCAATTATAAACCGGCGTAATCAGGCCGCGGCTGTGTGCGGTCGAAGCCCCTGATACAACGACCCTATAAAGTGATTATGAGACCAAATATACCAGCTTTTAAATCCACTAAAACATTGATTACGTTAAAGCCAAATTTATTGTATTTTTTTTTGATCTCTTTTATTTTTAGTCGTTATCTAATACTTCAAAATACAAATCCGATCTTGTCACAACAGTGGTATTGAGTATTACTTAATAAACAATGGTTAAAACCCAATGGCGTAAAAAAACGAAAAAAGCGCATGAGAAGTGGGGATCTGTATTTTTTATTATAGAATATTGGTTTAGAATATTTTTGTAGGTACACATATGCTTCTTTCTTCATAATGTTTCTTTCTTTTAATTATATCCCACTTTCAAGTATGTCATAAGAATAACATAATAAATATGTATAGAATGTTCCTTTTTATTAATGGTAACGTTGACTTTAATTCTAAAATCGTTTAGTACAAGAAATTTAATTATAAAATACTACAATATGTTATTTTATTCAAAATACTTACGGGTTTTTATATTTTTAATTTATTTATTGAAAATATGTGTTTCATATTTTTAGCTTTTTTTTACGTTACAATATAAAAATTTTCAGCTTAAATAATTCTTTAAAACGTATCCAGTTCTGCCTCTGGCTGGCGCATCGTTGCTCCATCTAGCCGCGGGGCGTTCCCAATACGTTTATCAAGATGCAGTTTCCACTCCAGCACTTGTCTACGACTGTCGGTTCTGCAACAAACATGATCAAACCCTTGCCATTAGGTATAATATATAATGATATCTTTATTTATTAAACTTAATGGCCTTTTTGAGTAATTGATATGGGAGGGAAAATACAAAAACATAAATATATATTTTTATAACATATTTGTAACGTATTAAATATACTCTTCCCAAATTTTATGAAATTTACAGTTTGTAGTTATAGTATAACCTTGCATACCAAACATTCGTCAGAGCACCCTGTAATTAATGCTGACATGGACAGCGGTGAGGGCCTAATGAATGGCCGGTGTAACGTGTCGCGCAAAAACAGGCCCTCGTGTAACGCTGCGAGTATCGGACACAACCCAGCTTTCATACCCCGCGTACGAAATACTAGATGTCAAAATGATAGGCACATATTGGCCAGTTATTGATTTTAGACGAACATTGACTGACGCTCTGATTTTATTTCTGCTACAAGTCTCGTGTTCCTAAAAGCTTTAATGTTAAACGACGTATGTTTTTCAATGGATTTCGGATGAATTTGTTTTATATAATTTTACATCAAAATGTAAAATTAAATAAAACATCATGAAATATATATTTACATGGGCTCTATATTCATAAAGGGGATTTTATGGACCTGCCTGTATCGCATTACAAACATGGGCGTCTATTACTGTCCAAAACTATTATATAATTTGTATCTTTATTTAAGAGATTACTTCTACAGTAATATTATACATGTTTTCCCATGTTCCTACTTTATGTCAGCGACACAATAATTTGATTCTCAATGTGTTAAACAAAGAAATAAAATATAATGGAATACATTCAGAAATCGATCAAGCTAAACGTTCTTTGTTTGACTAACAACTAATTTAAGATCTCCAATCTACCCGTCAGGCGTAGAGTTTACTTACGGCAACGCATTTCAAGTTTAGAGAAGGCCAATGTCCAGCAATGGAGTCTTACTAATAATTTATTGATTGATTATTAAGCAATACATAAATTGTTTTACATATTTTATTAGCCAGATGGCTTTAAAGTAAAATATTTATACTTAATGCACTAGATAACTAGAATTTTGTAAACTGAAGGAATCTAAGTTTCAATATAAATCAAAGAATAAGTGGTATTCTTGGCCAATAATTTATGGCACGCAGTTACCCCGTTGTTGGAAGGTAATGGATGCGTCCGTAGATATCAGCGGTAGCCGACTTTAAATTACTCACCATTAAGGAAACATAGCCTCACACTTTACTACAAATTCGCTTAACTATTATATATTTTTCACACTATTAAGATAAGAAACGGTCGAATAAAAATTACTTTTATCGCATCGTGCGATGTAACTGGTTCTTATTGCAACTTAGTGTCATAGGGGGCGCAGTAATAGGTGATAGTTGATATGGGATGAGAGGAATGATTAAACGACTTTCATAAAACTTAACAATTTGTTGGAATTGTAACAAAATGAAGAAGGATAAATTTGTACTAGTAGTGTACCAAAGTTAATAAAAATGAAAGAGGAAAACGAAGTTAAAATATAAAAATTTCAATCACGCTTATGATTATTTTCTTTCGGTTTTTACAACGCATATATGTGCCCCTACTGGGCTTGGAATTCTTCGATATCATTATCGTAAATCATCTTTAAAGGTCCCTTGTCTATAAAATAAATACTGAAACGAAGTAATACGGATTTATCACAAGGTGGAATTTGAGAACTTTGTGATAAATTCTATTAAATATTAAGTGCTCTCCTATATCTTTCAAATGCTTTTTATAAGATAGGAGGACAAACGAGCAAGCGTGTCGTTTGAAGGAAAACAATAAATGCATGCATGCATGGACGGCATAGACGTCCCCGACACCACAGAGATCACGGACGCGTTGCCGGCCTTTAAGATAGGTTTGTGTAAGAATCGAATGACAACCAAAAAATGACATGCGAAAATCATGTTAAAATATACACTCAAAACATTTTATAACTAAAAATAACCATTTTAGAATGAAAAGAGCAAGTGTCAGAACTGAAGACAGTTGTTATACTTTACAAGCAAATAGTCCAAAATTACAGGTTAATTAAAATATTTGGCCGACCGATTGGCTCAGTGGCGGGGCCCTCCGTCCGCGGAGTCAATGGTCGCGGGTTCGATTCCCGCATCGGAATAAATATTTATATGGATTTATAAATGTTTATTCCGAGTCTGGTAACCCCCCCAATCCGCATTTCCTTTCCTGCCCCTTCCTTTCTTCTCTATCCTTTCCCTTCCTACTATCCACGGTCTGCCGTGCCAATGGATGCATGGCTAGGGGCGAGCCTAGTCGCAAGCGTGCTGATCGTCCCGGAGTCGGGCTCCCCCGGGGACTATGGTGCCTTATCTCAGCATGCAGGGCTCTGCTGGGGCTGACCTCCATCCTCCCTTGCGGCTCGTGGGATTCACTAAGACAAATTTAATATACCTAATTTGTCGAAAATGACGGCGACGTGGTTCGCCACCCGTCACGTCCTGATTCTCACGAGGGTGAAAAGCGACCAATGGCGAGCCGTTTCGCTGCGATGAATGGCAGCGGATGGAGCTCTGTGGTCTCTGCCAACCCCTACGGGGGATAGGCGAGAATATATAAAAAAAATAATTAAAATATTTGTAAATTTCTTTAACGTTTGAAGCCACATATCTAGTGATATATAGTTTTATATTCACTACTTACGATTAACTAAATTTTATTTTATAGTTTGAATAAAATAAATATTTTTTATACAATATGTTTTAAAACCTTAAAATACTTAATGCAGCAAATTTCATACAAAATGAATGGAATATTAAATTATGCTGGTCTTCATTCTTTATAATACTGACGAAGCGTCTCGTTAGGCTTTCAAGAAGCTTTTAAGGTAATGAACAACTTAAAAAATGTCTATTGACTCCTTTAAGGAGAATGTTTTATACAAATTAATGTTTTGCAAATTTAAGTGTCATTTAAAGTAACACGCGCCTGGTATAATTTTTTGTATAACATTAATTCTAAGTTTAGTATTGTATTTAAATTTTAATATAAGTCTATTTTATGTCAAATGAAAGGAATGAGGAATAATCATAAATATGTATATGTTATATACATATTTATGATTATATACATATAACAATACATATCCTTTTTTTATTGTAGAACAGGCAAACAAACATGCGGGTTACCTGGTGGTAAGTAATCAGGTTGATTACTATACATTAATAACAACAAAATCTCAGATGCGATTTTATTTTTTTATTATATTTTTGAATGATTCATATATTATTATTCAAAAGTTTCTTTGGGTACAATGAATAATTTAAGGGAAATGATGTGAATTTATTTCGGAAATTTGAAATCAAATATTTGAATTGATAAAATTCTATTAAAATTAAAATGTGATAAAATTCTATAAAAAAGGTTTAGTTGAATTTTTTAAAATGTGTGATTTTATTTTAGGCGTAAGATTTATAAATAAAAAAATGTATATATGTCAAAATCCTGGATTTATATGCAAAATACCCACCTAAAGCATTTTATGACTGAAAAATATATATATATATATATATATATATATATATATATATATATATATATATATATATATATATATAGAGCTTGTTTTAATATAAGTTTTAAAGCTAGTTAATTAATATCTGATGCAGTAAAATAGAATGAAATGCATGCACAACATTTTGGAAATCATCTATCATCAAGTGATCATGAGAGTCTCCATGAGAGAGAGAGACATAGGTCTCCCTTAAAACGGGCCACCTAGCCCAGTTTTTGGCTAAAAGCTTCCGTTATATGTCAGTCCTACAGTATTCGTCTACACCAATAGTTGTCAAATCTCCAATGTAACTAAAGTCGGTTACTGGTTCTTTAGCGGATTTCATCTCATATATCATCATATATATAAGCTGAATAAAGTATTAACCTAGAAATAAAAGAAGGAAGAAGAAATTTTGACATGCTTACATTGTTTGCTTTTTGAATAATTATGGATCAATAAATTATTGATGAGCATACCTTATGAAGGAAACAATTAAGCAATGTGTGTATGCTGATGAAAATTGGATTAAAATGTACGATTGGTATAAATGAGAATCGCTGGTGTAAAATATGAGCGTTGGTATTATTTCAATTAAAATGATATATCAAGGTAAAGAGCCTTGCATACGATACGTTGATCGATGATTGAGTGTAATATGTATGTACTACGTATGATTTTAATGAGAAAAATTGACTGTTCTTTATTACGTTGGTAAAATGAAATTGGATATATTGATGATACTTGGTGGAAGGTAAATTAATAAGTAAGTCATCGCTTTTTCATGCTTGTAATTATGAGTTTAGGCCTGAAGTATATACATAATAGCAAAAGGACTAGATAAGGTGGTCGTGGGTTAAATTCTTGAACCGTAGCATGCAGACCTTGTAATTAATTTAGTTTGCAGAATGTAAAAATAAATGTATTAATAGTATATGTAGTATTAAAGTCATAGTTTTTCCCACGATAAAGTAAGTATGAGTATATGTGTATGAAATAAAAATAAAAATACAATTTGTTAATATATTTTTAGCATTGTTGCATTTTTGGGATATAATAATTTTAAAATTGAATATAATATAGAAATACACAGTTATAATGTCAACTTGCGCATAACTAGAGTATTATGGTGACTTGATATATTTACATAAGTAGATTGCTAGACGGCATGTTTACAAGACGCCTCTGTAACATAACACTGGTGCAGGATACTGACTATAATTAAGGTAAATCAAATCCGTTGCATCATAATTACATAGGGCTTGGTCCATTTCCATGCGTTAAGTTACGTTATAACCTAACTTAGTTCACATGGTGACTATTTCGGATGTGTTGGCTTATCAACAAGAACGAATAGTATTTGGTGAGTTCCATTAGCTCTCAGAAACTGTCTCGAGAGAGTGCATGTTCAGACAGAACTCTGAATAATGGATTGACGTAAGGCTATTTGAATTTTAAAAAAGTATTGGTTGTACCATGTTGTAGCAGAAACCGAAGCGATGTACTGGACATCTATGTAATAAATGCGTGTAATATATTCAATAGAATTTTAATTTATTTTAATATAATAATACATTTTACAATTATTTAAACAGTTTACCAATCACATTATTTCTGATGACAGACGTTGTTTAAAATAGTTTTACAAGTAGCCCCACATCGGGATTCTATGTGCCATGAATACCTTTATAATACATACACAATATATAAACGCTTAAGGTCAAAACAAAAATATATAAGCCATATAAATTTTTTAATTTGGTCCTGACAAGAATTAAATCACGATCCTACTTTTTGAAGGCAATATATGTACCAGTGCGTAATTTTGGTGGTCTTTTTTTTAATAAAGTAGTATATAGAAATAAAATAATCAACATTATATTAAAAATAATTCCGAAAGTGTAAGTAATTCTTAAATGCATTTCTTGCTAAATTACGAAATATTGTTGTTGGAAATATTGTTCATTAGTAGAGAAAATAGATATGGGGGATTTGTTATCGACTATTGTATTTGAAAAATTGTTAAAGCTCAGGAAGATGTGTATTCTAAATAGGTTTTCGGTACGGTACTGCAGCAAACCGAATTTGAAATTCAATGCGTTTGCACAATTTTTACCAGGAATCCAGTATGCTGGAAAATGCATATGCAAAGTGTTAACCAGGAATTTAACACCGTAATAGACTTTTGTAAATATGAGCTAAGATTTTTGTGGGGCCATAAAATTATAATAGGTGATTCTTTATTGTGATTTTTAAGGAAATACACGTAAGATATAAGAGATTTTTTTGTTTTGTAATTTAAATTAAGGTGCAAATGTAGTTTTGTTTAATTAATTAAATATCTAAAGTTTGAATTTTATATTTATTCCCATAAATGAGATTCCCATTTAAATTATCCTTTTTTTATTTATTTCTTACATGAAAAGTATAAAGACCTCATAAATAACAACATTAGTTACATATATTAAAATATTATACGACAATTTAAAATTGCATTTCAGAATATTCAATTTTTCTTAGTTCAGACACAATTGCACTTCAGACTATAAGTGTTAAGTTAATTAATTATGGAATAGCTCCTTCAATACGATACGTCATAAATAAACAAAAACATAACTTACTAAATAAATTAAATATAAACGACAATTTAGAATCTCATTTCAAAAATAACAGTCTCAGTGTTTGATCACCCAAGGAATAGAAAATTAACATAATTTATAAAAGAGCAATAGGTATCAAATCAGTATATTGTGTAATTAAATCAGTATAAATAAATGGCAAAGCTAAATCCATTTCAAACTTAAACTTATTTAAATTATAAGAAAAGCAATGCAGTGTGCATACTGCAGAGTGGCAATGAGTCATGGCTCAGTTGCAACCTCCACTCAGCGATCACCACAAAGATGAAGTTCAGCGCAACTTGTGAATTTCGGACCCTTATTATAAAAAATATTTGACAATACCGATATTGTTGCAAATATAAAATCCTAGCTCTAGCATTTAAAAGAGGTTAAGCAAAACAGCATTATAGCCATTTTAATGCAAAAAAACTTGCGATTTCTGATGTGGGGTTTCTGTTGGGCACACTTATTATCACTTAAATTTGTTCTTTAACGGTGTTGACTGTAAAAGTGTACATAAATGTAAAATTTATAATATAAGAAAAATGGAGTTGCTTACGTATCAGCGTATGAATTCTTTTGAAACAGCATAAGACACTTTAAAGATTATTTTTGAGGAAAGTAATTATGGTTATTCTATTTATAAATTAAGTTATCGGTTAATTAAAAAAAAACCTTAAAAAATCAATTGGCAAAAATCGCTACGAGATTCGCTTACGATCCAAAGTCATAAGTTCAATTCTATAACTAGACTCCATATTTTCCTAGCACAAGTCTAATTCGAATAACTAACACGAACTTTGGTAAAAACAAAACATTGCTAATCTTCTTTTTTTTAAAAAAAAATTCTCTTTACTTTATACGCAAAAATAAAACCTCTAAGTAGGAAAATTCTACGCATTAAAGTAAGTACCAAGAAAATTACTACCTGAAATAATTAATAAATGCAGTCGAATGAAATCTCTTTCATCTTTCCCACTAAACACACACCAAGTTTTACACTTAAAACATTTTCAGTTTGATTAACGGCATATTTGGTTTAAACCAGTGTTTCTCTCCTTATCTCACTTCCAAAGTTTATCAAAGTTATGTGAAACGTTGTCAAAGTCAAACACTCGAAAGTTTGTGCGGTGTTCGCGTTTGCAACAAGACAAACGGCAACGTGGTGGGTGAAGTTGTGTTTCGGTGTGACACGGGTCCGTCAAGCGTCTCGATTGCCACTGACTGGATGCTACGCGACACGCGGCGCGACCGAGCGACTTTCTAACGACAACGCTGCGATTCATGCGCGAATCACTCTGTAGGAGGAGTCTTCGAATAAACCACGCCTACCAAGGAGCTACACATTTCTTTTTCAATATGTGTAATTCAATTTCGCTTATGTCTTCGCTGGGAAAGTTGATGCCCCGTTGTCGTTCAACACAATGTTTTTTTATGTAAAGTGTATCGTAGTTCGCGAACTGAGTCGGCCTACGATACTATGCCCCGTGTGATTTTGTGCTTTCTTTTTTTATCTCAATTTCACGCTTATAGCTATCGTGTTTCATAAAACGAAGTTGGAGTATTTCTGTTGAATTAGCATGGAGCACTTGTTACTTAGCAAGCACAATATTATATTTTATTATAACACATATTGATTGTTTACTTAAACTTATTAACAGCCCAATTTTTTTTATGGGGTGGAAAGGCAAACGAGCAGGCGTGTCACCTGATGGACAGCAGTCAACGGCGCCCATAGACACTCGCAGCGGCACATACAGTGCGGAAGCGTTGCCGTCCTTTAAGAAAAATGTCATTATGGGAAAGGAAGTGGGAGTGGGAGGGAGGGAGTGGGAGGGAGAATACCCTCCGTATTGGGCCTCCGGAACTCAGCCACTAACCATACGAAGCGCGGTAGCTACGCTAGCACTCAGAGGCCGGTTTCTGCGCGAGCGGGTACTTCTCCGGGCGAGCCGGCCCATTCATGTTACAGACAAATATTATGTCAAGGATGGCACAACACACACAACAACAACAACAAAGCATTCGTCTGCAACGTCACTCTACCTCTAGGTAAATATGTCGTACTGCTGGGCATCTAACCTCACCATTTATGGAGGAATTGACATTAAACCAGCATGATTGTCCAAGTTAGATTAACAGGGCATTTCAGAATAAGTACTTGTATGCTAGGCATACATATTAACATCCTGATGACTTAAAAGGATAAAAGAGAACAATCTTTATTTTCCCTTTAAGCTGTTTAGTGTACACGTCGGAAATTCTATTTTAATTGTGGATTAAACTATAAAAAATGTCCTTTGAACAGTCTCTCTCATCAATCATTTTATGAAACGGGTAGGGCTCTGGAGAATTTATTGGTAACAGCAATTTACTCAGTTCAATCCTCGAACTATAAACCAATTAAATATAAATTAAATTCCATCATTCTAAAACAAAGCTTTATAGGGTTTTCTGCTAACAACACACACACAAGGTAATCCATCTATGTAATTTTAAAGAACATTATTAATGGAGTCAGGCGTTACTTTGCGGAAATCCATCACTATATGGACAGTCAAAAGTTTTACTTAGCTAAGATCCGCGACAAGCAAAACAATAACAGAAAATTAATAATGTGTGTTTTTCCGTTGGGTTTGGTGGATTTATTTGGAACTTAAACCAAAAACTTACCGAAAATCGACCATCAACTCTCCACCCACCAACCACTATACACAACGCCAAACACACACTATCACTTTTCCATCTTGTACACAAGTGTGTAGTGTAAAGATGGAAAAGTGATAGTGTGTGTTTGGCGTTGTGTATAGTGGTTGATGGGTGGAGAGTTGATGGCCGATTTTCGGTAAGTTTTTGGTTTAAGTTCCAAATAAATCCACTAAACCCAACGGAAAAACACACATTATTAATTTTCTGTTATTGTTTTGCTTGTCGAGGATCTTAGCTAAGTAAAACTTTTGACTGTCCATATATTTAAAGAACATAGCAACATGCTTCAATGTTATTTTTTTTTACTTAAATATATGTATTTACAAAAATATAATTACTATTCTCTCATGAAACATACAGAATAGTCATATTATGCAGTAATTGACGAGTAATATTAAGATGTCATAAATTCCAAGGTTGCTATTGATGAATGATACGGATCACAGATTATGTACGAGTATAAATCTCACTAGCAGTGGCTTGCGGTCGATGTAACTGCGATATAAACAGCTACGAGTGCTAAGGAATTTAGTAAGTGATAACAGTAAATTAAACGTTAGTTTAATTTGCGTTACCTAGTGAATTATGTTTCGGTGTCTTAGTTCTGTCACCGCCAAAGTTACTACGGTTCAAAATTAATACAGTGCCATAAGCCAGCGTAATACCCCTGCGCCCTCTAGACACCTATTTCACGGTATCAAATTCTAAAAGTTTTCACATTGAAGCTAAAACTGTATGTTTATTTTAAAAAGGGTCTATTTTCAAATGATATACATTTTGGTGGGTAAGTCATTTTGAAACACGAGTATAATTATTAAGTGTGCAGCTATTTGTTTACTGTCGTAAGTAACAAGATCCTAATGATGACTGACATCTATAAATTACATTATGTTAGTTGTTGCTTTGACACGAGGCAATTCATCAGAGTTCCTTGTGTATAATTGAAAGTTTTTTCTTCATGTATACACACTCTTAGCTTTGATAATGACCGATATTTACAATCAATTAATACGATTTCTGAACTGTGAGGTAACTTTAACAATTGTTTAATTATTTTCTCATATCTTACTTTCTTATCTTCCACAATTCCTTGATAGTGACCGTAGAATAGAGAAAGACACAATTTTCTTTTAAGTTGTTGTGTATTTCATGAAATTTAAAACATGTAAAATACCCAACCGCCCGTCCAGCTTATTTTTTATAAAGCAACTTTAGCTATAATGTTTATACTTATACATGTAAAGATTTTAATAAAAGTTGTCTACGTGTAAAGATTTTATCAGTCTTTGTCTAAAATTATTGACGATTAATTTATTATATATAAATAATCATCAGAGCCTTAAACCGGTAGCATAAAATCTGAAATAAATTGGGGCCAGAAATTTTGTTTTCAACCAAAATAACTTAAAAGCTAAGTTATGCTAAGGTGTATTGCCTTTTAAAGCAAACATATTAAGCCGGCTAAAAAAAAAAACTAAAAGCTATTCAACGGGTGAAGTTTACCATACGAAGTAAGAGCGTAAGTCCATTGTAATCCGGTCAAGTTTGCAACGTATAGATCGGCTGAGAGTTAAGGCAAGCTGAAGGAGGCCGATCGTGTTCTACTCCCCGGGGGCTCGTTTCACTCGGAGCGATTTCGCGGCTCGTTCTTATGATTAAGTCAACTCTTGTGGGATTCGGAACTGAGGCTGTAGCGACGTTAACGTCGCTCGCTTCGCCAATTTGAGCTTCGTCCGTGGAAATAAATTGCTGCCTCGTATCTGTTGATTGCTATGAACTATCAACAATTTAAAAACGAGATCACGAGGCTTAGTGGTGAGTGGTTGAGGAATATCTCATTTTCAAAAATAAAGAATACAATTTATCTTGATGAATGCTGGCAACGCATTTGTGTGGATGGACAGTTAAAACTTTTTCTTAGCTAAGCAAGCGCGACTAGCAAACAATAATAGAAAATTAATAATGTGTGTTTTCCTGCTGGATGATGTGGATTTACAGGGAACTTAAACTAAATCTTACCGAAAAACGGCCGTCAGCAACTCTCCACCTACCAACCACTATACACAACACCAAATACACACTACCGCTTTTCCACCTTGCAAACAACACGTGTTTATTATAATTTTATATTGTTTTTTGTAATTGTTGTAATAAGTAATTTTCTATGTTGTTTGCTTGTCGCAGATCTTAGTTTAGTAAAAGTTTTAACTGTCCACATAGTAATGGATTTTCACAAAGTAACGCCTGACTCCATTAATTATGCCTATAATATTGCAGATGTCTGATAGCGGCGTTGATTGCTTTCCATCAGGAGACACGCTTGCTCGTTTGTCTATCCTATGAAAAAATTAGAACTTAAGTTAAAAAGTATATCTCCTATACAGCAATCTATAGATATAGTACTGGACGGATAAGAGCAGTAAACAAAATAAAAAAAACTGTAAAAGTAAAGAAAAGAAGAAGCAATAGTTCAGTTGATAAATATCGGGCTTATGGTCTTAGGTCGTGAGTTCGTATTGTTTATTTTTTTTTATTTATTTGCTATTGATGAGAGTCATTTCCTAGCACAAACATTTAACTTTATTTTAAAAAATAAATAAATTAATCTGAAGATTTTATGAAAACAAATGATTTATGCATTTAATAAAGAAAAGATATATTTTATATATATATATATATTTAGTTACCGGAACAAGAAAAATGAGTATGCAGTTAATTCACAATCACTTTTATTTTATCCACTTTTTTCCACGATCTTTAATCCACTTGCAAAGTGTGGGAAGCAACAACCTTCATTTATATGGGAGGCTAATGACCAGTGCTAATATAGCTGTAGGGATTGTTATTGAATATTTAGACAGAGCCTCCGAAATTTAGGAAGAAAATTTAAATGCCTATGATTGGTTTTAGCTTGATAGGGAGAATACATTTGGAACCAAAAGGTGGCTTTGTCAAGATCTAACTCTTTTTATTTTAAAACGATATATTTTTAATTATTTTTTCCAGACATGTAACAGAATAACGTCTGCCCGGGCTCACAGGTAATTAATTAATTATAATATCTATTGGTTGATGTTTTAACTAGTAATTTATACAGTAGTAATGTATTATTAAATATATTTTGCATTTGAAAATAGTCTATTATATAATTATTATGTATTATTGCAGGATGCTATAATACATAATATAATGTGCTGTTTATAGGAAATGAAATTTATGAGCACATAAAAATGATTTTTTAATAATATTACAACTGTAATTTAATAATATTCCTGACGTGATTACAAGAATGTTTCGCAAACACATGGCCGAGCTGCACAAGTGTCCCGCCGTTAGGTCCGTCATGGCAGCGGATGTTATGCGGTTGCTAGTGGATATTATTCTCTCAGATACCAGCATTCCAGTTTTAATGGTAGTATTCCACAACGCGTAAGGAAAATAAAATGTATTACGGCGTCAAATAAAATTGTTTTTAATTAGATGTTTTAATTTGATAAACATAATTCACATATAAACATTATTTACAGAAATCGTCAGGTGGAATTCACCTGCATGGGTTATATCTTAGTTCAAAATAAGTAGGGCGTTAGGTTTTAGGCCTTAGGTTGTAGGCCTTAGGTTGCGGGTTCGATAACCGATATTTATTCCGTGGCTGGTTATTCTGCCAAACCGCCTTGGAAAAGCGTATGTTCGTTCCTTCTCTAGAAATGTGAAGGTGTGACAAGCAAAAGGATTTGTGTATTTGTATGTGTAAAAAAACCTTAACGACTTTTTGATGGTATTATATCCACACTGAGTAGAAGGTTAGTCATAGTAAGACAGGTAGGACAGGTTGATACAGTGCATCAGCTATACCTGCACAAGATGACTGTCTTTGCGTTTTGCAATACCCATCGTGATGATGCCAATTCTCCCGTTGTTTGTGGTTGGACAGGGTGTTGATAATTTGGTAAAGTAATATGAAAAAATTGTCTAGTATTTTTAATGTGGTTAATGCTATCAAGTGTTACTTTGCAGAAATCCATTATTAAACTCAGAGAACCGTCTAATTTCATTTTGCAAACCTCCCAAAGATTAATATACTAAAAATTAACTAGGAAAATCATATTATATTGTGCTTACGAACTAGTATAAAAACAAAAAAAAAACATTTTAATCACAAGACTTTACGAAAAAGGGCTGTGAACAAATGTCCACTGCCATTAAATATAAAATATTCTTATTTTAATAATGCCCGCCAAACAATTTAAAAATAAATATAAAATAAAAATTATTATTTTAATATTATACATTTATTTTATTAGCTAGATTAATAACGTTTTCAATTAGGAATCGTTTTAACTTTAAAGTAACTTATAATCTGAGTTGTAGAGTTCATAGTCGTTTAATTCAGTGATTTTCATGATAATAGCTAATTTAACGATTGTGCACCATTTTCCAATAATTAATGTTGGTGAGTTTGATTTGTGCTAATTATCTTCCTGCAATCATTTATAAATTACTCTATTACGAAGTCCTCTATGTTTATTCTATTTTTTGCGTTGTTCAGTATTTACTTATATATTATATGTAAATATGTCCCAAAAAAAAATATGATAATCATTGATCGAATTAAATGTATATAAATATACATATTTATATCTTTTATACGTATTTTCAATATACAATTTTTCTAATTATTATGTTTATTTCAAGTTTTACTACGTTGAGAGCTAAATAAATACTAATTTTGGGCGACTTTCTTTGACTACGGACTGTTTTAACACACTGTTAATTTTTGGTTTAGTCGTTTCCATACGAGAAATTAATATCTGCTTACATGAGTCACTAATAGTAAAGATCTTGTAAAATTATTATATGAGAACGATAAGAAATTCCAGAGTAAATAAGAACAAGGATTTAAGTGCTGTTGACCATATGCAGTCAGGTGTGATAGAATGAGCTTCACGTTCTTGGCTATTAATCAATCAGTGTGAATAGCTAAGCTCCGTCCAGGCCGTAAATTTGGCTATCGATACTCGTTCTCCCTTCTACAGAACCCTCTCGTGTTATTTGATGGGAGAGGGTAAACTTATAATTTTTTATGTGTTTATATCAGAATTATATACATAGTACGTGTGATTCATTTTATGTGCTAAAGTAATTTCTTATTATTATAGAACCCTTTACACTTTTATACCACCGTTCGGGTTCTCTACTTTATGAATGTTTATCACCATTATCATCATCAATGTCCTGATTCCCACGAGCGCGAGAAGCGACTAATGGATAGTCGTTTGGTTACGATGAATGTGAGAGGAAGGATGGATGAAAAAATGGATAAGTGTGAAGAAAGCAGGGAATGTGTGCCGGGATCGTAGCGGATGGAGATCTGTGGTCTCTGCTTAACCCTACAGGAAACAGGCGTGACGATATGTATGTATCAAATTTGTAAGTGAAATCCCATATCGATGTGGTAACTTGTGTTATTTCGTTAAAGTCCAAGGGGAAACTCGTTGTCCTTCCTCGAGGGGATTGCTAAAGTTTTTACTAAGTACATGTTGTCATGTTGCCGAGCCGAGAAATGAAAGTTTACAAGGCGGACGTCACTTTTTGTTCACGAGTTCCATACTAAAGTAGTAACATTATCACTTGCCTACTCGGAAAGGTTACAATTTTCGGCTTAGTCGTTGGCACATCGAAATCGATATTGTCTGTGTTTTTGTTCCAAGGTTTTCCTAAAGTAATTTAAAGTTTTAATTGTCGTTGCGTCCCTGCGATTTGGTATTTATTGTTATATGCAAAATAGTTAACATTTTGTTGATGTTCTATATTATCAATTACTCTTATGATTTTTTAATAAAATATTGCCAAATCAAAGACTAATTAATGTTTAACATTAAAAAAACTTTATGCTATACTTTCTTTAAATAATTCATTCACATCATGTTTTGATTAATTGTATGATGAATTAAGTTTAAAATATTTTATTGTAAAATAATTCATTAAATAAATTTAATGACGAAGGCTATCAATTTTTTTATTATAAAGCTCAATTTTGCCATCCACAATGTGCTTAAAGGTGGGAAATTATACAAAAACTAGGCAAACATTGAAAATATTACCCATTTAAAATGAATGAATTACTTTAAAACTTAATTTGTTAAAAAATGACGGCGACGTGGTTCGCCTGGTGAGAAGCGACTAACGGAGAGCCGTTTCGCTACGACGAATGTGAGAGGAAGAATGGATGAAAAGATGGATGAGTGTGGCGGAAGGAATGAAGGTGTGCCGGGAGCACATGGAGATCTGTGGTCTCTGTCTACCCCTACGGGAAAAGGCGTGACAATATGTATGTATGTAAATGTCCATCAACGAATATTTATTATCAACAGCTTATGAACAGCAGCAATCCACTGCTGGAAATAAGCCATTAGGGAAAAACAGTCACCAACATAGCTCTATGAGTTAAAAAAGTGGTAACCAGCTGATTGATAACCTTTATCAGAAAACCGACTATCTTTTGACAAACATGTTGGATGTTACACGGTTAGATGAAGTACATACGTGCACTGTAGATGTGTATGTGTGTAGGTCGAGCTAGGTGGCACTTTGGGGATAACCAATATCTAGAGATATTTATCTCTGGATATTGGTTATCCCCAATCAACAATCTTGTCGCTGACTAATAATTATGACGATGGCAATGATGATGAAGTAGATATATCCATAGTTAACACAAAGGGTAGATAGATTGGTGATCGCAGTGCCAGTCATCGTGCACCGGTAGATAGTTCTATACAATTAATGTACTACACGTATGTAATATCGTGTTTTATTGCATTTAGCATCATGTTAATTAATAATGATCTGAATAAACAAACAGTTACCGTAGTACTGTTACCGATTATTTATCCTGTCACAGTTAATAGCTTCCTGATAATATTGAAATCCGCTGCCGATATATGCATGACGTTGTTATATTAGTTTTATGTGGAAGTTGTGGTGAAAAGAAGCAATAATATAATTAGTTATATGTTGAATTTACGAATAAATGTCGTGGGTTTTTATGGGATAGCAAAACAACGGACGGTCACGTTTGTAGGTGAAACGAGAGTCGCTGCAATAAATAAATTGTTGTAATATGGGTCGCTTGCCGGCTAGTTGTAGCGATGATCAACACAAGGCGGATGGCAGAAACTGGATGCGTGTAGCCAAAGATTAGATAAAATGGCACGCCTCAGTGGAGGCATTGGCTTTATAGTGAATTGCCCCTGGTTGATAATGATGGTACCACCTGCACATCACGATAACTGAGCCACACTCCCTATAAGTCAAATAGGCCTTTTTTTTCAGTCTTCATTATTTTGCAGAGAACATTTAATTGAAAAAAAAATATTTAATGAAGATTATAAAAAAAATCTTTATCTGATATCTAAACGTATCATATTTTAAAATTTATTAACTTATATAATTAAATAATACAAAGTTTTGATTTGCTAGATCATCAGTGAGCACTAAATCTTTATTTTTTTTCCTCCGTGTACTGTTCTGAGCTTTGTGATTTACTAACGGTTGAACTTGTATATTTTCTCCCTGCTAATATATCAAGTTAATTGCGATGGATCGAATCCTTTTTCAAAACCCAGTCTCTAGTTTATTATTTGACGTGTATACAAATCACTCGCTTCCAAAATGTGTCGCCGAAAAGATATCAACATCAATTATTAATGAGTTGTATGTTGATATTAAAACAAAAATTTTTTTTATTGATATATTTTTCTTTCAGAGCTTATATATGTCTCACTGCTGAGCACGGACCTCCCCATTTCTGGAGGAATGGGGAAGCCGTTAACCCACTACGCTTATCCAATGCAGATTGGCGGGGTTACCAAAGTCCGAATAAATATTTGTAGGCCATACATACATATTTATTCCGATACGGCGATCGAACCCGCGACCATTGATCCCGTGGGCGGGAGCCAATTGGTCGTCGAATATATGAATATGTTTAAGGTCATTTATAAATCCATTTTCTCTACCTTAAAAATTCAGTCATGCACAACATTTTTGAAGCATGAGATTGAACTTCCTTCACGAGGCTACTGTAAAATCTTCCCTTGACCTATAATGTGACACTACAATACATTTATTTATGTCTAAAATTATATATTTCATAAATTATAATATGTACTAAAGCGATCTATTACATATGTATTTTTTAAACTAGCAAAATTTTGATAAGTATTTGATATATTAATACTTGATACTATATATTGATTTGATAGATGATGATTACTAGGATGCTGTTAACTACTTCAACTAAGCTAATAGTGGCTGTGCATGGAAAGTGTGGTTCACGTCAATATTTTAATGGCATAATCGAACCCCAGACCTCATGAACACAATCCTTGCCAATTGTTTTATTACTGCTTTTAAGACATGAAACAATAATTTTCTTCAGTCGCGTTTGGTTATCAAACTATGTATCAAGTTAAATATTTTTTTTATTATATTTTTTTATAAATGTTTTTTTCAATCTTTATAAAAGCGCCATCTTAATAGCAGCAAATAAAATTATGAGATGGATTAAGGCAAAATGAGAGTTGATTCAACAACAAAATAAGCATTCGCATTATTTAGCATCTTGAACAATGCTGGCCCCATTTGCGGAAGCAAAGATACTGGCTAAAATATTACCAGGTAAATTGTTTGTACACCATTTTCTTTGGCCCGCGATAATTAATTCATAGCTTCGATATAAGAATAATTAAAATACTATAGCGGCTTGTTAGAGTTGTGTTGCCAGGATATACAGGAGCAGTATGCAGAAAGGCAAAAAAAAAAAAATATTTAAGTCTATAAGCGAACTTTCAAACTCTACTACACTCATAAGTGAACTTCGAAGGAACATAAGTGAAAGGTTACATTTAGGAGGAATTCGAAGTGAATTTTATGGAAGCACGCTGCTTTGTAAACGGTTGAATGATCAAAAGCGGGGAATCACTTTACGATGTTACATGCCGCGCACCGCATTATTCTTCGTTTATACTACACACTAAAGATTTTATTTCTAGTCCCGTCGCAGTATTTTATATATAAACCGAGATTACACTTCATCAATCCTTGCATTGTAGTGTTATATTTCGACGAAAATCAGGGAAATATAGTCATGGACATATTTAGAGGAACGCAGGCAAATTAATATGATAATAGATGTATTTGTACAATAATAATCAATGGAATCAATTAAATTCTAATACTAATAATAATAATAATAATGAAATAATAATAAATGAATGAATAAGACAACTAATTGGCTCAGTGGCGGGCTCTCCACTCGCGGAATCAATTGTCGCGGGTTCAATCCTCACATCGGAATACATATATGTATGGATTACAAATATTTTTTCCGAGTCTAGTAACTCCGCCAATTTTGCATTGGACAAGCGAGGTGGGTTAACGTCCGTTCCTCCAGAAACGCACATTTATGGGCTGTTAAAAAAAATGAATGAAATTCTTTTAATAATGAATGGAATCAATTAATACTTTATTTAGCCTTCCCGATGTTCTTTTGCTGTGCTACGAATTGCGGTTTCCAATTTACCTGCCAAGCATGGGGATTATGACAATACACTTCCAAATACCAAAAGTGGACTTTCACGCCGGTATTGAGGAGTTCATCAAGAGTGCATAATATCCCCACTCTTTTACAATATATACACGGAACTTATTTGAGAGTCACCCTCGAAGATTGGACGGGAGATGTTGCTGTTGGAGATTTAGAGTATCGAACCTAAGATATGTGAATGATATCACTTTATTCGCAACTAGTATTTGCCAAATGGAAGACCTATTGCGCAAAATGGAGAGCGTCAGCCTAGAATTCGGCCTCAAGATAATACACCGTGTCAATAATAACTTGTTTTGGTTGTGACGTCGTCACCTCGTATGTTTATCTTGAAGCTTTAATATCATATAATAGTGGATACGCAGATCAACTCAAAAGATGCATGGCAATTGCTAGGTCTGCCATGAGAAAGCTGAAGCGGATTTGGAAAAGTCGTCATATAACAAAAGCCACTAAAATGCGGTTGGTGAAGGCGCTTGTTTTCCCTTGCATTCCTGTACGCGGCGGAGACGTGGACTCCGCGATAAGCTGACAAGAAGAGGAAAGATGCCCTAAAAATGTGGTGTTAGTAGAGATAGCTCGGTATTTCATTAACCGAGTTCAGAACAAACGTCTCGATTCTTCTAGAACTCAATGTTAAGCTGCGCTTATCTTCTATCGTACAAGGTCGCATACTTTCCTTCCTTGGGTACGTGTCTCGGCGCGATAATACCTCCATCGAGCGCCTGGTTGTGCAAAAGTAGAAGGGACGCGTGCGGCAGATTTCCAATGCGGCGGACGGATCAAATAAAGACCGCTCTCATCGCAGCTGTGAGGGGTGAATGGCGGCGTCTGGTTAAACAAGTCACCACTAATAAAACGACCACGACTGCTCTGCCAACAGCATGACAACGTAGAAGAACAAGAATTGATTGATATTAATACGATGTTCATATAGGTACAAATTATAAAAATTTAATGACATTTATTATTTTCAGTCTCTGTTACCACGTTAATAGATCGAACAATAAATTTAAACATTAAGTGAGTAGGAAGAAAAAATTAATGGATTGTCTGACTTATTTTTGTTTACGTCGCGTGCCGGTAACTTTGACAGATTGTCAAAATTTCATTTGACTAAGTTTCTTTTATAAAAAATATTTTTTACCCTTTTATTATATCTTGTTAAAGATCAACTTTAACTTAAATTGGTAAATATTATAATTATATTCGTCCAATATTTTAAAAAACCATAATATATAAAGAAAATGAAATAAATATACATTTCTATTAAGAGTACGTTAAGTATTATATAAAATAAGTACGTACGAAATATATAACAAAATTTGTATATATGAAAATAATAATAACATGAATACAATACTTATAAACGTAATAAACTGCACTCCGACAGTGACTATTATGAGCTAAAACGCAAAAAAGGAAGCTAAACGCAGCTTAAGAGAGGACTTGGAGGATCATTAAAAACGTGTGAGAGTGCGCACGCCGCGCCTCCGGCGAATTTGTCAGGCGACGTCGTGAAATTAACACAACGCGAACATAACTTGAAGGCAGATAGTGTTGTGAACTCATCCGGGGTATCGATATTTTGAAGTGTGTGGTGATTGCGATATATGTGAAAACTATAAAGCAGCAAAAAAATAAGATGCGATAACATTTTATTACGTCTACGACTAGGCTAGTTAGTTGTGACCAATTAAAGAATTAAGTGTTAATGCTAAAATAAAAAAACATTAATGTACAATATTTTAACGTTGTTGGTATGTTCACGTTTATGTGGATGTATAAAATATATTTTTATAACAATAATAAAAATATTTTATCTAGACTAAATATGGGTAATGCCTTCTACAACTATTATCAACTTCTTCACGAATAGCTAGGCCTCCCCTAACAAAGAAAGAAAGCTTTATTTAATAATACACGAAACAGTAAAGAAGAGGATTTTGTCCTAGACTGTTGTTGATTCTGTGTTCATAGTGAGAATATTTATTCGCCGTTTCTATAATGCCAGTTTCGATGCATGTATATTACTTATGAATATAAAATTAATATAAATTGATGTTATTACTTTTGTTCATTCATAATACGTTAAGGAAAAATTAAAATATCGATATAAATTTTTATGGGACATCCCTAGCACCGTTTTGGATGTAGTAATAATTGCAGCGACATCCCGCTATAGCAGCGATGTTATTAAGTTGAACAGGTGTTACGGCCGCTATGCAACTCACTCCGATATCTTAGAAACATTCCTGACTTCATGAAATTCCGCAGTAAGTTATAACCATGAGATAAAACGTTTGATACTGCAAGTTTAGGATTTATTGTATGTACAATCTAGTCATTAAACACATTAACTTTGATATAATGCATAGCGTGATCAACTCCTTGCTTTTATATTTATCTGTTTACCTAATTTTCATCTCTTAATAAACTTGAATTTATAGTTTCATTAAGGCTATCATAGAATAGTGATTATAATACCTGATTTCATAGCCAAACTCCGACGGGTCCTGGGATCAAATTCCGGTCGAAACTACAATTTCTTAAAAATTTAAAATTATTATTAATTCCTTGGTTATAATTTGTCTATTTCAGTCCTGTTTCTAAGACACGCATTTCAATTCTACTCAAATCGTTTTTGACATAATTAATATGTCTAGCCAAAATACTGTCTTATTTACACAATTACAAAGTATAGCATGAAAAACAAACTTAATCAGAAGTAAGTTTCGTAGACGTTCCTTTCCTTAAAAGTCCGGTTTCTTTTGCAGATAACAGAGAATCCATGGAATATCGATAAAACGTCTTATAATAAATAAGTAAGCCAAATTCTTTATTTTTAAATGTATAGTTGATTAATAATAATATACTAGTGCTGGTAAGGTTTTTGTCAGTTGTTTATATTAAAATATCTTTCGTATATAACAAATATATTAATTAGGGTTATCTTAAGCTAATAAATAGGTGAATATATTTAACTTTAAGTAAAATATGAGTGAAAGTTTATATAAAAATACGTAATTTTATGAATAATGACACTACAGAAATAAAGCTTAATTTTGTACAAAATCTGAACTTAAATATAAAAATGCGCATAAAATTTTAAGTGCTTTTATCTTTTTTATATATATGAAATAAAATGAACAATATATAGTTGCAGCTCCATGGTTTTCCGAATCAAAGATCTGTAAAAACTTGGTTCATTTGGTCGAATGCATTTAGAATTTTAATACTTACTCTTGTTCGCGAACTTTACTTGTTAGGATCTCATCGACTGTCCTGCTTCATTGCCACCGACACACATTAAATTTCTTTATTCTATTGTTAAGTCTTGGAACTTTGTCTTAGAAGTTCAAAACTTTGTTGTAAGATAATATTATAATAATATAAGTTGCCTATAGTCAAAATAGTTCTAACCTGGATATCATCGCCATAAGAATTAAGTGTACATATATGTATATAGGTAAAGTTATCCTAAATGACTCAGTGATGTGAAGTGCACTTTCAACGTCAATGGTCGCGTGTACGATTCCCGTATCGAGATAAATATGCATCTGTATAGTCTATAGGACATAATTTCAAGTCTGGATGTTACATTATGGATTTATATTAAAATAATCTTTTATCTTTGATATTAAAAAGACTTATTAATAATAATTTACGATCTAATGATTATACTTATACTATAATTATAAACATTGAGCTAAGTCACCTAAAATATGAAATACGATAAAAGAAGACTGTTACCATTAACTCCAATATTTTGCGAAGATATGGAACTCCGTGGTTGAGCTAGCCCAATTGTAATATCAAGTCTCTACCACTATCGAAATTTACAATGCTAATGAGCGAACCGCACTACGAGAACGTAATAATAAAATAAAATATAATTTCCCTTCGAAGAAGCCTTTTTACGTTTACGGTTATTTATTTGAGGAAGTATGACATAAAACACCCCCAATGAAGTATTCGAGTCGCAACAAATCCCACTCAAGATTGCATTATTAAATTTGCGAGCCTTTTATTGCATTTTAATACTGGAATGCGACGCTACATTTTGTACCGCGACATTTGTCTATTAGTTTTATGTATCTGTATTATTTATATACATGGGCATATTTATGTATATTGCTATGAATGGTGATGGAATAGACGATAAACATATAATTTGAATTGGATTCTGATGTACCAGATTTACGCCTGAGTGACGTGGAAAAAACATATCAATTTTTTTGTGCTTTCAATATCTATTACTTAATTTGAAAATTGGGTAATCCAAAATTTCTAATAATATAGAATAGAAATAATATTTTATACTATTTATTTGAAAAACAAAAAGTAAACAAATATTTATATATAATATTTTTAAACAAATACAAATGAACTTTTCTTAAAACGTACATTTCACGTTTAACGTTACTACCATGCCGATGACGTTTGTTTCTGTTGCAATTATAGCCTGGCTTGTATTATAGGCGACATACAATGCATACAATAAATTCCGCCTATAATGCAAGCAAAGCAATAATTGTACAAACTTTTTTAATGTTTTGTATTCCTTATGATTTAGAAAACTTTAACGTAAAAGCATAATTTATGTATGGATTGGATAAAGCCAAGAGGCTGTAGGGGCCGTTTGCAACTGCATCAAAAATGAATAACACTGTAAAGAAGCTTGGGGAAAAATATTATAACCATTGTTCGTATCAATTTATCGTCTCTAGTATCATCGTATAATCTGAATGTGTAGATAGCTACGTGACTTTTCTATCCATTAGAAATAATAAAGTTTGTCAGTATTCAGTTACCTACTACTTTGTATTCATTAAGAAGTCACAAATTCCGTCGTATCTCATGTTTCTATAATACCGAGTTACAAATGAATATTTTACTACCGTGTGGAATCTCCATTTTCTCAAAACGAAGTTATGAACCTGCGAGATTTAGGTGCTCGGGGTGTCTCACCAACTTTTGATTACTGAATAATTCAAACTTTTATTGCACGTAGTAATTTTATTACGGAGCACTAAGTGGTATGTTTTACTGATGAATTGTTTTATTTTTAACATATTCTTATGATTATTATTCTTATGATCATTACATATACAATTCTTATGACTCTTATGATCATTCTTCAAATGGCTCGTCATGTTTATCGGAGATCCGACGATCGCTGGAGCAGACGAGAGCTGGAGTGGAGATCGCGTCTTGGCAAACTTAGTGTGAGACGCCCCCCGGCTAGATGGTGCGGCGGTTTGCATAGGGCGGTTGGCAGAAGCTGGATGCGTGAAGCCGAAGATCGGGCTAGGTGGCAGTTCTGCAGTGGACTGCCGCAGGCTCTTGATGATGATAATGGATTATAATTCATTATTGTTCGATTCTATGCTGGACTATCGATGTGAACCATTTCTTCTTATATAAATATATGAAGCCTAGATTATATAGTAATTCAATTCTACACAAAACCTATTGATACCGAAACGTCCTCCATTTGTATATGGGATGAGACGATACGAAATAATTCTGGCATTCATTATATTAAGCATTATAAGGATTTAGATATGTTTATTCTTTTAATAAAAAGACTAGCAATATTTTTAATATTACTAAAATACTTGTTAACCATTCCAACTAAGCTAATAATGCTTGTGATAGGATATGGTTCACATCAATAGTCCAATAGAAGATATGAAATCACGACGTTAAGATCGTAAGGCCAAGGCTTACCGACTGAGCTGCAGCTATAAATTAAAAAAAAAGTATATGAAGATCTCGTAGCGTATAAAACCTAAATTTGTATGTACAGAACCTTTTTATAAATAAAGTTTTAAATAATAACATAGTTATTAGAAAAGTTTACATAATTCAGTCTTTCTACTTACAATTGGATAAATTATTTATATTTACTATATTTTCCTAATTTATACTTTTTAATATTGCTGAAAAAAATACAACTACGTATTGTGATATTACAATAATGCCATCTAAAGCTTCCAAAAGCGTATTTTTAGATTGTTAATATTTTCACGAGGAAAACTCCTTATCACATTCAACAATGTGTTGATCAAAAAGTTCTGTAACTATCTTTTAGATGGCGCTGAAAGAAAATTAACCCTAGAACTTTTAATGACTTTTAGATAAGCTTTATAATATTATTATTATGTGTTTATATTCTTTAAACATCTCATTACGATAGTTAACATTATGATTATGGATTGTTACTAATTTTAATAAAATAATATTACATTTTATTTAATGAAAAAATAATAATCATTATTAAAAAAGGCTAATGTCTTAATTAATAGATTTTATATTTATTGTATTCACTGAAATATATGGTAATGTAAGCTTTGTGAAAGTAGTGAGTCTCGAAACTTCGCAAGAGATGGCAACCTGTACTTTACAGTTTTAACATTTCCCAGCGTCTTAGATAGATGTCGCTATAAGTGAGCGTATAATATTAGTACAACCTTTTGTTCATGAACATGGTTATTCATGAATATTCTAAAATTAAATTGTAATATGTCGTAGAAATATTACGTAAATGGCTCACGTTTGTAAGATAATCACTGTCAAACGTAGTGTGAAACTAGATATATTGTTATAGAATCAAAACAAGCTCAAATGCCGTTGAACTACACCGATTATTAAAATTAGTTTTTTTTTTGTTTTATTAAAACGTATGCTCGTAAATAAAAAGAAATAATTCCTAACGCATATTCTTGGTACATCGAAATTGTTAATGGAAACTACCGTAAACGATTAATATGGTAGTCTGTGTCCAGCAGTCCAGTCCAATCAATGGAATTCTCATCCTACCGGATTCTGTAGCCAGTTAAGGGAGCTCTTCGATTATGGTATATATATATATATATATATATATATATATATATATATATATATATATATATATATACATATATATATACATATAAATATATATATATATATATATACATATAAATATATATATATATATATATATGCATATATATATATATATATATATATATATATATATATATATATATATATATATATATATATATATATATATATATATATATATAAATAATAATATTAGAGAGAGAAAATAGTTTTAGTAGAGAACAGAAATTAACAATTTTGTCGACAGGATTCACAAGCACACAAGCTGCAAATTGTGAAAAATCATGCAACAACGATATCTCTAAAGATATCGTTGATGTTCCGTCGTGAAATTTCGCAGAAAAAATGGAATATACATCGTGACTGCAGGAAGCGACTTTAGTGTGGGCAAGTGGGATTAAAACTTTGGTTTGGATCGTTATCAGAGTGGCGGGATGGATCAGTGACATAAAAACGACCTAGTACAGAAATTCAAGGAATAATACGCCAACTTATTTTTAGGTCTTTTCTGTTTTAAGGGAAAATCGAGTGATTTTGGGAATAATATCAAGAAATTAATGAGTATTAATTTCTTAATATTATATTCCTAAATTTTCACTAAATTTTTTTATGGGATAGGAAGGCAAACAAGCAAGCGTGTCGTCTGATGGAAAGCAATCAACGTAGCCCATAGACAACCGCGACACCGCAGGAGTCTCGGAAGCGTAGCCGGCCTTTTAGGTGTGTGTAGGCTTGTTTTTAAAAATATTAAGAAAGCCAAGTAAACATACTTTTTAAAATGGTGGGACATATATATGTAGACCGCCAAATATGATTAATGTTTAATACCCACCTAAGTTGAAATTGAAAAAGAACAAATGAATAAATAATAAAATTATGCAGTTTTAATTAACAATAATTGAACTACTGAACCTGTAAATTTCATTAAAATAGCTTTAATTATATTGCAAATATTGAAATTTTTCTTTTGAAGTTTCTCCTGTAAACCTACAATTTTCGACTTGGCGTAGTATTCTTTGGAGGTATGGATCTATTCAGTATCAGGTATCTTTTTAAGTAATTTTAATTTATTAAATATAGTACGTACTATTTTTTTCTAATTCAAATTTTAAAATAGGCATAATGTCTCAACAAAAAATCTTGGCTTAGTGTCTGCTAAAAAAATGTGGGTAGTTCAAAAGCGGTAAAACGTTCAGAAAACTAAGCACTGTACAAAGAGGAGATCGAGGTAAAACACTGTATTCTATCTCATTCTCCCTTAGGCTAAACCCTATAAATGTATGTATTTGTCTCTTTTTGATCTCGCTTTTTCGTTACGTTGAATTTCAAATCATAACGGTGCTAAAGAAGTTTTCACGTTAAAAAACAAAATACTTTACTTACAAAGACTTACTTAGAAATTGACCATCACTACTTCTTTTTACTCTAGATTACTATATTTTCTACTTTAGCCTAAAAAAAATTATTAATTAGTCACGGCCCTAAATTATTTTGGTGTTTATATTATATTTGATATATGTTATGGCACGCGTGCTATTGGTTTGTCATCGTTGACATATACTAGATATGAAGATATTTAGAACAATGATAACGTGAATTTATTAAAATTTTATATATAAACGGTAGCAAAATTTATATAAATAAAAGTTATTTGAAGATAACAAACTGTGTCATAGTTTGTTTAATATTTTTACAGGAATGGCATTTTGTATGCATTATGAAAGTTGAGAACGCGGTTGCAATTTTCGTGTGGCATAAAATATGGTTAGAGTTCCGAAGGATGCGCCCACTTTGGCTTTTTGGCACGAGTAGTGTTATACAGTAACCTTGTTGTTAATGAAGAACTGATTAGTGACTGTGACGCTACCATCCCTATTATATGATAAACGCTATGGGATATTGGTTTTGATAGTGGTAGAGCCACGGTACAGATGAATACTTTGTCAAGAATGGCATTATATTTGTTTGTAGCATGAATGGGACAGCTCGCCCGGGGAAGTACCACACTCCCGCAGAAAACGAGAGCCTGAGTGGTAGCTTGGCTATCGCGCTCATTACGGTTCCGAAGGCGCAACACCCGCCCCCTCCGCCTCCCACTTCCATAAAGGTCGGCAAAATAAACGTAAGACGTAATATATATATATATATATATATATATATATATATATATATATATATATATATATATATATATATATATATATATATATATATATATATATATATATATATATATATATATATATATATATATATATATATATACATAATATTTTTAAGTTTGAAGATGTATATATGTAATACTAACACAAAAATGTAAAATGTATGGACCAAAAAAATGCCCAAAATAAAGATTTTTATTACATTATTGTTATACATTCAGGCCCAAAATAAAATTTTGTTATGTGATGAACACGTGATATACATCACTAACACACAAATGACAATCATCGTACACTCACACAGGCTTTGAATAAGTACCTGTGGCCTTATAACAATTTATCCTAATGTGGGAATCAAACCTACGATCTTTGGCTCAAAAGTCAAATGTTTCGCCATTGCAGAATTTGAGTTGGCGCAAGTAAACGACTAGTGTTATTTTAATGCTATCAGATCCTAAAAAAGAAAATCTGTCACTATTTGGCAATAGAAACATAGACATGGACCATATGTTTTGAATTAGTATTTACTTATTTATTTACTGTATTTCAATAATAACAAACAGGCTTGCTATAATTTTAAATCGACCCTTGTTAAACTAGCAATTTGTTTTAAATATTATATTCGGATATTCTAAAACGATATTATAGTATTAGGACGGCTAAATAACCTATAAAAACTTATGTGCTTTCAAAGTTCGTCGTTTGTTCACACCATATTTACAATTATCCAGTTTGTTGGACCCAATCCATTTGTTTTCGAGAACAGTAAATAAATCAATATGGGTTAATGGTTTCTACGCTTAATTCCAGACTAGTAACAGAGTATTTAGTACGAATGGAATTGGGTGCAGCTGTCAGATTTAGGCAAACGTTCGTTGTGCTCGTTTGGGGTGGGACTGAGATCCATTCTGTTTCTCATATTAATTCAATCCCAATGAATTGATGCAGTTGCCTTGAGAACGCTTGAATTTCGTCTCCAACCGCATTTGTACATCGCATTGTGATGTTAAATCGTGTATGAAAATGTGTGGTGAATTTGTTTTCCTAAGCGAAAGTTGAAGGTTCGCTTTCCGCACAATGAAATAATTTGTATGGCCTACATTTGTTTATTTCATATCTAATTTGTTTTTTCATTAGCGTGTTATTACACTAACCATACAGTTAATACTATTAGGGAGATATAATAAAAAGATTTTTTTATTTAATATAAGTTTCCATTATTTATTTCCTCTCACAAGAACTATAACTATAACTTTTATGTTCCACTTCTGCGTACAATTTGCATACTTTTGGAGAAATCAACATTAACCCCAAAGGTTGTCCAGGGTGAAATGACGATACACTCAGATTTGGAAACAATACTTGTAGGCTATAGATGATAGTATTTATATCAAGACGGGAATCGAACTTGCGTTTAAGTTAGCTAAGCTTTTTCATGAATTAGCAAATTTTGTGACAATCACCAATATTGTAATTATACTGTAAAAGAGTGCCTTCAGTTTAAGCGAACGTCGGACCTAAATAAAATTTCTTAAGGTTTCATTGGTTTTAGACTTATGTTTTAGCTATCAAAAGAGAATAAATTAATGCTGTAGAAAATATAACCTGTAATAGAATAACGAAGCCTTTCACTTAATTAATTAATTTAGTTTTTTCTTAATTAAATTAAATAAGTATAATTACGTTGTTTGAACTTATAAATATAGTTGTCTCCTTTGACAAAAAGTCACTCCGTGAACCTTATGATTTTAATAAGTATTAAGTAAGTCGATTTAATAAGTTAATTTTCAGTTCATTTTTTTGCACAATACGCACACGTATGGACCTGTACTATAAGAAAATGTACATGTTATGATTTACTAAAATTAAAATCCGTTTTCAAGTGTTCAATACTAGTTAAGAATAAATAAATATATTTAAAGAATATTATTGATATCTTCTAAATGTCCCAAAGTAGACCAAAGGAGCAAATATTTCATAATTATGAGAATATCAAGATGAAAAAGTTCAACAATCTTCAGGTTCGAAACACGAAACAAAGATAAATTATACATCAACAATGACTATATTAATAGTTCCAATCTCTATAAGATTAAGGTAATAAATTGCAAATGCTTAGTAAATATTCTCATACAAAGGCTACGTAAAAAGGAACGTGTAATGAATTACCCAATTTCTCTTTATGTATAGAAAATGAGTCTGAATTTGCTAAAATTGGTCGTTTCACACTAAAACAATTTTGCATGAAGGCGGAGAACCTTATTAAAAGGTTTAATCTAGGAGACGAATACACTTCATTTAATTTTTGAATAACTCTTACGAACGTTGCAAATTTCACTGTATTGAAAGTGATTAATATAACTTAGAGTTAATCGTATACCCCACATTGTATCCTATCGAAAATATATGTACTTTTTTATTTAGTAATGTTTTAAATTCATCTATCTGTTCTAAATTTAATGCTCTGCAAAATTATCAAGGCATTAAATGTTAATGTGTAAACTCTTATTTTGAGGTTAAGGTATCAAAGGACGTCTTAGCACCGTGTAAAACCCCTTAAATCCTTACTAGCGGCAAATCAATAGAAAGTTATTAGAGTGCTAGATGGGCATGTACTGAAACGTGTAAAAGATCAACATGGAAATCATATTGCTTATAACATACATAAATAGTAACAAGAAACAACATTGTACTTATACAATGTTGTTTCTAATCAATGTTATTATTTAGCGGCAAGCTTGTTGTGTTGATATAACATGCGATTTGGAATACTTTTTTAAAATATAAAGTATACGTTGTGAAAAGGAAATATTGCTGTTAATAAGAAATTATTTATAAAATTATTTAACTTTATCTATAATACTATAATGTACATTATATGCTTCACTATATAAAACATCAATAATTAATATGCTTTGAATGAATATCGAATAAAAAAGAAATGCTGTCCCGAACATGTTTAAGACTTACCAAAGTATTATCATGCTTGAAGGACTGGTGCAGGACCGTTTAAGAAGACAAAAATGTTTGTATAATATAAATAAATAAAAATCACAAAAATGATATCATTATCTAAAGTTTGCAAAATTTTGCAGTGAATATTTCAATGGTTTGCAATAATTATTACAATGAGCATAATTGTTAAAATAATAAAAAAAAAATAATAAATTGTATCTGCTACAGACCGAGACACTTTTGAATAAAAAATGACTGTATGTGGCGTAAATGTGATTTTTACATTTCTTTTTTTATAAATGTTCATTTCTATAAATAACAGAAATAAAATGTGATAAAAGTAAGTACCAACTCTAACTTAGTTCCAGTGTCGCTCTGTACGTGTATTCATGCTTTGAGAGTGACGCCTGGGGCACTAGAGAGGGCTTTTAACAGGTAATTGCGTTAATATGTCCCGACGTACATACTACACCTACGAAATGAGATGAGCCTACACTCGCGCACGCTTATATCATGTTTCCTTCACACATAGGTAAGTGTGCGCCCATTGATGTTCCTTTATCAGCTCATTACTTTATAATTCTTTATTAACCTTTAGCATCTAGGTTAATAAAGTATTAATAAATTATAAATTTGTATATCTAGGCTGACGACCAATTGGCTTAGCGACGGGGCCCTCCGCCCGCGGAGTCAATGGTTGCGGGTTCGATCCCCGCATCGGAATATGTATGGATTACAAATAATTATTCCGAGTCTGGTAACCCCGATCATTCGCATTAGACAAGCGTGGTGGGTAAACATCCGTTCCTCCAAAAATTGAGAGGCCCGTGCTTAGCAATGCGACATATATGGGCTGTTAAAAGAAATATCTAGGCTAATTTTCCAAACAGTTAGATCTATTTTGCACTCTCCGAAGCATTTGCCTTCGCGAGAACCTATCTGATACGTTACTTTACAATATCGAAACTATACAAAATATTTTTTTTATGGGATAAGAAGGCAAACGAGCCTGAAGCGTGTCACCTGATGGAATGCAATCAACGGCGCCCATAAACATCCGCAGTGCCCATAGGCATTGCAGAAACGTTGTGGGCTTTTATATATAACTCTCTCTAATCTCTCCAATAGATTTAGTTAATGTAACTATGCCTGACTGTAACGTGACTGTTTTGAGACTGCAAAGGGTTTAAAAGCTAGATTAACAAGCTTTTGTTTTATATTAAATAAATAGTTCGTTTTGTTCCTTGTTTCTTTTTTCTTTACTTATGTATAAATTAGTATTATTTCATTTAGTACAATTATATTTCTTTTAAGCTATTGCACATATTCTTAAAGCAGTGATTGTCAATCTTTATTTTGTTCCGGTACACTTTAAGCAATTTAAAACTTTTATAGTACTCACAATAAAATAAGTTTAAAAGAAATGTACATTATTACGCACTGTGTAAAATATTTTGTATCTCTAAAATTATTTGTGGCTGGCTGGAGAAAAAAGCCAAATTAAGATTCGACTGGAAAAATTTACTAAATCAGGCTAAGGCCCGCTCGTGGCTGTAATGCCTTGATGATGATGATGAAAATTAGCTGTCACACTTCAAGAATTTCGAGGCACACAAAAGTGCCGTGTTACAATAATAATTGAAAAACACTGTCTTAATGCCGCAATATGCTTTAAGATAGTAATTTTCAACTATGAAGATGAAGAAGATGGAAATTTATTACAAACAACAAATTTATTACAACAACTATGAAGATAGAAATTTATTACTTATACGTAATTTATTTTTATAAATATTTCTAAGATTTCAGTTTTTGGTGGCAGCCTTAAACGTACACACGTGGTGAACAGCGCAAAAGCCACACGTGCCGTCCTTTGTCCTATTCTTACGACAACCCGTCTACCCGTGAGTACGAAGCTGACGGTATACAAGGCGTACGTTTGCTCCCGATTGACTTATGCTGCTCCGGCCCGGTGGTCTTTGACCTCTGAAACGCAGCGGCTCGCTATGTACATAATGACGTAATAGCAAGGGGCTTTAGGATTGAGAGCATCCATGAGTTTGTAGTTCGGTTGGCTCGAAAGATGTTTGACCGAGCCGACAATGGACCACACTCATACCTATAAAACCTATCTCCCATTCACACTCGTCCACCTGAGGGAAGACCGCTTCATCGCGAAATTGTTCTGTCTCCCCCTGGCTTCCTAGAGGGGACCCAACATAGGAATAGGTTCAGCCCCATCTCAACGACGTGAAGTCGAAAAACCGCTGGGTACAGCGGCATCTACCCTTCTACACCGGGCATCTACACCGAGGTCGCCCTTTTGAATTGCTGCGAGCGCAGTGGGGTTCATTCCCGAGACTCGATCTCACACCCCTGTCGGTGTGGATGTTCCAGCATATATAGACATAGATATAAATTATATCTATGCCTTTGATGAACCTTTTTACTCCTAATCATTATTATTGAACCTACTGTATCATTATGATGAGTAAATAACGGCTTAAAATATAATAAATTAGTGTCTCAGATGCGACATAAAATTTAATTAAAGTTTTCAAGAGCACTCTCAATATCTTAAGGGCAAGTACGTTCAACTCAAGCTTTACCAAGTGCGACAAAAACAAGTTATAAACCTCCTGCCTCACAAATTGATGTTTATTATTTAAAGGCGTGTGTTTCATGTTACTTTCATTTGATAAAAGAATTAGAAGAAGCAAATAAAATTCAAGGTAGTACCGCGCGTAGGCAAATTGCAATATGTGAGATAAAAACCTGGGTAGATGGAGCGACGACGTTATTCGTATATAAGTGGCGTATTTCTTTTGTCATAATCATTATTCACAATTATTCATTTCGACACCACAAGTATAGTTACATTTAGATATTCTTTATTGAACACCAAAAAGAAATTTACATTTAGGATACATTATAAAAAATAATTCTATTGTGCCTGCACTAGGGATGAGCTCGTATCTCATGTTCTTCTCATTCACTTCCATCATTTATTTCTATATTCTCCTCTTGCTGCTGTTTAGTTGTGTTTATGTAGAAATAAATAAATTTAAATAAATATATACAAAGAGAACTATTAAACATTATATATTAATTTTCTTATTGTCATATCACATTATTTTAGAATGCCACTGGTCCCGGTCTTGTGCGGTTTCTCGTCAGCTGATTGCTTAAGGTTTCAAATCTGCCATCTCCGACCGCATGATGACAGGACGTTAGTTCCGAGTATACCTTTTTGAAATATGAACATACCTCGCGCTGATCCTCAAGATGTAGAAGAGTATCCCTTAAGTGGCGTATAGGCAAAAGGTTGGTAGTAAAACATAGCTATACCATTAGTCCAGTGAACTAGCTGAGCAAACATGTGGGATGGTGGTGGGGACCAAAGGATGTGGTCCTTTAGCTTTTGGGCGGTATTTTTATATGGAAAATTACCGTATTTTTATGTGGGAAGTTTGTACAACCACACAACTTTCTAAAAGCAGGAGGACCGCATCTTAAATTAATTAATAATTATTAAAAATTCATTTTCCTTTAATCTATCCAATTATGACTAGTTAGATAGATTCTTATCTATAGAAATAAAAATGAATCGTCAAAATGTATGTACGCGCATAACTCCAGAACGACTGCACCAAATTAGATATTTTTTTTGTGTTTGTTACTATCAGGACAAGGTTTGTATAAAACATAATTTTCAAAAAATTGTACGAAAAGACGTAAAAAAATAATGTTTCTCTTTTTTCCTTTTAAACCATGTAACTTATAGATGGCGCCATTACAATGATTAACAAAAGAAACTATGATTAACAAAATCAATTTCAGTGTTGATAGATTGACATTTATTCATATTCACTTACTCATTCTTTTGTATTACAAAAGCAATACTGTTTCCATAGTTCGTGCTGTTCTTTCCTGTGAGGATTGTCTCATTTTTTTCATTAGGTACATCATCCGTGCCAAGCCGGGGCGAGCAGCTAGTACTAAACAAGTTTCTCGGCTGAATATTCTAAATATATATTATAATGTTTACTAACAGACTGCATAAATGTAAATTTCAATTATGTGTTGAGTCTAAAACCGTGTTTGTATCGATTCAGTCTGACGCTGCGCTCGTTCTTTCTGCAGTTGACAGGGCTCGTCAGTGCGCTGTATCCCAGCGGCTCGTCTACAATGTTCGCCACTATTTTCATTTTCGATTACTGCGTCTCCGAGATAGCACATTGGCAAGTAATTGAACCGCGGACGTCTTTGATATATCGGCCCTTTTATCGGATTGAACGGACGCAATAACAGACCGTTGATTGCTTCCAAGTGGACTCGGGAGATTGATTATTTTCTCGTTACTCCTACCGTGTTTCACAACATTGTTTTCCTTTATACGTTGTCGCCCATTGTTTATGTAATGGGCGATGGATCTAAGTGGATGTGGATGTAATTTGACAATAATTATTTTCCCTCATATAGGTTAGTTCGTGCAAATATTATGAAACAAACATACTATATGAAATAGACTTGGTATACCTATTACTGGAAATCATTTATGAAGTATATACGAACAAGAAGCGTTTTGTAAGTTTATAAACATTTATTACTATAGTGGTAAAAACATGATAGCAAAGACGAGCCAGTTCAACCAGAGAATTACAATACCATGAATTTTTGATATTCTTTAAAAAAAGTTCATTTGACGATTCATATAAATTCATATGTATGATTTTAATTATATAGTTTTTGTACCTACTTTTATCTTTTCCATCAACCCAAAGTTTTACTGGCAGAGAATGCCTTCTGGCATTAAGTCCGCTTTTTTACCAAAAATTTACATTAAGAATTATTAAATAAAGAAAATCTATTCAATGCCGATTGCTATTGGATGCAACCAAACTCGATTTAACCTTGTCTAAAGCCATTCCATATCTTTATGAAGTTAATATTTATTTTCAATTTAAATAGTTGAACTTCATATTCATACCAAAATCCGACTAATATCACATCATCATCAATGGGAGCTGTGTTAGTTATGTATGCGTTAGATTTTACATACATATAAATTTAAAGAATTAGCACATATTAACAGCAAATAGAAGTATATGATCAAATTTACCAGTTAGATCTGCAGCTAGGGAGCGGTCCCTTTCTGCAAAAATGAAAAGAATAATTTTTATATATGTGAATATGTTTAATTTATTATTTTCCACTGAGTATTGCAAATACGTCCAAGAATTAATATAAAAATATCGTTGGTTTAGCGGACCATCCGCCCGCCGCCAGCCAAAGCTCATAAATAAACAGAAAACTGGATGCTCTGTCGAAAAGTTTCGTAAAAAATACTCGCAAACGTAAAATTTACAACCCGAGCATTCAGACGCGTTTTAATTAACCGAAACGGTGGACGATGTTGTACCAACGAAATACGTCGAGAATAATTACGTTAAATTATGTATTTGGAGAAACTATATAATTAAATTAGAGTACATGTACATTCAGGCACAACTAAAATACTAAAATGAAACTAGACCGGACACATCATGAGGACAAAAAAGGAAAAATGGACAAGAGACATCGTGGAATGGTATCCCAGGAATGGAAAAGGACAAAACGGCCGGCAAATAAAGAGATGGGAAGACGATTTACCAAAGGGATGGAGGAGATTAATCCGGAACAGGAAAAAGGGGATGAAACTAAGGGAGGCCTATGTCAAAGGACAACCTGACAAAAACTGGTTGCTAATGGCAATATTAATTCTGTAAATTTATAGTGTGTAAATCATATTATTGTAAATACTCTGGCCAGTGAATAAAGGTTTATCTTATCTACATGTACATTTAGTTTCATCCCCACCATCTGAATGAATGGAAATCAATTACGATGCGCTTCTCCCGAGACTTACTGAAACTTTGCATGTGCATGTACCCTGTGGACTCACCGATACGACATTGGCACCTTCAGAAAATAAGCCTACCTTAAAGGCCAACAACGCTTCCGTAATGCCCGTGGTTTTGCGGATGTCTAAGGGCGACGTTGAATGCTTATCATGAGGTGACATGCTTACTCGTTTGCCCTCGTATCCCACAAAAATATAGTATTAAATATACATACATATTTACAGCTAAATAAAGTTTCATATACAGCGCCACGGTTTTCTCCAACACTGAGTGCCTTTTTGTGCCTATTAAATTTTTAGCCAATAATCATGAGTAATCATTATTACTAAAGTAAAGCTAAACGACATAATTCTTCAAGATATCAAACTGAAGTGACAATGGGCTTGTTACATTTGTAGGAAATGCGATAACCATTAAAGTAGATGAGTGCTGGAGTGGCGATCGAGGTTTCGCAAACGTAGTGTGAACGCTTCCTGATAGATGGAGCAATGATCTGCACAGGGCGGCCGCCACAAACTAAATTCATATAAGCAAAGATCCAGCTAGGTGGTGCGCCTTGGGTGAGGTCTTTGTCCTGCTGTAGGTTTTTGATGATATGTTATTATTAAGAAGTGATATCAATAATATATAAACTAGTAGAATATATATTTTTAACTTTTTAAGGTAATAGCTATAATATGAAGTTGTATAAATAGAGATTGTATGAATAGTGCTAGAGCCACGCTGCAGACGAATACTTTGTCAAAAATGGCATAATATTTGTCTGTAGCTTGAATGACCGGCTCGTCCGGGGAAGCATCACACTTTCGCAGAAAACCAGCGTCTGAGTGGTAGCTTACTTACTGCGCTTCGTACGGTGAGCGGCTGAGTTCCGGAGGCCCAACACCCTCCCTCTACTCCTCCCACTCCCATTCCCACTTCCATAATGACACTTTCTTTAAAGGTCGGCAACGCTTCCGCATTGCCTATGGCGCTGCGGAAGTCTATGGGTGGCGTTTATTGCTTTCCATCAGGTGACACGCCTGCTCTTTTGCCTTCTTACCCCATAAAAAAACCATATACCCTATTTTCATATTTGTGGTTAATTTGTCTTATAATTGAAAGTAAATATCTTGAATGCAAATTATTTCACATGTCTCAAGTTTTCACGTTACAAAGATTAGGTAATTATGTGATGCTAAAAGTTGTGTATTTGTTCGGGAAGTAAGCGTGGCACATTTGCATACACACAAAATACGCGACGTGAACAAAGTTCCACCGTATAATGAAGATGTGCGAAGATGTTGGGTAATCCGGCACATTGGTATAGAAACTTGAAACAAAGTGCGACCGCGGCGGGTTCCGAAGTTGGCTTGTTGTCTCTGCTTATTCATTTCACACCGATTACGCTTTTGAAATTCATTTTAGAATTGAGACGCTATTTACATTATATCGAGTATTTGATTATGTTCTATATGATTTCTTATAATTCGTCAAGTGTACTGTAAATACTACCTGTAGCCATTGCTACATTTGCTAGGAAAACGTGGCTAGTCACGTTGTTCGAGAACCGACAGTTGTGAGACTTAAGCCAAATGCAGTGTCGACCTGCACTGGTCAACTGACAGAAACTGGATGTGTGGAGACCTTTCTATGTCCAACAGTAGACTGCCGCAAGCTGATATTGTTATATACGTAATAATAGTGAAATATACACATCTTGTGTCATCTTTTAATGGGTTAGGAACGCAAACGAGCAAGCGTATCATCGTGTGATGGAAAGCAATCACCGCCGTCCATAAATATCTGCAATGCAACAGGCATTACAGAAGCGTTGTTAGTCTTTAAGAATTGTGTGAATTTATTTTTTTAAGGTTCCAATATCATATCGATTTGGAAACACCGCTGGAGGTAGCGGGTTCTACAGGGTAGTGGTGTGTGCAAAGAAGAATACCATATTGGTAGTAGTAGTGGTTTAGATGGTCACTGCTGATTTTCGACTAGTATTTGCTCCCATGGTCGCCTAGTATGATACCCATGAAAAGAAATAAGGAAATTTTCTATGCCAGAAACCGTACAGCGATAGCTGTTGATAATTCTCAAAGCATTAGTGTAAGAGATGCGATTTTCTCTGCTGAAGTCAAGTAACGTCAACGTCAACTTCAAAGCATTTGTAGCAGTAGTTCCAATACAAGTTCTGAGATTTTGCCAAAGAAGAATTTTAACTGAAGGTTACTATTCCAAGGATTTCCTAAAAGATTCCGTAACACTATAACCAAGAATGATTTTTATAACGTTCTTAAAGTTCTGCTTGTTACAGGTTTTCTTAAGATAAGGTGTATATTTTTATGGGCTTTAATGCCTGATTACCACTATTTAAAAGCTCCAATAATTCTGTATTGATATTGCCAATCACTCTTTATGCTGTCAGTATGCATCTATTGTCCATAGCCATATGAGGTAAACGTTAATATATTTTAATAAAAATGAATGTTTCTTTGTATGTTTGAACTCTATGCGTCCCTAAACTATTCATCCGATTGCGATAAAACTTTGATGAGTTGTTCTGTGTAAGCCCGGAAAGGTACACGTACTAAAAAGTAATCAATTAAACACTTTTTATATACGTAGTATTTGCAAAGCATGCCAAGTACAGCTGATTAATAAACAAAATAAAAAACAAGAATAGTTTTGTCTTATTTTTATAATATTTTTATTAATAATTTTTACAAATTTCACTTTTAAATGAAAACTTCAAAATGTGCGATATTAAAATCTGTTCGATTATTTATATGTACTTTTAATATGGGATTTATATGTATCAATGTAGTAGATTATACATGATTTAGAAATTGAACGAAATCTGTTCTTATCTAAAAGTCCTGATAATAGTACTTTTCATTGTATAAAAATAAATAATAAATGCCTATAATAGAAAACTTATTGCACTTGTTCGTTACCAATCTTAACCTAAAATACGTAAATTATTATTTAATAGTATAAATTACATTTATAATAACTCCGCTGTTTCGTTCAGTTCGAAATTCGGCTGAAAACCGGTCACTTTAAATTTTTCAATTCAAAAGCGACAATCGTTAAAAGATATGAGTTTTGAAATGGTGAATGCGTTTATGAAAATTTAGTTCGAGACCAGTCCCTCTCGATTAAATGACGCATCCAGCGTGCAGGTGATGGTCAAAACATAAGTGTCCTCGATTCACTGCTATAGAATATATAGGTTGATACGAATAATATGAATTTTTACTTAGATAAAAGTAAACTACTTAATTTAAATAATACATAAAGCTTAAAAACATCACATTTCTGTAACTCAAAAATTTACAATAATTCATTGGAAAATAATTTAGCAACTGAACCGTTTCTTATTGTCAAATATTTACATAGTTATTAGTATAAGTGTCATTTCGATCATTCCCGTACATTCACATAAGTTGTTCACGTATAACAATTTTTTTTAACTATAATTTATTTTACGCAAGTTTATCTTCGCTTCGCGTATTATAAACGTAAATAAAATTTGTAAATACATCTTAAATATCTACATTATTATATATTATGTTATACAAGTGACTTTATATGGTGGAATTAATATTTTTAAAAGCTTAATGTTATTTATGGGAACAAGTACTCCGTATAGCCGTGGTCGTAGCTACAGATAATAAATATAATAACTGTACATATAGCCAACACTTAACCATCAAAATGTTATTTACGTTATATTTAAGAATTCATTAAGATCTAATGTAATTTATGATGATAAACAAATTAACATGAATATGGTTAATAGCACATGTGTTATTAATTTTACAGCTCCGGAACTTTCACATCAATATCAATTTTCCACTCGCCTCGACACATTCAATTACGTTTATGAGAGCTTGATTTTGCATTACTTTGATGGAATGATGACTGTATAAATTTTTAGACCAAAATATATAATTTTCTTTAAGCTAATTATTTTCATTAGTTAATATTATATTAAGTTATATGAATAATCCCAATAAATAATATCATATATTAGTTGGTTAAATTTTATATTCCTTTATCGATTACGTACCTTTCACAGTATTTTGGTTTATTTTGTTGCCACCTAACTTAGCATTTTTACTACAATATAAAACATATTATTGCAACAATAACAACATACACTGTAATTTTCTCAGAAAATGAGGTAGAGCTATGATTAGAATGGTTTTCTAGTTCATATTTATTTATTATTTTTCGTACTTTATTGCTTATGTTTTGTTTAAGTCCATTTGCTATTGTCGCGTTGAAAGTCGTAAATTTATCCTTTGAACTGTGTATATTGGGATTCTTTGAATCTGTTGTCAATGTATTAGTTGAGGATTCATTTTCATCTTCATCATCGGATACATCGGCAGAGCCAAACTGATCATCAGGCCCTTCTAATGGTGTAGAATATGTGTAATCATCTTTGTGAGACGAACTGGATACTTTTGTCCGATCCGGTCCCAGAATTTCTGTTAAAGATATTTAATATTTAGTTGATTACTTGTTAAATAAGTTATCTTGTTTTATACCAATAATGAATAAATAATAAATTTGTATTTAATTTAAAAAAGTAAACCTCTAAAGTACTAGCATACGTCATTTTATTGGCGTGATGTTTGATTAATTTTAGATCATTAATTTGATTGAATACTTTATTAAAAAAAATCCTCTAAAACGAAAAATATTCCATAATATATGGTATAACAATCATAAATTTTGTTTATATTTTATAATAATTTTTTTAATCATTAATTTGAATTAATGGTTTTCAATAGTGCCAATTCAAATGCACAATTTAAAAATTACACGAATTACATCATGTTGACAGCTGCTTGAATTAGGAAAATCCTCTAAGAATAAATTTAAATTAATTGAGAGAAGGCTGACCCCTTCTCCATCATCTTCACTTTTGTTTCCCTTATTCCTACTAAAGCAGTAAGATAATGAGAACTCTGTACTTTCGCAATGCAAACAACGTGTTTGCAATCCTCGTTTCCAACAGGCGTCTAATCGCGGAGATTAGGTGACTCGATTGGTAGTTTGCCTCCCTCATGTCTAAGAAAATAATTATAACTTGTTCATATTTTACAAAAGGCCGGTTTCTATTTTAGTACGGATAATATTGACTTTTATATACGTATATACTTTAAAGACACGGTGAAGGAGGGATTAATTTATTTATAAATAATGAAAACAAAAATAATTCTACGTCGCATCCAATCTAAGAAGGTTCAACAATATGCAGTTTATTCTAAAATATTTTAATTTCTAGACCACGTAAATTAAACCTGAGCACTGACAAATACGAAGAAATCTGAGATAGTTTCGTTTGTTAGTATGTGTATCGACATATTAGAAAAGTTTTGACAGTCTGCAGGTTAGATCTAAGATGATCCATCGTGCTAGTCTTAATCCATTCTCGAGTACGCATGGCTGCCTATTTAGGTCATTACGTGTATTATTCCATTAGCGGCAACGCTTTTGATAGCTAAATCTATTGCAATGTTAATAATAATCAAGATCACGTTCAATTTGATAGATGCAATGTCGGGATATAAGATATTCCAATTAAGACTATATACAGATTCTCCTATAGTGTATGTTTAATTATCGAAAGTATTTTATTAACGTTTGAAAATTTGAACAAGATATATTAAGAAATATACGAGTATGTGAATTAATAGTAGCAATTCATTAAAAATTTGTTTAAAAAAACCGTCATGTTCAAATTAAATGATCAGAGACATCTGTTGATGAATAAACAAACTAAGAACTACATGAACAATATATGACAAAAATATAGAACAAACCATATAATCTGATGACACTATCAACTTCGCCAAGCGAGTTTTTGGCGACGCAGCGATACCCGCCTATATCAGCCTCCTCCAAATGACGCACAGTTAAAACCATGCGGCTCTCGAATGAGCTGATCATTGTGTTGACCACCTCGTACTTATTAGATAATATCAGCATTTCATCTGTAGAAAAAAATCATTGAATATTAAATTAAATATTTTACACTCCTTTAATGGGTTATTGGCTGCATTGTACACTTTGACTATTTAAAGACTAGTGTTAAGATAATCCAAATAATAATAAAAGACAGCTATAGCAATGTAACAACCACTAAATGGCCTATATGATATTCAGAAAATTAGGCATAAAGAAGAAAATTAAAAATTACACACATATGGTCCTTCTCATTACTAGGGTATTATTTAATTATAATTTTTTATAGAATATATAACACAAGTTATAGAAAGACGCAAAAAGGTTTATTTATGGATACAATTTTCCAAAATGAGCTAAATAAATATTGGTTACATTGGATAACAATAATTGCGATATTCAGGCATCACAGTCCAGTCATGTACAGATTGTTCCAGATGATAATCCTCAACCATCTGTATCCATTGCCTTCTAGTAAATTTGGGTAGGTTTTTTCTCCAACTATTCTCCCCTGTGAAGTACGTTTCTTCCTCAAAATATGCAATCAAAATAATATTTTTCTTCCCAACTAGATGGACTAACTTGATAAAGTACGTCACTCACACTTCCATCCATAAATACTCACAAGAGGCCAGGAACGTAGGGAAATGAAGGCTGATCGTGAGACTGGCGATATAAGACCTGACCGGCTCGTCACCACGACCACTCTGCCAAGAGTGACCGACTAAGACTAAGACTAAGAGAGAGTTCACAGCTGGACATTGGCCTGCCTCAAAATTTATTTTTATGCATGATAAATCACACTATAAAACGCGAAACACCTCATTATCAACTTATGGTAGTCCACTGCCGCATATAGGCTTTGACCAAGGCACACAACCTAGCCCGATCTTCAGCTACGCGCATCCAGACTTTGCCAGCCGCTCTGCGTAGATTGTCGTCTATCTACCGAGGGGATTCCCATAATACGTTTAACGAAATGCGATCGCCACTGCAGCACTCATGTAGAACAAGCGAACACATAGTAAGGGGTAAATTTTATTCTTTTCTAGACAGAATAAAATACCAACATTAACCCCTGGCGAGCAAAACAATCCTTCCATCCCGTTATGTCATTTGCCGTAGCGGGCTTAGTAAGCCCAAGCGTCTGTTGTCCGCAAATGATAAAGTGAATAGCTTTCTTACGAAAATACTGCTGCGCTCCACGACACCTCGCGCTGGTTTTAGAGTTTTTATTTTCATCTAAATCACTTGGATTTATTATTTAGTTTCAATAGAAACATTATTAAACGGTCATTTCGTTAAAATACGTAATAGGTTAAAGGAGAATTGTATACATTATTATAATTAAATGAAGGCCGATCAAGCCTTGATCTTTGATTGTTATTTAAACATTTTATTAAGAAAAAAAAGGCTTTGCCGTAAAGTTATTAAATAACTGCAGACTACTAAGATTATCAATCGGCCTGAGACTTAATAATACTTAATATATTAAATAGACTTAATATATTAAATACGTAATTTTTTAAAAAACACTAAAAGAGTGAGACAGTTCCTTGCGCCGTTTCTTCTCTCAGAGCGCCACTTTGTTCTAGAAGCAATTTTATTATGACAGATTTTAAATCAATAAAGACTTTCAAAACTTAACAGTGTTAGTTAAAGAAATGTACACTCTGCTTTAGTTTCATGATGTATTTCCATACCATGATACTTTTTTATATTAGAAGTAAAGAACAGTTGTATTAAGCCTTGTCATAGTTGTTGATTTACATTTAAATACTACAGTTACGTATTTTTAAAGGGCAATATTTCTACACAACACGAATGGACTGGCCTATCTGGGGATGTATCACAATTTTGTATAATAAAACTTTTCAGTAATTGTGATAAAAACAAGTGTGTTACACCAAAATTGACATATACTACACAAAAAGGAGCACTAATTAAAATGCAACGTTATCAGCCCGTAAAGAACTTCAAAGGGAAGCGATATCATCAGAAATGTCTAATCTTAATTTCGATCGAAACTTCTGTTTGTTTACTTACCAGCGCACGCCGGCTTTACGCTGTGCGGCAAAGATGGCCTTCGCATAAAATTTCAGAACAAACCCATGCCTCCCTACCACCCGTTTCATTATAACAAGAAATTCCATCTCAATTAATGTCTAAAATAACACTGTAACACTCTTAATTACGCTCGAGTGGGGCTTGCTTAATTAACACTTACATGTCAGACGCCCTAACATAGATTGATGACAAACGAAAATGACGATCCCGTACTGTTCACCCTTTCGCGCTGGTTTTCGTCGCAGATCGTAGAGAAAGTGCTAGTCACTGCAAACAAGTTCGTGACCAAACAAAGGCTTGATCGACGGATGACGGTACACAACATGAATCATTTCAGTGTCGCAAACAACTTGATTACTTAATTCATTTTGTTCATAAAGTTGATTTTTTGTTATTCGTTGATAACAGTATCTTTTGTATATTATTATATTATTTTAAAACCATAAAATATAAATGAAAATATATTCAAGGAATTATTTTTGCAGAGCCAATCTTATTTTAGTCAATGCATTAAAAAATATGACAATATTGATCGTAAATATAAGACATTATAAATATGAGGAACAGAACTTTAAGTAGTATTGGCTGTGTAATATTGTAGTTGTTATAACCGCTTGAGAAGCTTCTAAGTGTTTTTCCAAAGCGGTGGGAACTGCATCACGTAATGGAATAAGAGGAAACAAAGCTCTTCTAGTGCATGGAACGAGGCCACAAACTATCCTAATGAAACTACCTGCGTTCCACAAAGAATATCTCGGCTTACAATAGTCCTCAGTTTTATATTGTGCATGCTTATTTCCCTTATTATCACATATTTTTCTTTGTTTTAAAGCTTTGCGGTAAAAACTTTAAAAAGTTTTAAATGATTTGAATGCGAATGAAACTTATGGGAATATTAGAAAGAAAGTCATTTTACCATTATAATATAATAATGTTTTTTCTTTCAAATAGGAAGGCAAGCGAGCAGGTGGGTAACCTGATAAACCAATCAACATGGACATGCAATAGGCTCTGCAGAACCGTTGCCAGGATTTAAGAAATGTGAAGGCCTATTTTTTGAAGATTCCGTATCAGTTCAGAAACATTGCTGGAGGTAGTTGGAGTTTGTGGTAAAAAGGCACCGTACTAGATCGCTTTTCATCCAAATGTATGCGGTCTAGAGGGAGAAGCTTTGATAAACTTGGGTACCCCGGACCAGAGATGAGAAAAGTACGGTCTGACTTATGTCTTATAATTAACGTAGCTCCATACATAGAGGTAAGAAAAAATTCCGAATCCCGTATATATTGTCCTAATATTTAAAAAAAATCATCAGTATCTCTAAGTATGTATATATTATTTAAGTTTATTTACTCCGTTCAATGACACAAAGCTCAAAAATCTTGTGTACATTTCTTGCCGGTTTGTCCTCCTATCCTTATTTTTTTAAATATTTTTTCCTAGCAGGTACTAATATTTGTGGAATTACATAATATTTCCTTTTATGCGTAGGTCAGCTACATTATGATTTAATATATATTTTAAGACTATTTTTAATTGTATTTATTTCATCTATCATAGGTAACTAGATTTTAATGGCTAGACAAGAGAGCAGTATGTTAATAACTGATTTAAGCTGTAAGCTGCTTTTACAACAGTCCACTGCATTTCCATTAATTCACAAATGAGGGACTTTGCCAAAACTCCTTTGCAGATTGTGGATCAAAAATTGTATTTTATTACTCAGATACACTCTGCTACACGTCTGTTGTTACTTGTTGTCATTGTCACGTTGTACCAAAACTTGACGGCAGGGGGGGCAGGTTATTTTATGATAATAAATTTAATTTTTACCGGAAAAGACCAGACTATTTCAAAACATATTAATTTTAATAAGATATTTAGTTACAAAGTCTAAAATAAAATTAAGGAAAAAAAACAGATTTGAAATAATATTTGAATGCATATTTTAAATAAATCTGAAATAAGTCGTATAGAGAATATAAATATTCTAAATAGCATCTAGATTATAAATCAGCGAATATTTTCGTGGCAGAAGTGAATTTAAAATTTATAATCTATTGTATATTATCAAAACTTATTCTTTTTTCAGAATGAACACTAGTGTAAAACAATAGTAAAATTTTAAATGGCAAAGACCTAGAAATCTAGAATCACTATATAAATGAAATTTAAGTACCTCATTGTACTTCACACACCATTTTTAAAAATAAAAAATACCACCTAAAGCGACAAATGCTGCTAAAAAATCGTCACAATATCAGATCAACCCCTTAGCTACCCTCTTGGCAAATTGTCTCCCGTAAAGTACTACGTCACGCTTGGCCGCAAACGAATCCCTGAGGAGCTGACTACTCTCTTTTAACCTTTTGTAACAAATTGATCTTTTATACGTTCATCACATACTCAATTGCGAGTCGTTATTGAATCAAATTTGTGGAAAGCAGAATTATACAACGCCGAAACGGAAAACTTTAAAACAGAACTGTATTTTGTACAACTTAAAAATACTGGAAGCTCTAAAACCGGTCTCCATTGAAAATTAACCCGTAAATTTCAGGCGACAACTGCTGAGTAGAGAACTTTGCAAAACCGCCGACGGCTATACGAGGGGGGGGGGGGGGTGGAAGAAATACGAAGTACAGCTCGAATGGTTCCATCCAGCTCATTACAGCTCATTTTCTTACTGCGATTTATTACAATGATGAACCATCTTAAATATTAACTGTACGCCTTTCCGAATTTTTTAATAAAGCGCTTTAAAATAAAACAAGTAAAATATATTCAATTTGTTTGTTTAAAGTTTGCGAGCACACTGTTTTTAGTGCAAAAATAAACTTTAGTTGAATATGTTAGTGATTCTAACCACGTGTTGTTTTACAAATGCAATATAATCCAAGATATTGTCATTCTTCGTGAATACGTAATATTGTGATTTGGAGCCGTTACGCGAACAAAGTTTCGTGGCGTATGTAATAAAGTTACGAGTTAATATAGTTAGGAGCCCAAAGACTGACGAAATGTATTTCGTTGTATATTAAAAATTTTATTTTTTAGATGAATATTTTTTGAAGATTTGATTGACGATAGAATCGGCTCAGTAGTTAAATTATCGTTTTCGGAGCGAATGGTTGCGGGTTCTAATTCCGCATTGGGTTATATATAATGTATGGCCTACATGTATTTATTTCAATCCCTCCCAATGCACCTTATACAAACGGTTAATATTCATTCCTCCAGAAAAGAGGAAGCACGTCCACAGCATATACGTTTGTGGGCACTGAAAAAACAAACAAACGTCATAACTTCTAATACAATATAGATATCAGTATGTAGATGTTTTATTACGTCTCCTCGGTGGTGAAATCTTCCATTTGTCGACGTTATTGAAACGCATTTTCTTTGATGCATCCGGGAATTACGAACCGGCGGTTCCGTGACTTGTGTCTTTATTGAATCCTGAGATCTTTTACGTGCTTGCGTTATTTCACAAAATTCTAATTAAGTGATGTTATTCTAGACGTCTTGTCTATGACGACATCTTCTAAGGAATAACAGAATAGATAACTGCACAGAATATTTTTTTAGCTTTTCTTGCGCAAACGAAATTGCTGTAAGGTGTACAAAAGAATAGCGAGCTCCAATAACTCAGTTGATAAGGATCGGCCTTACAATCTGACGTCATGAGTTCGTATTCTATATTGGACTATTGGTGTAAATCATTTCCTAGGATAAGCATATTGGTTAGTATATAATAGACCAGAATTTCTGTAATTTATATCGGGATTCGAACCCAGAACCATTATTTTATAATTCAGTTGCAACAACCACTAACTCAAGTGGTTGTCATTGTTATTAAGTATAAAACAAAGTAACGCGCCAACTTTACATTTAAACGTCAGCAATACCTCATAAGAGCTCTGTATGAGAATATATTGTGAAAATACAGAATGAAATTTCTTCAGAACTCCTAGAAGAAAGCCTTATATGTGGCCATATGAATAAAATATGGATTCATCAGCTGAATAAACGAACACCTCGCGCTCCATTCAACTTGAATTCTTTGAAGACGTATAATGATCACTCAAATCTCTACTTCGTAATAAAATTAACATTTGACTGCCGAGAAGTTGAGTGAGTTATCTCGTTTTCTTATACACACATACATATATTGAATGAAGGTTTTTTATGAATTCTTGATCCTTTTATTACAAAGTAAGTAATTTCATGAAAAAATAAAGACTTATGGTAACAAACATTCAATTAATTAAGTTTATTTTATTTTTATAAATAATTCATACGCCTTACCACTTTTCTAATCGAATATTTGCAATTACGATTCAAATGGTGGCATTTTTCTCAAATGATTATAATTTAATTCATGTGTTGAAGTGTTTGATTTTCCTTATTTGTTCTGTATTATTCATAAAAATATTAATATTACTTATACATACATACATACATACATTGTGTCACCCCTGTTACCCGGTAGGCAGAGACCACAGATCTCCATCTGCTACGATCTCGACATACGTTTCTTGCCACACTCATCAGTCTCATAATGCAAGTTCGTCGGTTAAGGGTGCTCTTAACCTGGTTTTTCTTAAAAACTTCGGTAATTTGGTCGAGGTATGTTTTTCTTGGTCTTTCCCTACCAACCCTTCTATCTACATCCGCAACGTAAATTTCTTTTGCCAGTCGTCTTTCGTCCCTCCTCTCTATGTGCCCAAACTATCTAAGCATCCCTTTCTCAACTTTTGTCACGACCTTTTACTCCACATCGCATTCTTATATCTTCATTCCTTATTCTATCATTTAAAGACCACACATACTTTTACTTATATAATAATGTTAAATTATTTTTTCGTGGCAGAAATTTTAACTAAACTTATTTTAAACTGACATTGTACTTCTTCTGTATTGTGATTAGTTTATTTATTTACTTCGTGTTTCATATTTCAAATTTATAAAAATAACAAATATACACCAAAATGTATCGGTATTATTGTTTATTATCTAGGTTTGATCGAGACGCTTGCTTTGGTTGGGCCGGCTCTCTAAGCGGAAACTTGGCGAATCAAGCTTGACTGGAGTTGCTAGAATGTTTGATCTGGAAGCGAAACTTGCTTATAGCCTGCAGTCTACGTCATTTAACATTCGCAGTCACCAGTTGTGTTTAAAGATTAGGTACTATAAATTTAATGTAGAGATTTTACGATAGGATTTTCACTATTATCAAAGTTCAAATGTAAACTCTAGTCTTATATTTCATCTCTTTCCAATACTGAGCTTTTTTACTTATAAGCTCCTAATAGTAGTTATAACTAAGGTATCGAGAATACAATCAAAATGAAAAAATGTGCTAGTGTCATGCAGTAGAAAACTTTGTGTCTAAATTTTTTGATAAAAGTTTTTCAAAATGTTTAAGACAGTTTTTGTTCGCAGCATGAATGGACAGGCTCATCTGGGTAAGTACCCTAATTTAAGAGAGCCGGAAGCCCAATTTCCGCCTAACCTTCTCTCATGCAATATTAATTGCTCACCATCAAGTTACCTACATAAGTAGTTAAGTTCTTGCTTTTTTGACTACCTTCATAAGACAGAAAAATATAAATGACATTAAAAGCTAAGTCTGAAAAAATTGCAAGGGAACATGTTTTTATTTGTATTTTGTGATAAAACTGAATAAAAATTTAGTTAAGAAGTATGATTTATAACAAACTAGCGTGTGTGAGAGAGTGCTACTTTAGGAGAACTATAGACGTATTTTAGGTTAAATATAAATTCAAAGGAGTTTGATTCGAAGATGTTAATGCTGGTAGCCTATTGGCTTTAACAGCTTTATCGTATTCAGGGCCCGCGGGCTTTCAGCCCGCGGGCTAGTAAAATATAATTGGGAATCTGCGCAAATCGCAGACTCCATCGGCCTGATGCCGTGTCGGAGGTACACATATGTGTGTGTGCTGATTTTAAACTCGTCATGATTCTACGTTAAACATGTAGGGGAGGTTGAACTTTAGTAACTATAGTCCCTATTAGTCCCATAGACCCTAAGGTCTAGGGGGTGAAAACCGACCGGGTACGTGAGAGAATCTCGTGTAAGCGGCCGGTGTAGAAGTGTTCCCTACTCTACGTGCTCGGCGAGGGCCGGGGTGCGTGTGAGTGTTGGTGTCGTGAGTGGATCCGAACGACGCTGTTTCGTCGTCCGGATCGTGTAACACGTTACGCGGGCGTCGTCTTTTCGGGCGCGCGTTTAAATCGGGTGAATAATTTACCGATTGTACCACCAGTGGATTCGGATGGGATTCGGATCTCTCAAAATGTTTCTTAGAGAGTGTTTTAAAGTGTTGTTTGACGCTCGGCAAGTTAAGGTCGCAAAATTCAAAGGAACATATGGAATTTTATAAAGATTAACAAATAACAACTTTATATACCTACTTTATTTACTAAATGTAAAAAATATAAAGGAACTAAGGATGTACGTTCATTCGACTTTTATTTACTATGTTAGCATTTTTTAGAAATGTAGCTACATATGTTCTTGAACTTTGATTCAAAAGGATGAAAATAAACAATCAGGATTGACGAAATATATTTTAAAACTAAAACGTGTCCCTAAGACGCGTGTGTAATATACTCAATGTTTTAATTATTTTATAAAATAAATCGATCTATATGTAGCTGGTTTAATTTAGTAAACAATTAAGTAAGTATTGATTAAAGTATAATAATTTAGTAAATGTAGTGTTTAATCAATAAATTTTAAATAATAAATCAATAAATTTTAGGTCTTTGTTTTGAGTCAAAATATTCGAAATAAACATCGGTTACACTTATTTTTCTCTGAAAAATAAAAGTAGTACCAATTCCAAGGAAAATATGCCATATTTTTTATGCAATAGATAGGCAAACGAGTAAACCCTTAGTTTTCCTAATGCCTTAGTATTCGTAATACTTAGGGCAATGAATACGCGTTACTTACTTTAGGGTAAGGATGCGAATAATGGAAAAATGGTAAGTAATCTACCTAATTATTTACTAATCAAAATTATGTGAAATATACATCTGTTACTCTGTCATTTTTCTTTGAGGGTATATTTTCCTTTTAAGTGAGTTTCACGTTAAGAGCGCCGTCGTACATTCATAAAATATAAATTATAAAACCATTGTCGCCGCCGTCTCGGCGGAGGAGTCGTAAACGCCATGTCCACTCGGGCGGAACTAATGAGCATTGTCTTATTTTACCACAATAGCTCAATTTTCTTAAGACTTAAACCCGACGCACTCATAAATTAAAACTTAATATCTCATTACTTGCAAGCTCCACCACGCCCACGTTCCTCCACTCTTGCCAAAAAACTCCACCAATTTCAAACAGGCTGCACCATTTGTGAGACACGCGAGAGATACTTAAAAAATTAATCGATCTATTTTATTTTACAATTTCGAATATTTCATATTAGCATCAAACATTTATAAGCATACATAGATTTCTATTTTTTTAATAAATCTTTGTCTAACATAAGTTAAAAAAAAAGTTTATGTGTTTATTCGTCATTTTACATTAGATTTCGTCTCCTATCCCATAAAAAAAAACCACCACCAGTTTATGGAACCAGCTACCCTCGGCGGTCTTTTCGAACCGTTACGACATTGGAACTTCAAAAAACAAGCCTATACATACCTAAAAGGCCGGCAACGCATCCGCGACTCCTGCGGTGTCGCGGTTGTCCATGGGCGGCGTTGATTGTTTTCCATCAGGCGACACGCTTGCTCGTTTGTCCTCCTATACCATAAAAAAAAAATTGTTGTGCAGTTTTGCAGTTAGTTTCGAAGAAAATAAAATAATTTCAAGGTATAGATAATTTTCATTTTGTACTATTTTTCAATTATTTACGGTGAAAATGGCGACATCCAATAAAATAAGAAATGTAATGAATAACTAGAAAAGGCTTTTGAAATTTTTTATACAGAATCATAAAAATTCTTAAGTGGCATCTACTTTCCGAAAATTTTACAACTCATTGTTAAATCTAAAATCTTTGAATTATTTTTATTAGGCTCTTAAGTACCAGACTATTTAATTATTCTTACAGCTGCTATTACCTAGGGCGGCGGTAATAAAGATGGTTGTCATGGCAACTAAGCGATAGATCCCCAATGGATCTATTAGTGCGCGTGATCTTAGAGCGAAGAAGTAGAATAGAAATCTAATTATCGCCGGTTGATTGTATTTTACTCTGAAAAAAAAAACTCTAGCAGAGCATCTTTGCACTAAAGTTATAACACTAAATAACTGAATGACAATTCTTTATATAATATATTAATAAATACCACAAAACGCCGGTAGCGTAAAGCGTAAAAAGCGTAGGTACAAATTGACTAACTCTATCACTAATTCGCCTAGCCAGCAAGGAGTTATAAAAAATGCTCTATCGAAGAGGACTTTGTCCAAGAGTGAATTATAAGAGGCTGATTATGAATATTTCAATTAGTTTATGAGTACAGGCTTTTAACGGCTTTTTATTTTGTTTGATAGTGGAGCACGTAGACAAATATACAAGTGAACTGATAGTAAGTGTCGATACGCTAGTCGCTTGAATAACCCAATATATCCTAAATAATAGTAATAAACTTTATTTTCGGAATTTCACACATTACAAAAGTAAATCCCACACTAGGATTCCCTGTGTTGTGGGAAATAGGGTATTTCCTTAGTTATTAGTATAATATAAGAACACAAATATCAAAAATTTAGAAAAAAGGTTGAAAACCATAATAATGATAATACCATATAAAGTTGTATAAACATAATATAAAGAGAAACGTATGTCTGTGTGTATGTGTATGTAAGGATGTTGTGATATATGTTTTGGTTTATCTTTTCAAAGAGCAGCCTCTCCTCAGGCGTGTATATAAGGTAAATAACGATAGATCAAGCAATTTGGTACTGGCTTTAATATTGTTACTATCCAAAAGTTAGCTCTCTTGCACAGGTCAATAAACAAAGCTGTTATGTAAGCTGAACAAATTGTGTTCGAAATTAACTTAAATTACTTACTGGAATCCCGCACCCAGTAGTTGATGGATTTTGGTGATGCCTCGACGTAGCACTCGAGGGTGACGTCGGTCCCCAGCGGGGCGCCCACAAGTTGATTGGGCACCTGGATTACTGGGTGGACTGTACAAATAACGTCTATTAGTAACATTTTATCTATTTTTTTCAATGTGGTAATATCACTCAATAATTAGGTAATCTTAGTGTGAAAAATGAGTGTAAATCATTTAATTACTGCTAAAAGGAATATGTTAGTACTAAATGCACATATATAATTAATATTTTATTTATAACGAGATGACCCAGTGGACTTGAATAAACGATAATAATATCTTCTGGTAGGCTTACCTTCTTCTGGTATGTTAGTACTTAGGTATGCAATACTTTTCAAAATCGCACAAAATAAATGACAGTTTTGTATAACATACGAACGCCATCTATTGAAATTAATTGAAAGTAAAAGAAAGAAAAAATTTTTCATTTTTCAAGTTTTTCTTTGTTTTGCCTATATTTTTTATTCGTAAACCTTCCCTGTATTATAGCGAACAAAAGAAAAAAAATATTCAAATCGATGAAGTTATCTTTTAGTTTTAGTTACAAAAAAGCTCTCCATTTTTATATATATACATATAATAAAATTTAATTATTTTATTGGGCCCATTTTATTACTTTACGATGATGAACAAATAAATATACTACACACACGCACAATGTACTTCATATAACTCATTCTTTTTCTCTAGCCATGTATCTGAAGATTTAAATTTAATTTCGTTAGTATAGTAGTACAAAATAAAACATGGCTAATGCCAACAGGTAAAAAAAAATAAAAAATAATTTAGTTTTTATTTATATTAAAATATATTATCCAGCTGCACGTCTCTTATTTAAATAAAATGTTAAACAATCGATCTATCGAGTGTTTCTAGATTTTTTAAAAGCATTAATGTTCGAACTTAAGTTACGCAGTGGCGTAATGCTCGCTTTCCAAGCCAAGGGTCAAGTATTTGAATCCAGCATCAGGATAAATTTTTATATGTGAAATATATTATTCCGAGTCCAGGTGCTTATTCTTGTCATTTGTATTTTAATGAAAGCGGTTGAGCATTAAATATTTTTTATATTATATTATATATTTTATTTTAACTTATATTTATTTTGGAAGAGAACATTAACTATTTATATTTTTATTTAATTAATTTTATTTATTTAAAAACCTTTCAAAAAGGGAAAATGTTTTGTTAGAAAGGAAGAAACAATCCCTGCCAACTCGAAGTAATTCAAATCTTCTACTGACTGACACTAAATAACATCATTAATAAGGAAAAAACCTAAATCTTCCGGCAATAAACAACAACTACGGCAAGTTTGCCGCGAATCTTTTTTGTTTCTCTGAAAGAGGTTTTTACGTGTTTTTATATTTATACAATAATAAAATATAACGTAAAAATGTTAATAAAATTTATGCGATTTACACTTATATGTTTATAATTTTTTAGTATGAATAAGAAATTAATTTTCTTATTGTTTAATTTAAAGATAAAAAAATTGTTCGAACATATTTATAATTCTCTTTGATTTATGTTTAAAAGTTTTCAATTTAGTGATTTAATCATGACTAAATTAAATAAACACAAAAAAAAACAAAAAAATACACGTATCTTTTAAACTGGTTTATTTATAACCATTAGTCGATTTTCACTACAAAAATATATTAAATGAAAATAGACAATAACCAATTTATCACTTCATCTCCGGCAGCTTAATGGTTCACATAGACTTCTCCCGAATGGAAGTACTTGTTGAGTAGGTACGTAGGCTATCAACTGAGCCAAAACTTTCGTATCGATATTTCTAGTGACATACATATAATTATTGTTGATCGGTGATGGTAAAATACTAGTAAATAAAATAAATAGTAGTGTGGTGGAGGCCTATGCCCAGCAGTGGACAGCCGCAGCTTGATAATGATGATAGGTTAACATTATAAATCAATCAAGTGAAAACTACATAAAATATGTGGTAGTAGGTAAATAATCTTAACGAAATACCATGATGTGATTGCGCGTTACATTTACTTTTAAGTGATTCCAGAGTTATATCAATTATATTCGATTTGTCATTAGATATATAATAAGATGTATAAAGCGAAAAATAAACCATCAGGTTTTTTTTTCGTTATATACATTGAGATATCTTTAGAATAATTTTAACTTCTATACTTACAATGAACTTTGATGACAATCCTTTTGCTCACAGAAGGTAGTACGCCATTGCTTGCGATGCACAAATATGCCCCCATTTCCAACCGGGATATCTTTGTAAGCGTCATGTCTGTACTTTCATACACCGTAACTAATATAATAAAATAGAAAAGATAAGATTTTTTATGGTAAAGGGAGAAAATTAGCAATCCTGTCGCTTGATGGAGATCGATCAACGTTCCCCATAGACATCTGCAACACCAAAAGCATTGCAAATGCGTCGCTGACCTTTCAAATAGAGTAGACTTGTTTTTAAAGGTTCCAATGACGGAAATACCGCTGAAGGTCGCTTATTCCATAGAGTGGTGGTGCGTTGAGTGAGTGTTTTTTTATGATAGGAAGGCAAACGAGCGGGCGTGTCACCTGATGGCAAGCAATCAACGCCGCCCATAAATATCCGCAGCGCCATAAGCAGTGCGAAAGCGTTGCCGACCTTTAAGGACAGTGTCATTATTGCAGTGGGAGAGGGGAGGATTTTGGGCCTTCGGTTCCGGTAAAAACGTAACGTATTAGATCGCCATTCATCCAGATGGTGGGGATGCAACTTTTTTTTTGGCGAGTTATAAGGTAATGAAAGTCAGCGAGCGAAATCCAAGTGTGTAAATTATGAACAAGCACTTAAAAAGCGCACATTTAAAACATTGACCCCAGTTCCCTGCTGCCTTATTTCTCCTAGCCACGGCGGCGGCCATGGCTTGCTGGAATGGAGACCGCGCCGCAACTAACGTAGTGTGGAACGCCTCCTGCTAGATGGACGGAGGATCTGCACACGGCAGCTGGTAGAGGCTGGATGCATGAAGCCAAAAATCGAAATAAGTGGCGTGCCTTGGGTGAGGCCTATGTCCAACAGTGGATTGCCGTGAGCTATTTTTTTTTAAATCTTATGCGGGTTTTGGTAAACCAACCTTTAGTTTTGGTACCGTTGCTATGCCTTATAACAATATCTGTTCCATCTTCTCTCCTCCACATCACACGCGGCTCTGGTTGTCCCCTAGCACGACAATAAACATGAACTGTTCCACCTTCTTGTACCATTACATCGCCTGATGTTTCATCTGGTATAAAGTCAGGTGGTATAACTACATCCAATCTGCCCATCTGTAAGAAAAGCAGAAAGTTATACGAGCGCATTGTCTATTATTCTATAAGCTTCCAAGTGTACAATTGAACGATTTATCATATTTTACTTTTAGAAACAGTATACGAGAACATAAGCGAAAGTTTTATAGTATTGTAATTGGGTAAATTATTTTATCTATTTTTATAGATCACTCTTAATAAATTCGAATGTAAATATATTTTTATAACATTCTTATCTGAAGGTGAATTTAGTTATAATATTTTAACATTCAAAAGTCCAAAAAACTGAAAATATGAATTATGAATAAATACTATTAATGATAAAATTATTTATATACCTAAGTTTGTCAGAATTAATACTTAAACAAAATAATTTACATATGTACATATAATATAAATAATAATAATTTATACAAGTATAATGAAATTATATGCATTTACAATTAGAGAATTGATTTACAAATTGTTTAATTCGTTAAAAATATTGTTACTAGTACTATTCAAAGAATATAATATTATATGTATAGTAATTTTCTTGAATAAATATGATAAAATGTTATACATTTTATCAAATTTATTCTATAATATATCTATGAATCTATGAAATTTTGAATTGCTTGCTTTGACCTATACTTCTATTACAGACAGAGTTAAGGAGAAGACAGGGTTGCCCAAAACCTGTATTATTTTCACTGTTTTGCTAGCTAATGCCACAAGAGAGGCAATAAAGCTAGGTTGGCTGCAAGAATCTTCTGCATATTTTGGATTGGACCCTACTCGGGCCTAAAGAAGACCCTGTTCTGTGTTTTATTTCGGAGTTTCCTTCTCACAGATGTGTTACATACCAATCAAGCCAAGGAGCCCATCTCCCCTGTTGTAAGCAATCGGAATGCTAACACTTGCTTTTGGACTTTAGTCACCTCTTATGACATCGTACGATTCTAACACTGGACACCGCACGGTAAATTAATTAATTTTTGTAGTGTTTCAAATTATAAACTAATTAATTAATCTTGGTTATCATATGATAACCAATATAGCACATATTTCAAACTTTTTAATATTCTAAGTTAAGTGTAATCAACAATCTGATTAAAATCGTTATCGATTACTGATACTATGAAGCTAGGTTCGCAGCCTTTTTTGAAACACATTAAGTACGTCAAGTGGCGTCATGCCGTGTCGACGTCGTCGTCAAAGCCTGCAGCTGCACTGTCGCCCCCGGGGATTTATACCGTTATCAGACCCGAGTATAAATTACAACGTGGTGTAATAATTTAGGAGTACCATATACGAATCATTACCCGCTGTGTCGCTCTCATGCTTCCCAAACACGTGTAGTTTAATTTTCTATTATAAAGTTTAAAGTTCTGTTATAAGCAAAATTTTGATTTAATATATTTTTTTTTAAATTAATTGCCTTGACATATTTCACGTTTGATAATTTCACCAACTCTAGATGGTCATGTGCAAAATATGTAGTAGTATATAAAATCTATGTATGTAGACTTCACACATATCATAAAAATAATAGTAATAATTATTATAACAACTAAAATGGAATTATCTGAAACAAAATTTCGATGGGAGAACTACGGAAATTATAAACTAATTCTATTTGCATGGATGATGAATGAAATGACTGTAGTCTTCACGCCTGTTGACATTTCACACAATGGATTTTATCTACAAGGAACAATTTACATATTCGCAGTTATATTTTTTGGAATACCTTTAATTTACTCTGAGGTATGCATTGCGCAGTATACGAATTGTGACACGTTTTCAATGTGGAATTTCCTTCCAATATTCCAAAGTGTTGCATATGGAACAATTTATTTAATCACATTAAAAGTTTTATATATAATGGTGCTCACATCATGGTATTTAAAATATACATTCTACTCTACTTTAGATCCACCACCATGGTTCAGTTGCAACGAGTTCAATGAGACAATATGTATGGTAAAACGAGTGAATACATCTATATTTCAACACTGTATAGAAACACAGATATTATTTAAAGACGACTGTGGCATGAAAACTGCAAGTTATTGCTTTTTTGAACGTGAAATTGGTCAGATTAATACTATGAACGGAACATGCATTCTTTCTTGGAGAGAAATAATATTAAGTTGTTCCATTAGCATAGCTTTATTTGTCTTGTTTTTAAGAAAAGAAAAGCTCATTATAATTATAACCAAAATTTTTATTGCATATATCTGTTTTGTAGCATTCTTACTATTTTGTGTGGCCTTATCCACCAGCGGTTCTTGGTACGCTACAAATAGTGTTATAAATTGGGAAGAGTACGACTTCAAGACAGGCGCTAATTCCTTAACTAGTGGTGTACTTTCTCTAGGTACTGGATGTGGAGTAATAAGTTTTTTGTCTCGCGATGTTCCGTTTCGCAGTTCAGCAACCATGACTTCCATAGTAGTAGCATCGTTTTCAATATTTTGTTGCAGTATATTGGGACTTATTTTACATAGTGGAATAAAAGTTGTATCATATTTTCATGGCGAAGAGGAAAATGTTATTGAATTAGGCGAAAGTTTCTTTTTTTCTGCTTTCGCTTCTACATCAGAAATATTAAGCTATTATGATGGTAAACCACTTTGGAGTTTTACTTGGTTTTCTGCGATATTGTTATCATTATTTATAAATTTATGGGTTATGATGTATTATTTACACGACTTAATTACAAGTAATGTTGCATTTTTTGACAAACATAAAACTTTGTGTTGCAGTGTGCTAATTGTATTAACATTTTTACTAACTTGTCCATTTTATTGTTCCGATTTAACTGGAGCTCTCGCAGATGCCACGGCTATAATACAACTTATAAGTAGTCTAATTTTTTCTATAAGCGTTTACTGGATATATGGTTATAAAAATCATAATGTTGATATTACTTTTATGATAGGTGTTAAAGCAAGCTTATATTGGAAAACATGCTGGTTAATAAATCCAGTTGCACTGACATTTATTTTATACATTAGGTGCATGCAACTGTCGGTCACAGAATTTGAGGACTCTTATCACGTTGGCCGCTTAGCAATAAGCTGGGATTTGTTACTATTTTATGTTTTGATTAGTATTTATATATTAATTATTTTGATTGGCATGTCACTTGAGATAGCAAATTTTTATCGTAACGACACTTTACGCAATATTATACTTCCATCTCCAAACTGGGGCCCGAAAAACAAAACTTTATTTAGAAGTCGCAAAATGTTCGTTGCTGAAATTATGACAAGGGAATTTTTATACCGACAAGTCAGAATTCATGGTTACTCTAGAAATAAAAAAAATAAAAAGAATGTGGAACATCACGAAGAGTTTCCTACAGGATGTGATGAAAAAATAGAATGGAGCGCCTTAACCTCGAACTAAACGGTTAATTATTGAAATCTATTTATTTTCCCAACACGTACCTGACTCTTCATCGGATCCGTATTAATTTGACACATGTATTGTCCGCGATCTTCTTCTTGAACATTTTTTATGTGTAAATTCCAAACTGTCTGTCCATTATGCGACACGCTCACTCTAGGATTGTAAGTTATTACATGAATATGAATAGCTTGTATTGCTTTTGTGTCGGCTTTAACCCACCCGACCTGAAAAGGGTGTATCTTTAATATTAAAATTTATTTATTTGTAACATTGTCTCTAAATTTATTACTTACTCTGTAACCACCGAGGTTTTGAACTAGACATCTGAATGTCGCATCACGACCTAGTGGTACTGTTAAATTTGACAAGGGCTCCGCAAATTCCGGTTGAAATGCTTGTCCTGTACGAAAAGTAAAAAAGTAATTAATTCATTAGATATTTTTAAATTATGGATAATTCTGTATAAAGAACTTACCTACTAACTTGGAATCAAGGCTTAACATAAATATTGCCAAAAAATATGTTAACCACCATGGCTGCTGCATATTTCCGGTAACGCTAATTCCCTTTCGCTCTGGTCAGATTTTAATGCTCGAGATAATCATGTGACACTACAACAAAACATAACATGTTAGATAAATAATAATAACGTTTTTGTTAAAATTATGATACTATATTTAGTAAATTTAAAAATACATATGTTGAATTACTTCCATTTTACTTGTTTTTCATGTAGTATTAGTAAAATATAAATTTTAGATCATCATAATTAAATTTAAATAAGTTATAAAAGTAAAACGACATTGTTTGATTTTATAAATAAACACTTTATTAAGTTTTTACTGCTTGGAACTAAATAAATATCATATTAATTGTAACTTAATTAAAATATTACGATAAATGTTTTATTTTAGCTAAATTATTAAATCTAAATTAAAATATTCCAATTTTTTATTTCTGTGTCGTATGTTCCGTTTCTTATTTTACTAATATCCTAGCACAAGCGTTAATAGAATGATTAACAAGAATTCTAGTCACATTAAGAACAGCAATGTATTTAATATGACTAGATTTTAGTAGTGGTCGAGTCACGCTGCAGACGAATACTTTATCAAGAATAGTATATTATTTGTCTGGAGCGTAAATGGGCCGGCTCGCCCGGGGAAGTTACACACTCCCACAGAAAACCGGTGTCTGAGTGGTAGCTTAGCTACCGCGCTTCGTCCGGTGAGCGATTGAGTTCCGGAGGCCTAACCCCCCTCCCCCTTCCCCTCTCCATCTCCCTTACCCCTCCCATAATGACTTTTTCGTTTACAACTATATAAGCGATTGTATTTGTGCATGATTGAAAAACAAACGCATAATGCACAGTGGTTCGATTTGCAAATATGATTATAATTATTAGGTACGCGAATGCTAATGGTATACAAAAGGTTATTTGCGAATATGTGCTGCATTATTTTCGCGATTTGATCAGTCAATAATAATTTAATGTTACGAGTACATACAATGTACCCAGGTATATTGGCACTCGACGTCCGCTATACAGTGTCGAAGAGTCGATCAAGAATGTACAAAATGAGTGCGGATGCGATCGCGCACCGGTAACTACTTTTCCGCAAAAGCGCGATAATGCTTGAGAAAAATGCGGAGCGACGTTCAGCCCTGTCAATAGAGCGACCGAGGCATTGATACTTGAAGTATCCTGGGCGACCGTAAACTTGTAAAGGTTCATTCAATGTGCTATCTTAGATAGTGGTTTGTTCGGATATCGAAAAAATGTAAACAAAATCATATAAAACTGTGCAGGTCATTATTGTTAATTCTCTAATTTTGATATGAGCAATCAAAAATATATATTATATCACACTCAAAGTATATTTATTTTAATGATTATAATATAAACGGTAAGTTTAACACTTATTTATTAATGTTAGGTTCAAAGGCGAACCTAATGCGGGAAGGCATATACGCCAAACCGCATTGGACAAGAGGCCCCATATATGGCTTGTAAATAAATAAATAAATTATAAAATCTACTATACTATTTTTAAATTATCTAAAAGATTCATAGATAGATAAATAGATATATAATGTACACCAAAACAAAGTTACACAGTAATTGATTTTATTTAATATTTATATACAAAGAGTGGTCTTATCGCCTAATAATACGGATTTCTTTTAAAGGGATAGACTAGATGTACATATATTTTGTGTAGGCTGGTGGGTAAATATATATATATATATATATATATATATATATATATATATATATATATATATATATATATATATATATATATATATATATATATATATATATATATATATATATATATAGACAAGGGGATAATTGTTCTGATACTTATTACCGGACAATAGCCGAGGAGAACGTGAGCGACTCGACACCGCGCCGTTCAATCATTAACATCGGAAGTGTTAAACTCGCGCACTTTCCCGGAAACAAATATTTGAGAAGCTATTTAGCCAAAGAAGTTTACAATGTATCTCCACTCCGCCGTCTCAGGCATCAGCTTTAACGCTTTTAACAACTTTTCGCACCGCAACAAAGAACTGCAATGTATTGATTAAACTTTCTAAATAGACTTAAACCATAATTACCAACGTGATTAGGATTAGAATGTTTTAAGAAACTTAACAATTTGTTTAACATTACTAGGTTTACAAAGAAACACATCGTATTCAACCATTAAAGTTAAAAAAAAATTAACGTAGCTACTTTTTTAAACATTTAGTCATATCAATAGTCCAGTACTAGGAAGAATCGAACCAACGAAACTTATGATCGTAAGTGCAAACTCTGAGTAGGCCATTGTATTTAATTAAGTATATGGCATATTATTGTTTGAGAATTAAGAAAAGATGCATCCTTTTCACTAATAAAAGAAGAAAAAATAATTATAATAACTAACATTGAACTAACGATTTCGACCTGTCATGCAATATTGGATATTGTTTCAATTAATAAAAGTTAAGAACATCCAATATATGTCCCATTGACGGCTGACGGTAGTCGTCTGTCCTCGTATTTATGAGATGGTTTGTAATATAATCTGCCACGTGACTGTAACTTGCATCCAATGATCTTTAGCTAGCCTATCTCTCATGTTTTGCTTCAATGCAAAACTCGTAATCAATCCGTAATTAAAATAATAAATAAATGATAAGAACAGAAGCATGGACAATCGGCGTTTTAATATGGATCGCTGATGAATTTTTAACACTAAAAAAAAATATATCAGAGCAAAACCCTAAAAAATTTTAAAAAGATGCTTCGACAACGATTTCAAGCTGAAAATGTTCTAAATCTTTTCTTGCTGCGAAAACGCCTGCGGCTTTCAATGAATGTATAACTAATAGCGGGCTGGTTGTATGCAAGTTGCAAGGAGCGCATATATGCTCAATAGAATATTTATCAAGTCTTGTTAGGAAACGGCAATAGCTAAATTGGTTAGGATGTCACGATCAATCTTAAGCCATGGGTTCGATTCTGCTATTGTACTTATGATATGGACAATACTTTCCTGGCACAATCACTGTTCGTTAAATTGTAATGGTTAATAATAGCTCTAGTAATATCAGAACATTGCTAACCTTAGTTAAAAAAAATGACCTATCATATCTACGTATCAATATTATCATGTAAAACTAAAATATATTTATAATGTGTTAAGTTATAGTAGATTAAAAAAAACTGAAATTTCTTATGATGTTTTGTGTGTTCAAACGGTGGATCTGATTATTATTTCTAGAACTAAAAAAGCACCGGTTACCATGGGCTTTGAAATCAGCTTCGAAAAAGAAACATCTAGTTGAATATTTAAATAATGTACACACACATGTATATTGTTGTTTTAATACTTTAGTTTCAATAGATTTAATTAGTATTTCAAATAAAGATCTTGATAGCTAGATACCATCGTCTACGTTACATAGGTAACTTGATAGCCATTTAATTACAGTGACATGTTGCTTCGCTGCAGTTGTTAATGTAAATTACGCGGCAAACGCAGATGTACCGACATTTAAGAATCGATATACAAATAACAGCGTTATATATATATATATATATATATATATATATATATATATATATATATATATATATATATATATATATATATATATATATATATATATATATATATATATATATATATATATATATATACATATATATATACCAAAACAAAAATTTCTGAAAAAAAAATTCAATCACTCAAAAATAATCAGTTTATCTTATGACAATATTTAAGAGTTTATGTCTAATTAAGATTCAAGGGAAACATGCACAAATCTTACTGTTTATTACAAATCAATCTAATAAAAAATAGCCCTTCTATCAAATAAAAAGTATATATTGGTACAAAAAAATTGAATGAGTAAAAGTTCTACCAAAAGTTTAACTGAAAACTCTAAAATCGATTAAGGAAAGGAAGTAAATGAAAGAACTAACCATAAAAATATTACCAGTACAACTCACCTTTAAGTTCTTCAAAGTTGTCAATGTTGATTTGTATAATTGGGTCATGTGTATTGGATGGATGTTTTATTTATAGCTATATCATAAAAAGTATTGTATATGCACACAAGTTGTATTCGTCCACGTGCGAAGTTTTGTTCCCCAGAGAGCGCAGCTTGGGGCGTGCGGACGTTGCCGAGGGCGCGCCACACACTGCGGCCGATTGCTCATTCAGACCTCCACTCTGTCGTTATTCTTACGCAGATGTCCATATGATGGAGGCAGATATGAAGCCAAAAGAAAATTTGCCTCAAGACCTAGCGTAGTACAAAATCGTACGTGCAAACTTGAGTTACATTTATAAGAATATTTTTAAATTCTCTCCTAAGACAGAAAAATAACTTGATCAATAAAATACAATAAAAATGGTGTTTTATTTATTTCCTTAAATTGTTGATTTATAATCGTTTTAACATAAAAAGTACCAGCAGAATGATTTTTAAAACTCGACTTCCAGTAAAGCAATATTCATAACACTTCTCTCATTACGCAAGTTCTCTTATAACGTTCTTCTTCACTGAAAATTGTATCTCTTCGAAAGCTATCTAAAACTAGTTCTCAACTTCACCTGCAAGCCCTCGGATCGCTACTTGCATTCCCTGCTGTCGCGATGAGCTTTACAACTTCAGGGGATCCAGAAGTTATGAGCAGCGTTTTTCCAAATCATTATCGTCGTCACAATTTACAATTTGCAGGCCTCTTGCTTATTTCAATGAAGTTTTATTTATATCAGAGCAGGCACACGAGCATGCGGGTTACTTGTTGGTAAGTGATCCCCATCCGCAACGTCAAATAATAAAAACGAATTTCCATAAAAATATGAACAGAATGCAATGTTCGCAAGATTGAGGGTGAGATTTGTTCCGGGCATTGGAATTTTGTATATCGTTATGGACAGTGAAGATAACTTTCTATTTTACAGGCTTAACGCGAAAATTGAATAATTAGCCACTTCCCGTTAATTTCCAAAGTTATTAATTGTCTGGCGTTTAAATGGAACATAATCTGTTCGCATAGAAATATAGAAATGAAGATCTTATTCAGTGTATTATAAAGTTATGAGTGCATTTAAAGGAAAACATTTTGTTTTCACTACAGTAATCTATATCATAAAATGTGTTTTCATTAGGATGCATTCAGTAGTAGTTTTATTTTTTTTCTTTGGGCACTGGAGGGGAATTGTATGCCTCGTGAAAATTCCTTAAGTAATTCCAAGGCGATTGCAATTTGTAACTACGCATTTCTTGAGCGAATTCTACTGGTTCGTAAACTATCTTTTTTAATTCATCGTCGTATCTTAATTCTGTATAACCAATAAGAGGGAAATCTTTTCTTAAAGGGTGTCCTTTGAAGCCATAATCCGTGAGAATTCTTCTTAGGTCAGGATGATGGGTGAAAATTATTCCAAACATATCGTATATCTCTCTTTCGTACCAATTACAAGCTTTCCATATATCATATGCGGAGCGGAGAGGTGTCAATTCGTCAGTGTAAGTTTTAACTCGAACATACTCGCCAAACCTGAGGCTTAGGATGTGGTAGATAACTTCAAACCTGAATTCCCTGCTTGGTACATCAATTGCTGTCGCTAAAGTGCATTGGTTGAAACAGGCGTGTTGGTGAAGGCACAAGAAACTTAAGACTGGAAACAATCCTTCGGGTGCAACTAAAATTTCCAGTTCATCAGTGTGCTGTAGTTGAATCTTTTGCACAAATTTAGGTAAACACACAGCAACATAAAGGCCAAAGTCATAAAGAGTTTGACGCTTACAATTATCGTGTTTTCTTAAAATATGACTTTCATACTCGATTGGCTCTAAACATAAGGAATCGCCTTTCTGCACAGAATCTTTTTCATAAGTAAAACGTGTTGTGTACAATTTGCGTTTTAAGATCGGCCCAATCATCATTTTTCGTAAGTTCGCTAATAAAACGCTCATTTTCTTATTTTAGATAGTTAATTGTGGGTTGGACGTCAAATTGGCATTTTAAACCGAATTTAATTTAAAAATAACGATGTCAAAAATGTGTTTATTGCCTGCATTATTATTATCCGTTTTATATAAATAGGATTTAATTCACAATTATATTTCTCTTATAACACCTCTTCATTCTTATAGGCCCGAAAGGATATTTTGTCGTCACTATATATCGTAACTCGTTGTTATATTTCGTCGTTATGTAATCAAGAAATTTAATATAATTATGTTTGTGGTACAATGTTTGAAATTTTCTTCTTGCTGTCTTCTGGGTAACAGCTTTGATCATACTCTTCGTTCAGTGACCATTAAAATTAAAAGACAAAACTCCTTTCCCCATCTTTTAAATTCCCCTTTCCTTCCCATTAGTCACATTCGAATCTAGACTTATCCAACATAGTTACATCTGCAGAGCCCTTGGTATTATAAATTCCTATTTGTCTCTAATTACTTATTGTCTGGTTACCTATTGTACGCTTGCCCGTTTGTCTACGTGTGTGTGCTTTTCATAAAATATAGAATATGAATTTATTAAATGCATAGTTCTAATAATTAAATGCGTAGTTTCCTCCAGAAATGGGGAGGCTCGTGCTCAGCAGTGGGACATATATGGGCTGTCAAAAAACAGTAAAGACGTAAAGGGGAAAAAATTATAATATGATATTAAAGAAGTTTATATTATTAATAAAATTAAATGTAATTCAGGATGCTTTTACTTCACAAAGCTTTATAAAAATATGAGAGAACGGGCGGGTTTACAAGGAACAAGACTTTTCTCTTCGTTGAACTGGAGTTTTAGAGTGGAAGTTTCGACGTGTGTCCCACAAGACTTGCTCCTCATACACAATACGTATTTAGAAATATGTTTGAAACAATAGATATATACAAACAAAGTTGCTGAGACATGTGAAACTGAAATGTACCATCAGGTGCTTTAAAATATTGTTAATGAACACGAAGACCTTTATGTGTTTGGATACTTTAGGTTCTGTGATAACAAATATGTTCTTATTTTCAAGAAACAAGGGGAAAACATAAGAAAATTATAATCTCATTTTGTACGCAGGGATATTGGCTTTATTAAAAATATTAGTGATCAGCTAATTCAATTGTACAATATTTTAGTTTGTAACATTATAGTTAAAAATTAAATTTAAATAATTATATTACAAAATGAACACCACAAAACAATTTAAAGACGACTGTCTTTCAATTGTTATTTTTTTATTATTATGGTTATATAAATTAAGTTTATAACTTTTGCAAAATATAGCTTTGCAACTTTTATTTTTAGAACGTAATCCTTAAACTATTCGTCTCTTCTACTAACATCATCAATACCCGTACTTCTTCCATTTTTTGAAAACAAGTGAGAGATAAACACCCAGTTCCCCATCGCAGGCTGTACTTTACAAGTAATGAAATTGAAATTAACATGTATATGTATTAATATTCAATACAAATAAATGTTATCTTGACTTTATCTTTAACGAACCAACTTCTACGAAATTCTTTTAAAGACTTATAATAACGTTTCAGATTGCCACAAGCTGGGTATTTGATACCGTAGTATTTCAATGCAGGTGACAGGTTTTAATTATTTTGAAAAACAAAATTAACCAAAAAACAGAACTAACCAAACAACAAACCATATAACCATAGTTATTTATTTTCAAAATAACTAAAATAGTGAAATAATCTTTGATAATATGAAATCTTCTTCGTTGCTATCGTAGCAACCGGTCTATCCATAATTAAATTATAGTTAAGTTTAAAAGTAAGTACTAGTCCAGTCATTATAGTAAGTTCACCTCAGAATTCGAGATACCCAGCTGTAAGTCTGTAAATACTTGTATATTGATACCCTAAAAGTTGTCTCAAAACCTACATATGGTAGGGTGTGCCTACCATATGAAGGTTTTGAGACAACTTTTAGGGTGTACAGACTTACAGCTGGGTATCTCGAATTCCGAGATTCTTACCTAATTTAAGCTTAAATGACTGGACTATGAGAGATTCATTTCTCTTTAATGGTATGATGATTTTGTTTGCTTTTATAATATTACTAATAACTCAGTTGATCTCATAGAGTTTGGTCTTTATAATCAGTGAATCGAGCGCTATAAAAAATTGACATATTTGTGTGTGTGAAATCTGTAAAAGCAAGTCAAAATGTTTTAAAAGTTAGACAGAGACCTTTCTTAGGTCGCTATATTGGTTTTAACGTTTTCTTGTTAAACCTGCCCTTGCTACCTCGTCTGAAAAATTCACCCTCATTTTTTAAAGCAATATATTATACCTTAAATTTTTCTATTTTAATTAAATGTAACGTACTTTTAAACAACTTTAAGTTTAATTATTAAATTAAAGCTATTTTAATGGTTTAAACAACGTCGAAAACATTATTATGTTTAACATTTAATAAAAGGTAAAGCGAAAAATTTCACATTCACAATGAAGCGTAGATAATTTATGTTGCGCACAAGTAAAGATTAACCCGGGCAGCCAGAATTGTGGGCAGCGAATAGTATCACATGGAAAATGTTTCCATTTATCTTTTACAGTCTCATACATAAAATAGAAAGCTCAGGCTGCACTTAATTCAGTGTTTCCCGCCATTCAACTCCAGATTGTGCGCCGCTGTACCGCAACTTCCGGCTTCCGGTGGTAACGCTGCGCCTGCGCTGTGTTCTACGGCATCCGGATGTAATTTCACATTATGATTAAGCCTTACTAAATTATAAGCTGTTAGAAATAATATAGCGGAACAATCGTTGGTTGGTTTTTGGAGATTTTTGGCATGCTTTTACTGCACTTTACTAGGCCTATGCGTCCATTAAATATAGATGATGTACGAAGCAATATCTTAGAAGCAACGTGTTTCATGGTTGCATAAACTGTTGTAAGAGCGGCACACTCTGCCACAGGTCTGACAGCAAAGTGTTGTTGAGGTTGGTGGCGACCTGCCTTAGCGCTTTTTCCGTCTCAGAGAACGAGCGAGCGTCGGCAAGAGTCTCAAACCAGGCTTTTTCACTAAACTTATGAATCTGTAGTAAACGTTTGCGCCAACTTATCTGCCCAGAATCAACCCTCTCCCAGCCACGGTAGTCAATTTTAAAGGCTACTATGTTGCGTTATTTATTGCTAAAATAATTTTTTAAAAATGTAAGTAGCAGTTTATCGCTTCAAATGTCAACCTCGCCTGCTAGTAATGCATCCTGCCCACGGTATAGTAAGTGATCTTATAAACATCGACATTACAAAACTAGTCATAAATGGGCCGATATTATTTGTTGGATATAAATATACTGTTAATGGCTGTTTATAGTAATCATGGTGCACTTATTATCAGCGAAAAAAGTGTGATCACTTTTACAAGAAATCAATTTTAACGACGACCTAAATGGTGCACTGTCAACGTGTTCGTTTTGTGAGCCAAATTTCGTAGATTCGATTCCTGCATGAGAATAAATATTTGTGCGGCCTATATGTATTTATTCTTAGTCCACGTGTTTGGCTTTGACAAACACAATAGTCTTTTTTGAAAAAAAGAATTTATATAATACTTTATAAAATTTTGTTAAGATGTGCTATCATTTGTTTAATTTTGATAATTATATATATATATATATATATATATATATATATATATATATATATATATATATATATATATATATATATATATATATATATATATATATATATATATATATATATATATATATATATATATATATATATATATATATATATATATATTGCGATTATAAAGGTTAACATAAACAAATTAAAATCAACGCATAATATACATACATCCAACAATTTGCAGTGATATAACTATTTATGAGTATTAGGTATATAAACAGAGATATCTTATTTTGCAATTATAACCTCAACGATACCTATTTATATTGTTTTTTAGTAGTATAGTTACTGTAAGTAAAATAACAACAAATTCATTTATGAATAATATTTACTCGTACAAATGACGGTTACATTACTAAGGACCAACATAAACACCCAATCATAAAATCCAAAATAATTCGTAACTCTTAAATGTCTTAAATAGCACAGTTGCAGATGACATGGAATGGACACCAGTGTCGCAGGTTTTCATGAATTTAGTCGATTTATTGTGAAATTTTATATGCAAGCGAAATGTGAAATTCTATATTAATGTTTGTTCTGAATCTGAGTGTTTATCTGTGCGATTTACATATATATATTGTAATGGAATTCACTACACAGGGGGAATTTCAGTGTCAGCGTGTCTTATTTCCCTTGAATCTCCTATTAGAAACATATTAAATATACTTTATATATTTTTTGAAATACATACTTCTATTCCTAACTTGTATGTGAAATACAAGCTTAATAATTTAAAAAAAACTACAACTCTTGGAAATTATATTAAAACTGTGGTCTGTACTGAGTCGTGAACAATACCAGTCGTAAGCTTGATTTAGAACATTTGTATTCATTCAGACTGCAATGCTGAAAAGGCGGACGAGGGTGTTGCAAATATTGGTTGTTTATACTTTTAATAAAATTTTATACATAATAAATGAATTCAGTTTAAGTCACGTAATAAATCTATATGTAATGTTATATTACAATAATAAAGAAATATCGTTATGCATACGCGTAATAAATCTTTAATCTATGTTGAAAGATTTTAAAGTTCCTAAGCACAACTTTAGGTAAAATATATATCTTATTTAGTGTCCTAGTAACGTACTATTGTCAATCCAATTTTATAATTATCAATTGTGTAATTAGTGGATAAACGCCTATTAAATGTCTAAATATTTTTTATGGGATAGGAGGGCAAACGAGCAAGTGTGTCGCCTGATGGAAAGCAATTAACGCAGCCCATAGACAACCGCAACACTTCAGGAGTCGCGGAAGCGTTGCGAAGCTAAATCATCTATTAAATTATTTTCAAGTTTATGAAAACAGCGGATATTCACAACCTTCTATTGTGCGCTAATACCATCTGATTTGCGAAGTTAAAAGTTCCTTTTTTGACAACTCACTAGATGGCACTGACATCACTATAATAAAAAATCATTATTTTTCAACGTAAGAAATTAGTATACATTTCAGTATATAATATATAGTATATAGTCTGCTAACAAGCACAGTGAATAAAGTTATACAATTAAGTATTTTATCACAAATACGTACAAATGTCTTAATAATTAGTGAAGGACAAGTCCTTCAGTTATTGTTGAATCATTTCCAATGAATTGTTGTTGACGCTGAATATGAAGTAATCACAGATATTCACATGTTCTTAAATATCGCATACTTGCAGTGTAATATTATATAACGCGCTTGATTTAAAGATTAAAAATCTTTACAGACGAACGAAATCTATGTTGTTTTGGGTCAAGCAGCCCAGTGAAAACACAAATATCTACACTTGTAAGAAGATCTTTCACTAGCACCCGTTGAAAATTTTAAAGCAAAAAAAAAAATAAATGTAAGCGAGCGGTTACCGTGGGTTACTTGGCTAATTCTAGCTTTCCGGCCGCAAAAGCTGAGAAGGACCTCCATATTTACCTAAACGTGTATAGTTTGGTAGTCCCGATGTCAGAATCAACCTTAAGAACTTTTCAACAAGGAATATTCGACCATATTTATATATGATTATAGGTCGAATATTGCTTATTTAAAAGGTTAAAGTTGAAAACCTAATTCTGTCACTGGACATACAATCATTTTAATATTGTATTTTAGTGATGAACTTATGTATATACGAATGAAATAAAATATCAGTCAATTGCCGTCCATATTAATAATTTATCCTTTGAAAGTAAAAGAAATCAAACTTTGATTCTTATAAAATTATTCTATATAGTGACTTAAATTATAATAATAAATGCGTTTTATATAAATAAAATTTACCTCGATGTTTTCGAGGTAAATTTTATTTATATGTACCCTAAATATTTTTTCTCCCAACAGGTTCATTTTGATCCAAATAGAGCAATGGGGAAAAATTTATCTTCTGAATTAAAAGTCCTAGGTTTATTTCACGCATTAGGATAAATATTTAGAAGGCTTAATAGTGGTAGAGCCACGCTGCAGACGAATACTTTGTCAAGAATGGCATATTATTTATCTGTAGCATGAGTGGGCCGGCTCACCCGGGTAAGTACCACACTTCCGCAGAAAAAATACTTAATTGTATCCCTTAAACACTAACATACAGTACGCTTAGTTTTGTTACTTTAGATATACAATTAAGCCTGGAGTAGTACCACACTCTCACAGAAAACTTGGATCTGAGTGGTAGCTTACCTATCGCGCGTCGTACGGTGTTCCGGCGGCCGAGTTCCGGAGGCTCAACATCCTCATCCCCTCCCTCCCATTCCCAGTCCCATAATGACATTTTTCTTAAAGGTCGGCAACGCTTACGCACTGCCTATGGCGCTGCGGATGTCTATGGGCGGTTAGATTGCTTTCCATCAGGCGATACGCTTGCTCAATTGCCTTCCTATTCCACAAAAAAAGGTTAGTTACAATAATAGAGTAGTAACTGGATATTTTATAATGTTACAAAAAATATCATACGTAAATAAGGGCGATGTACAGTTTTTAAAGAGGTAATTTGTTAATGGACTAGCTGCAAATCTGGCGTTATCAGATGCCGCAACGACCCGCCTTTTCGAAACAAGTAAACTCGTCGTGGTTTCCTTTTTTTCTAAATAATGTTCACGACGAGCCTTGTATACTACCCCTTTAGCGATAAGAACTCTTAAAAAGATATTAGGAGCTTTTAAAGAAATTGTCTCTTTAGTTTTGTTTTTATCGATGATATTAAATTGAAATTATAACTTATAAGGAAATGGAAATTACACAGATTTATAAAAGAAATATGAGCATCACATCACTACCAATGTTTATATAAACATGCTATAATTGAAATATTTACGTTAATAACTCAAATCGCCCTAATGCGTTCGATAGTATGCCTTTATTTATAAAATATTATAGTTTAATAAATAAGATTGCATATTTATAGTAACAGAAGCTTGTGGTACTGGTGATTGAAAAAATAATTGAATAGCGTACAAATCGTATGCATTTAATCGTTGTTTTTTCCTATCCATTCGTATGCTAGCAGTGGAATAACATGTAATGTCCTAGAAATTGTAGATAAAGTTATCGTATAGCATTTGGAATAATCAGGTAACGAGACCTTCGATAGTTTTGTTTCGTTTCATAATAATAAATAATGACGTGGGAATGTTTAAAAGTTTATGTAAATATTTTTTTTAGGATGTAGCTACCGTTCGGCGATCACGGTTTTTCATAACCTGTCATCGCTTCACCCGTGCATCGGGTACAGTAAGGAGAGTGCAAGATAACGATTTGTTTACATTTTTTTGAGTGTTATGATCATGGGTCGAATTTTAATTTTGAAAAAAGTCTTCTACTGCGCTTAATAAAGAAAACGATTAATTTCTTATAGTTTTTACTATTGAGGAGTATACTTTTATTACGTTAAAGATTTATTTTCCCTTCGTTTTATTAAGTATAATGTAGAAAGCCACATAAGTGACTATGATCGTCGGGCCAGTATCGTAATTTTTTGATATATCTAATCAAATACGAACTCAAATAATGAAACGCGTTCTACAGCGTAATAAAATAACCGTACTAAAGAATACTTTCGGTTTGCAGACTAGTTTCTATTTTTTTTTATTCAGCCTTTATTGCTAATACTAACTTTTTTACATGCAAATATTATAAATTATATTAACATTACATAGTTTCTATTACTCAAGTAGATATAACACTTTATGCATTTTCCATAAAATTTCAACGTACAATTTATATTACACCGACTGCCCGCCCGCGATAAATACAAACATTCTTATCTATGTGAGCTTGTGTGTTTACCTTAGAACACTTGTTCAACAAACGGATCGCTATGAAAGCAAACATAATATTTTGAAATGTTGTTTCTCTACTAAAATGGGTAATAAATTACGGCATTGTGGGACTCGATGTTTTATTCATTTTATACATGTATATATTGTATTCTTAGTAATGTAATCAATTAAATTAGTATCTATTCTTTTTTTATTCCATATTGTATCAAAACTGGCTTTCTTAATTAGTCACAAATAAAAAAGACTTAATATACGAATTACTTAAATAAACAACCTTCCTTCCTTACCCTACTTATAACTATAAGCATTAAAAATATTAACCCGTTCTTATATAAAAATATTGATTCACATAACCTCTTGTACTGAAATCATATATTTTTATATTACATGCTTAAATAAAATAATGTGATACCTTTTTTAATTTGATATTTCATGGTACATAAAATATAATATTATCATATATATTATTTTATATAATATATGTCTAAGCAGTGTCTTTATACTAATATATCATTTGTATAGTTTTATATTTTTTCTCTGTGAATAAATTATTAAATAAATAAATAAAATAAAAAGGAAAATTACACTTCTTTTCCATATACTCTCTATATACTTTAACATTGAGAAAGAACCGAATCCTTTATTCGACTTACTTTGAGTCGTTGAGTGATGTGAGATTTTATAAAAGCGGCCACTTTTCTCTATGAACAGAGGGCAAAAGCTTCCGTCGAACCTTTCGCGATTGCTGGGGTGAAATAAGTGTGCCTTATAATCTAACGTTGTTTAACCTTCAGTTCCATCATTTCTCTTGGTTTGAAGAATGTTATTCAGTTGTTAAACTATCACAAAATGGATTTCTCTATTTAAACACGTTCTCTGCGTTAAGGGATGTAAAAGTTTCTTACGGATCTTTAATTAGGTGCGGCGACCAAAATAGCGTTTACTCGTATAATAAATATCTCGTATATAAAGTAATAATGAAAGATTCATCAGAATTACTTTTTTTCTGCTAGATGGAGCGACGATCTGCGCAAGGCGGCTGGCAGAGACTGAATGCGTGTAGCCGAAGATCGAGGTGGCGCGCCTTGGGTGAGGCCTATGTCCAGCAGTGGACTGCCGCGGGCTGATATCGATATTGATATTGACTTTTTTTATAGCAAAGCAGTCAAATGAGAACGCAGGTCACATGGTGGTAAGTGATCACTGCCGCCCATAGACGTTCACAACGCCGGAGGTGGCACAAATGCGATGCCGGCATTTTGCGAACAAATGGAATGCAATACTTTTGCTTATATCACTAAAGAACCCCTCCACTCTTGTCCACCTGAGGGACGCCCGCTCCGCTCCCACGTGAAATCCACCTGTCGCAGCTTGGCTCAACACAAGGGGGGAGGGCCAGTGAGAGACCTAACATAGGAATAAGTTCAGCCACATCTTGACGAAGCGAAGTCGTTAAAGGACGCCCAAAAACCGCTGGGAACAGCGGCATCTGGGACCAGAGGGCGGTCACTCCTATGAATTGCTGCGCGAGCAGTGGGTTTCATCCCCGAGGCTCGATCCCACACACCTGTGGGTGTGGATGTCCCCGTACACTACTACTAAAGGACGATAATATTCACCCAATTTTTCGTTGAAATACTGTATTATGTAATATAAAAGCATCTTCAATAAAATCTTAACATTCCACTGCTCGACATTAGCTTCTCTTATAAATGAGGTGTGTGGCTATAATACTTCATTTAATTAGTTTTAATTACACAATTACAGATTAATTTTTATTATTTTAGTAGTCGCTGCTGTATTTCCAATGGTATTTGCTCTCATAGTTGTCTTATAGGACACCCAAGAAAAGAAAGGGGCTCAGTTATATGCCGCGGATATTAAAGAGGCAAAATACTGCCATGATGTCTTAACAACATTAAAAAACTTCATTTTAACTAAGAGCTCATGTTAAGAAGCAGAAACTATTCCTCTCTTTCAAGCGTTAATCTTTTCATTAAAATTCTCGCTATGCGGTGACGCCTTATTCAAATAACTCTTCTGTTCACGACTTTACAATTTTAGCTCGCTAGACTTAAGAATGAAATAAAAGTTTATTGCTAACAATTTACTTCACAAGGAATGAAAGAAACCTAAAATATCAAACTATGAGATAACTACTTACGATAAGTGTATGGATTTTAAAGGCAATTTAAAAAGTCATGACAAGCGTATACATTTCTTTTCACTTCACTTAAACAACCTAATCAAATTTTATATATCATGAAAAAAATAGCATCAGAATTATCTAAAACTTAATAGTGACTGGAATATTTCTATAATGAAGATATATACCAAGTATTTTATTAAATATATATAGTCACGTCACATACATTAAGTCACGTCTGTCTCCTTGTAGGGTCAGGCAGAGACCACAGATCTCCATCCGCCACGATCCCGATACACTTTCCTTGCCTCCTTCACACTCATCCATCTTTTCATCCATCCTTCCTCTCTTCGCTTCTCGCTCTCGTGAGAATTAGAATGTGACGGGTGGCGAACGACGTCGCCGTCATTTTTTAACGATATATTAAATTGCTACTAATAAATGAGTACTAATATAGTAAACAATGATTGCTTGGTTCAATGATTAAAAATATTTGAGTTGAGGGTTCAAGTCGTCATCGAAACTAAAATTAATTTTAAACATGAAAAATTAGTTTTCGAGTCTTTGGATGTAATTAATGAATGTCTGATGTATCTCGGAGACTCTCGGCTCCAAAAAAATTCATTCCATTGATTTAAAAATATTTTTTTATTATGGGATAGGAGGGAAATAGAGCAAGCGTATCGCCTGAAGAAAAGCTATCAATGACGTCCATAGACATCCGCGACACCATACGGTTGCCGGGCTTTCAGATATGTGTAGGCTTGTTTTTTGAAGGTGCCACTGTAGTATCAGTTCAAAAATACCGCTGAACCACCATTAGGGTAGTGGTGCATGGGAAAAACATTTCAGCAGAAGCGCACTGTACTGCACCATTCATCCTGATGATGGGGATAAAACCTTTTGACGAGTTGTGAAATTCAGCGACAGGAATTATTCTAAACAATTCGAACGATACAATGCTTTCGGTGTTTGTGTATGCACTTAAGATATTTTGACACATACTAAAACGTACCGGTGCAATATATGGAAGTACGAGTGCTCGATTAAACGCACGCAAGATTTCTTGAAAAAAAAAAAACCATACGACATAACCCCAAAACTTTGCTTGCTCGTTGGCCCTCTTATCCCATAAAAAAAAACTTTACGCGCCGCCAAAATCAGCAATATTACACTTAAAATCTTTAACTAATTAATGTAAACTATAAAATTGTAACTTATACCTTTTTCAAAAATTATGTGGCATATCAATTAAAAGACTTTTATCACACACGCATTTTACCAAAACCTTCTATGGACTTTTTCAGTCAATTTAAAAAGTTACGATACACGCATTTTTTTTCATATCACTTATACGCCTTAATCGGACAAATATATTGCATAATACGCTACCACAATTGAACAATATAACTGATAATAGCATAAGATTATGAAAATGAAATAAAAATACAACGTCACTAATGTAAGTTGGCGGGAAAATTCTCGCGACGTACTTCATTTGCCAATAGTGTGGTTTGGTGTTGTCAGTCAAGAAATTCAGATGAGGTACTACAATATTTAGATGGCGGTACGTTATATCGATTCTCTCCTTTTTTCGAAAATGGTCGCCGTAGCCAAATCTGCTTAGACTGATTGTCTAGTTTTTGATAAACTTATCCCATTTCCATACCCGGAAAAAAATATATATCTATCGAATATACAAAACAGGCGTACTCGTTTGCTTTCCTATGACATAAAAAAAAAATGATATTTCAATGATGATTTTTCTGCTAAAATCTATGCAACTTTTAATCTTTTAATAAAATGCTCTAATTCACTAAAAAGATCGAGTTGTTGACATTGACGTCCCTCGTATGTATTTTGAGACCCCACTATATATATACACACTTGGACACGTGTGTAAAACTTTGACACGTACATATGCATATTTGGGTTGAGAGTAGGAATGAATGTAAGTAAATTCTGATACTCTACGTGACATTCCAGCTTCCAAGGCGGGCTGCCTTTGCATTTAATTCCGACTCGCTATAATGAGGGTGAGTATTGCATATTTCATAGCTGCCGGGCCCTCGCAGGCGTTAAGTGGGGTATTTTATTGGGTTATTATACAATATTCTAAGCTAAAAATCGTGGAACGAGTACGCTTTTAATTGGGCAGCGGGCTCGCGTGGTTCTGACGGGGGGGATTATTCATGGCTGCTTCAGCGCCAACGCTTCGTTCCTCTTATATTTTCTTGTTTTTTATGAGCATTACTGGCTTTGATATGCTTATGACAGAATTAAGGAATTTTTGTAAAAAGAACGAAGGAAAGCTTTATTTCTAATACAAGATAGCATACAACAATGGTGTTTAACCTCGATGTTTTTTTTTTATGGAATAGGAATGCAAACGAGCAGACGTGTCATTTGATGGAAATCAATCAACGCCGCCGATAGACATCTGCAGCGCCATAGGTAGTACGGAAGCGTTGCCGACCTTCAAGGAAAGTGTCAGTATGAGAGTGGGAGGGGGAGGAGAAGGTAGTGTTCGCCCACCGGAACTCACCGGAACACCGCTCACCATACGATGCCACAGACAAATATTATGCCATTCTCGACAAAATATTCGTTTGCAGCGTGGCTCTACCACTATCAAAATGATGTAATAAAGTATCGTACACAAAATACTATAATAGTTTATTCGGCACTGGCCTCAAAGGAAAATGTTCTGTTCATGTCGATTTCGTAGTTTCGGAAAAACATGTTTTGAGTATATCCGCAGTACGTTTGATAATATCCAGTCTCAACTATTGCATCTGTCTACTGCAATGGTTTAGTTCGTCGATAAACCTAATCAGCCTATGATCTCTTGCTAACACCGCTTTTCACGCTACTTTCTTCAGTTTAAATCAAATACATCAAACTCGCTCCATAACCTTCTCCGTGGGTCTCGAATGATTTTGAGCACTTAGAGCCGTCGGACAGTTATCATCTTTTTTTTCATAGCTCACATATGTCACACTGCTGGACACGAGCCTTTCTATATATGGAGCCATCAACCATCACATTTGTTCAAGGCGTGATATCCAAACTCGGAATAAATATCTCTGGAATAGTATATAAATATATAATATTATATCAACACGGAATAATATATCAGAACGGAATAGTATATCAACACGTATATTTATCCAGATGGCCATCCGAACCACGGAACCGTCGACAATAGTGACTTTTTTACATAAAGAATATCATCATAATTATCTCCGCCACCATCATAGACTGTAATGTGTGCGTCATTGTTCTGCGGTAGAGACTCGTTTGTATAATCATTGAGAATTACCACATGCACGTGAGTTTGACAGTTGAGGTACAGTTAATAATTTTGACCGAACGTCTGGAACCACGGTGTTGCGAATATCAGTTAGCTGAAATGATCACTTACCGCCGAGTGAATCGTATGCTCGTTCGTTTGTTCTACTAAAAGAAACATGGATCATAATTAACAAACAAAAAACAACCGTAAAGTCAGTTTCGTAGAGTCTACTTTACTTGAGGTATCCTCACCTCGTGCGAAAAGTGGTATTGTGTGTTTTTTATAGCGAAGCGGACAAACGAGCATGCAGGTCACCTAGTGATAAGCGATCACCGCCGTCCATAGACATCCGCATTGCCGGCAGTGTCGCAGATGCGTTGTCAGCCTTTAACGACCACATACGCTCTTCTCTGGAATGCCACTATGTCGTAATCACGTGGGAACATCGTTGTAAGTTGTTCTACATTTCCATAGGTTCGTGGCAGAAAACTGTGACTAAACCGCGAGGTGGTTGACGGCCAGCCATCTAGGTGATGGGGATGGTACTTATTTTAGTGGAGCGTAGTGCAATGGTGGAACTGAGCGGCTGAGAGGAGATTAAACAACTCCTCAGAGCATTAGCCGTAATAAATTCGATACCGAACGCAGAGAGATGATACATCTCTGCTTGCAGATAAAAGTTAGAGTCTGTAGGAAGACCTGCGGTCGCCGACGATTCGAAACGTTCACCGTTGGATGTGGTCAAATGGAAGGATCTGGTACTTGGGAGCTCCAGCCCAGAGATGAGAGCAGTATTCCATATGTAGCCGCACTTGTACCTTGTACATCTGGAGACGGTGGGCGGGTGCGAAGGTGTTTGACGTTGTCAACGTTAGTGACCACGGCGAAATGTTGGAGGATTTTCTGACGGCCGTTTCTCGTTAAGTGGTTCTCTATACACTATTTCGCCAAGACAATATTTCACAACACAAATGATTTGCGTTCGCAGATATTAACAAAGTAAATATTTCTGTCCATCTTTAACATATTATACTCGTAAAATGTATAAATATAATAAAATACAGTATTTCAATTATAGCCTAAAGTTAAAACCGTTTTCAAAATACTTAAATTTGTGTATAGATGCGTATCCTTTGTGTCAATAGCAATAATATTCGCTTCAAAGATGAAATATATATGCCAGTAAAAATAAATATTCTTCAGAGATATAAACAAGTGGCTCACCGTCGCAAAACATATGTAAGTCAATATTATCTCCCTCGATGAAAGCATACGTTAAGGTTGATATTCATATAATTTCACGATATATTTCAAACAACACGATCCAGGAGCATAGTAGCCTAATTTAACGTTCCGAGCTAGCGAGCCGACTCGAGTGAAGTTTAAACATTTCTTCTACAAGCTGCAAGAGGGCGCACCGAATCTATTTCACGCACATTACGCCCATGACTTATGAATTATTACCGCTGTAAAACTCAGCACACATCAGTCCATTTACTCGAATTTTTGAATAATTTAGCGACGCAACTTTTTGAATAATTAAACAACGTCTTTAAATAATGCTCATTGTCTTTATTCGGGAATTCCATTTTGGTATTATTAAAAGCTAATATACTAGATAAAATATTACTTACTATCGGGTATACGGTTAAATGATGAACTTCTATAAAAAATCCCTTCCACTATTTAACCCCCTTAACCTCTTCAGGGACATTGGCACATGTGTGTATGTTTAGCTTATTTTTTTCTTTTAGTTATTTCAAGAGAAATTTCGCTAAATGGCCACATATCCTCATATGTGTTTTGTTTACATTATCTTTTTTTTTGTAAAAATTACTATTTTCTGTTTTTTTCTTATCTTACTGAATTGTTATAGATATAAGGTGAATAACTCGTAATAAAAAGAAAGATTTTATCAATGTTTTCTCACTTTAAAAAATTCGTCCCTGAAGAGGTTTAAAGACCAATTTTCAAAAATTCTTTTGAGCAAATTTTTAAGTCTTTCTTACATTCTTCACTTTAAGTTTGGCGTTGTCTGAAAATCAGGGCTAGATTTTTATTGAGTAAATTGTAGCAATTGTGAAAATCATCTTCGTCTACAACAACTGGCCATAAATCTTCGCAAGGATGCGTCATCTAGCCCGATTTTCGGCTTCACGCATCCAATTTCTGTTAACCGCCCTGCGCAGATCATCGTATCTAATCTAGTCGATAGACATCATACACTACGTTCGCAAAGATGCGGCCTCTACTCCAGATCCTAGATTTAGTTGTTTGGACAAAAAATAAATAGATAAATAAATATACAAGCGATATTCGCATATATGAATAAAATAATAGAAAAAAAAACGATACCAAAATTAGCATGTCGACAATAAAGATCAAATGGAAGCCGAGTGCATTTGATCTTTATTAGTTGCAAATTGACGGATTGCACAGTAATTTCTTTAATGATTTTTTTTTTGCAGAAGTGTACTGTCCTTATACCAAACGAGTTCACAGTAATTCACTTTATTTTTCACGATTATTATTTACGATTTTATGCTCGTATTAAAACAAATTATCAAAGTACTTCTTCAGTTGTTTTAGTACATAAAATACACTCCAAATGTCGCTATATATCTGTATATATTAGTTATACGTATTAGTTGTTATTACAAAGGTCGTGTATTAGTGAGGTAAAGTTAGAACGATCTATACATATTGCTGTGTAATGTGTTGTGCGTTCGGTGCCACCAGAGTCGAGACTGTGCGTCGCCAACGTTGGAGGAATGACCAGTCAATGAAGAAAGCAATACGAGCTTCATTGATTTCGGCGAGATTCACACGATGCGTTATATCATGCCGATCTAAATTTAAATTTAAATTTAGATCGGCATAATCCTTATTAATTAAATCTGAAACCTCAAAACAATAAATAAAATATTTTGTAAATTAAAAAGGATTAGTAAGTGTAAATATATTTTTATAAAGTGTGCTATTTCGGTAACTTTTAAGTATTCTTGTACGCTCGCAAATCAGCTATCATGTAGTTCTTTTACAGCTCATCGTTGGGTACCTCCCCAGTTCTGGAGTGATGACCATTATTTCAACACGCTTGTCCAATATGGATAAGTAGGGCTCCCAGAATCAGAATAAAATATGTATGGCGTATAAGTATTTATTTCAATTTGCACCATATGCCATTTGTTCAGTGGTGACGACCAATTGACTGTGGTGGGGCCAGCGGCTACGGAGTCAGTGGTTAAAAGTTTGATCTCCGTATCGGGATAAATAAATATATGGCCTACAGATATTTATTTAGAGTCTATCTACCGCAGGAATCAGTATTTGACAAGTGCGGTGGATTTGAATCTGTTCTGTATTGATGAGAAATGGAAAAAAATAAAAGCCCATATATGTCCCAATAATGGGACATATATGGACTGTTGATGACAAAAGAAGTACGTATATATATATATATATATATATATATATATATATATATATATATATATATATATATATATATATATATATATATATATATATATATATATATATATATATATATATATATATTCTATCCGTAGACTAGTCGGGATATGTCGTGCACCACCACTACCTGTATACCAGCCACCAGAGTACTATTATTATTATTATAAAGCGTCATAGAAGTCAATATACCTGTGACAACTTATGGTTTTGGCATTTCTTGATTGTCGTTTGTTTGTTATGTTCCAATGCAATTTCAAATTTAAAAATAAAAAACATATCTCTATATCAATAATGATATATAATTATTTGACGTCGAAATGAATACATAAATGAACTTCATTTACAAAACTGAAAAATATTTGGGCTCTTCATGGGTCATCTTATTTGATACATGTATTACGGTATCATTTGTATTACAGAGTAGCTAATTCTGTTTTTTTTTTCAAGTATCTTATATATAAACGAATTTGTATAGTGTGAAACGTTCCCCCGCTGTACCTATTGAACCTTAAATAACAGGTTAGAGTCGAGGAAGCAGGTACACTCCACTAGACAAGAATATCGACTGTTCCAATCCAAAGTAAGAAGTGACATTGAATAATTCCCTTTCGATCTGCACCATCGCACTTGATTAATGCGAACCCTATAAAAACTTTGCTATTCATGTTTCCAATTGAGTTTAACGTAATATTTATACTCAGTTTTGCGTTTATACTTTTATTTGTGTATGATGACGTCATCATCAGTAGCAGACTGAGGCAGTCCTCTGCTGGAGATAGACCCTCTCCCAAGACGCGCCACTTTCGCTCGATCGTCGTTTTCATGCATTCAATTTCTGTCATCCACAACAACGTTAACCAAGACGTGGTCAGGGGCATAGTGGATGTGATATATGGGCTGCAACCCACAATTGAATGCTGATATTTAATACGAAAGGTGTAAACAGAGTAATGATCTGATTTGTAATCCACAAAACATTGCTAGTTTCCTTTAACAAAAAAAAAATAGCTCAATGATATGGAAGGACCCGCTTATGAACCAAGGTTCATGGGTTAATTTCCCGCAACCGGATAAATATTTATATAGCTTACACGTATTTATTCTAAGTCTGGGTTCTATTCTTGCTATTTTGGTGTTTAAGTTAATTTATGTACCACAATATAGATGCAGGAAATCTTGATGCACTTGTCCTAGCCGCTATGCCTTGTCACACATTTCTGTACACAGTGTAACGTCGCCTCCCAAAAAGGGCTTGTTGACAAATTATGGTTTCGGTATTTGTTGATTGTCATTTGTTTGTTGTGATCCAATCCAATTTAAAAATTAAAAATAAAAGAACATATCTAGTATCGATAATAAAATAATGATATATAACGGTAACATCATGTTAGATTAAAACAAAAAAAGGGAAATCAAAAGAGAACCTTCACACAAACAATATGAACAAAATTATTCTTGAATGAGAACAAAATTATTCTTGAAGCAACAACATAAAACAGAAAGTAAAGAATTCAAATCAAAATTTTGAATATAATAATATCGGGTAATTACTAAACAAGGTCAGTTTTTGTTCATGAAAAGCAAATATTAATAAAAAGAAGTACTAAAAGTACTAATAATAAGCTTATTGATATTATACAGAAATAACGGAGCTCTGAATAGATAGTAGTCTCACCGCTTTGTACAAGGCTTCTCTATCGCATAATGACTCTCTATTATAACTAGTGTCTCATATCGGCCAGTGTTCATACTCGATGTTCCAATAAAGTTTTGTCGGGGGATCTTTGCCGGCACATAATAAAGCATTACAAAAGCCAAAGACCGTCATTGTTGCTGGTACTTCAATCTCGAGCCCCTCTTTGTGCTGTGTTACGATTGGCAAGTTGACTTGAAAGCTCATTATTTTTTGTGTATGAAATTTTATTACGGTGATAAAACCCATATTATTTTACAATTTGTTTAACTCTTGAATATTACTTTACAATTTTCCACTTATTAAAAAAAGTCGAATGTACTATATACAATGTAGCTGCGTGTCAATTTATCCTGAAAAACTTCACTTTCCCTTCAGCGCCTGTAAGTAGTAACTTTTGTGTTAAAATAAATGTTTTCATTGCTTACTTACTTCATACATATCAACTTACTTCATATTTAATGAAAGTTGCTGTGTGTTATTGTTATTATTAAGTTATCGTTAATGAAATAAAGATTTGCTAGAATTCCTATACTGCAATAAAAAACAAGTATCAGAATATAAATTTAGCGTTTTATATTATTTTATATTATAATAAGATAGGTGTGAAGATCTGTATAATATGTATGTATACCTTATGTTATTTCACGATAAGATTCAATACTATATTAAATTGACAAAAAACGAAAGAAGATAAGCAATATGAATACTTTATTAATAATGGATCTTTACAATTAATATAGAGTCACATTAAGGGGCGCGGGAATACCTAGACATATTAATTAATATTTTCACCATCATCATCGTCAATATTGTTATTATAGTCCAGAGCTGGATAGTGGCCTTTTATAAAAATGAGGGGTGTTGCCGTCAACACCACGGCAATGTCCTTTCGTAATCGCAGATTAGTTTTTAGTCCTGGCTTATATCAGATAGAACTGGTTTATACTAGTATTTGTTTCTATAGTCACTTCTATTCCACATAAAATGGGTATGACCCTATTCTAGACTGGAAACAAGATAAAATATTTATATAGATATTACAAATATGCTATCAACTTTATCTTCAGTAGTATACGCCTCTATAACCCAAGTTAAAAATGAATATAACGATACATACATATTAGTACAGTAATTAGATTGAAAATAAGAAAAGAAGGATAAATAAATCTTTTTAAGGGATAGCGAGCGCGCAATGGAAAAGAAATCACAGCTGCCCATAATATTTACTAGATTATAATTTAGTACTATATAAACGCGTTTTTACAAGATTATAATTTAGTACTATATAAACAAAGTAATATATAAATGCGAGGATACGTGACTCCCATGACGGAGACTTTCTCAAAGGCAAAATGCAGTGTCTACAACCATCAGCAAAAACATTGCTATACGTGTGAAAAGTATGAGTAACAAATATCTTCGAAAGAACCTTGGACTTTAATATCCTCATGAACTCTAATACATATATGATCTATATTAATAACAAAATGTTTGACATTTTGACCATATATGTATTAGTTGCAATAAAGCACAATGATTTTTATTCTTATAAAATATTACATGTTTCTTGCTACTTCTTACTTAGAAATATGAATATATTATATCCAAATCAAGGATTATTTAAAGAAAGAGGTATTTTTTCAGTCCATAGATGGTCCACTCCATATGTTTCCTCCACATTATGTGCGTTAGTTAAATTGAACTAAAATAGCAAACATATCTCGATTTGTATTTAAATTTATAACATTAGTTTTTTATTTTTTTTTTTCAAGCTGCACCACCTTCAAATCAATCTTTTCAGTTTCACAATCCCACAGGTTGACTGGTAGAAAGGCATTAAGTCTGCCTGATATATAATTTGTGCAAAACGTTTAAATAAATAAATATGTAATATGAATTGCACTGAACTGACCTTAATCAATAAGTAAAATAAACGTTAGATTCATTAAAATATTTTTAATTATACGATAAAATACAAAAAAGTAACAGTTTTCTTACGTGTATGTCGGCGTATTATGTAAAATTGATCTCATTATTTGATTATTTCATGCTATAGATTATGTCTATAGCATAGACAAAACTTAATGTTATGTCTTGTGGTGCCATCTGTTAGCATATAATGTAAGAATAATCTTGGTTTATTTAAAATAATTATAATAATTGTAATTTTTGTGAAATAAATTATTAAGTATTATATAAAAGTCATATAAACCTGTATTTTAAGACTTATGTTGCAGTAATTTCATTTGTTTGTTAAAAAACATATTTTTTTCATGCTAGAGCAAATCTATTTTAATATTTATTGTTAATTGTATTTATTCGCCTTCTTGATTTTGTCTATAAAAGCAGGAATTCTACTACTTAAGATCATGTTTCATTTGATTTATGTACATATAATTAGTAATTGCACGTTGACACAAAATACTTACACTACCCACAATACACACAATTTGAGCACACGCACCCACTATACATACACTTACACATCATCACGACGTTATACAAAAAACTTAATTTAAGTTTGTGTATGCTGTAAAATAACGTTCAATAATAATTAATAATGTAATGAATAATGAATAATAATACATAATGTGCTGCTTACATTTAACTTTATGTAATTGTAAATTAGCAGCTTAAAATTCAGACCTGATTAGTAGAAAACTTAACATCCTAAAATATTTTAAAGCTAAAACAAGTTGGTTTAAATAATTAATCGAAAAATGTATTAGTGCAGCTACTTGTACCGATACTAAACCATAGTCAACACTCCTTGGAGGGGACAGATAAGGTTTTATGAGTTCGCCACATCGTAACTGTTCGGCGAACACCGAATATGCATCGCAAACATTTGTACAGAAAACCAATTACGTATATAGTATTATTTAGAAGCACTGTACTTTAAAGATTATAGCAAAAAAGTATAATACAACTTTAACACTTACAGTGTTGTAAATAATTTTATTAGAAACATAACAATAAACATTTATATAATAAAAGATCATGACGTTTATTAGAATGTTTATAAAGGTTTAATAATACGCAACTTTCATATCATTTGTCTTTGTGAAGACCAATGTCATTTTATAAAACTAAATCCTGAATCGATAAAATGAACACATTAATTATAATTAAAAATATTGTTTGATAAATAAAAAAAGAAAAATTACAATTTTTATTAAAAGATAGATTTAAAAAAAAAAAAACAAATCACTGGATATTTGATATAACGTGAAAACTATGAAAATTTATTCTTATATATTTATTTTTATTCTTATAAAGCTATTTATTTATTTTTTATTTTACTCAATTTGGTCTGTACTCTAGGCTTCTTATATAAAACCTATGCGAAGGAATTTCTCTCTATCATCCTTATCTCCTCCATTCCTTTATTCGAGTATATACAAACAACAACAGTAGCGTTGAATAGTCCAATTCAGAGCATGAATCTCTTCTAGTTCTGAGGATTTTCCTAGTTCGAACTCTAAAATGGTAACCACGTCTTGAAAAACATAATGTAAGACACTCCTTGTATTTATAAAGCTAAAAATCGAACTAGGTGACTTGTAAGAAGCCTATATCCATCGATAAATAGACTGCCACAGGTTAATGATGTAGAATCATGAATTCATATTGTGCCACTGCGACCTTATGTCTTAAGTATAGCCTAGCAAACAACCAAGTCATACATTTCAACCATAAGATTTCACTCAGCACATTAGGCTAGTTATATCTTATCTTAATGTCGGACTCTAATACTTCATAGGTAAGATCGTGGTCGATATAAGCATATAAAGAGTATTGTTAGGAGGCAAAAATCGCCAGATAATGTTATGTCGAGTGGAGCACGGCGCGGAACGTGTTACTTGAATACCAGTAATGGAATTCTCATGCTAGTCCCGCCGACGGTTTGTGGCACTGAAAATACACATACTTAAAATTTTCGCCGGTAGCGCATACCAGCCATCCAATAAGACTTTCTTAACTTGCTCATAATTTATGAAGGTGTTTGTCTCGATACTTCTTATTAAATCTATATATTTAATTATCTTGGAAGGAGGTAGTCCGTCAGTATTTTGCCACTGCAATACGTGCAGCTGTGAAACTATCACCTGCAGCGTATATATCCATGCAAGTTATCTAAGATCCATTCAGTTGATATTTACTTTTATTTCATCGTTGCCTTATCTTTAATTTGTTTGTAAATATGTATTTATAAAATCTCTATAATAAGATATAACGAACATTTTGGCATTTCGACTTTAGGTCTAGGCTAAAGTAGTTACAGGCTAGTATTGGCACTGTGGCGACATTAAAGATATGCTATGATGATATGTTATGTTTTGGGCGGGCGTAATTTCATGTTATAGTACCTAGTTTAGTAGAATCTTTGAAAATGACTCACTAAATGCGCAAAGGTACATAACCGAAATCCTTTGTCAACGTGCACAACCAACTTTTTAGTCATCAACAACAGAAATTTTTAGCCATCTAAAATAATGACATTCTAAAAATATTAATATTATCCCTAGAAAACCCAATGACTGTAAAGTGCCCGTTTTTCTGCAAAGGAGTTTATTTCCGAAAAGATTATAAAAACATATTACTTTGAAAAATACTTATGTATATGAATATATTATATCAATAATCTTATTTAGAATACGTTAGATTATATATAGGCATTAACGCATAAATAGCTTTTATTTTATTATACAATTTAAAAAAGAAGTAAGCTCCCGTGTTGTTCCTTTCGGATCTTTTTCGATGGGCAATATTAGTCTACTACTATCAACGTCTAACTCAACTGGCCGCACTTTTTCAGGTTTATCTTAGTAGGAAGAAGTAGGAAAAGCACCTAAAAGACTTTTACTGCCTTTTTTACTTTTTACTGCCTTTGTGGTAAAGAGAGCACGTTCGCACCTATACAAAATCATAATTGTGTTGCTTACTAAGCTGTATTAAAAAAAGTAATTTATATTTAAAAAAGCGAAATTTCAGAATTTTTCGTTTCACTAAATGGTTACTGTAGGTTCCATTTGTTGGGCTCCTCTATCAGAAGCATCCGAACGCATTCCAATAAAACACTACGGCTAACCATTGAGACTCAAACAATGCGCTGCTCGTTTTGTTACTTCCTGGCATTTGTTTTTCGACAAAGCGCTCATTTATTGACAGAAGCAGGGGATTGTATTCATTTTTTGGGTGCAGCAATTACTTATTGTGCTAAGGCTGTTAAATTATTTTATCTTAACACTGTGATTCGAAACTCAAACTTTTTATATACCTTTTTAATTGTAGTTTCCATTCTTAGTCCCTAGAGAAGACTACGCCCGAGTAAAGCCCTATGTATCGACCACTCCGAATTAGAGAAGCTCCTAGGTTTCTCTGATTCGGAATAAATAAATCTGCCGAAAAACCAGATTCACCAACTTATCATCATCATTAAGGCATTACAGCCGCGGGTGGGCCTTAGCCTGGTTCAGTAAATTTATCCAGTCAGATCTTAGTTTGGCTTTCTCTCTCCAGCCCCTCAAACCGATTGCCTTTAACAATACATTTAGCCATCTGAGCAAATTCACCAACTTAGTTCTTCGATTTACCAAACTGATATGACAATAGATTGAACACGTTGAAGCAGACGAGCAATAGAGTGGCGACTGAATCTAAGCAAATGTAGCGAGGGATGACCCCCGGTCTAGATGAAGTAGTCCGCTTAGAACGCAGACGCCGGGCAGCTCGCAGACTGAATACGGAGGCCGAAGATCGGGCTAGATGGCACCCCTTTTTACAACTATGGACTATCACAGGATAATAATAACGATGTGTAAAACACAGTAAGGGCAAATAGCAAGTCGGTAATAAAAGTTCATAATATTTCTCTGATATTATATACTCTAGCTACTCATGTTTACTGTTGCATTCTTATGTTCTAATTCTCATATTATTTATGAGAGGATATAATGTATTTCTAGCTTACTTATCTAGAAAAATAAGAAATATATTATGTATTTCTATCGCACAAGGCAAATTTTTCATAGATTTACGTTGGTATAGGAAATGCTGAGTGGTCAGCCGTAAAAGAGCATGAATATATAGTCACTGCAAATTTAAATAGGATGAATATAGGCTGCTGTAGCAAGAAAAATCTATTTACCTGATCTTAGTATTCAGCATTTGTTATAGTTTAAATGCACTTCAATCCACTTTTAAAACTTTAAATAAAATATATTTCTCTTTTATTCGAGTATTTACTATATAATAAAATACAGTTAATAACTTAAAAGTAAAAGTATGTTAAGATGTCGAAAACCTTATATATTTTATACTGACTGTAACTCCTTCAATAAAAAACAAATTATTCACCATATAAGTATATATTATTGTTTAAACGTCATGACTAATTATATTATTGACTAACATTATTAAGCGTTATAAAAACTCTCTATCCAGTCTCTGTCCCTGCGTTAAAAAATCTGCTCTTCCTATCATTGAGTAGGAAAGATGAATAGAGCACCACAGACTACGCAAATAACTGAACCCCACAATGTTACATATCTGAAATTAGATAATAATGTAAGGATGAAGGGGGCTTGCAAATGTAAAAACCCTTCTCATGCGTTCACTGTATAAATAAAATGAAGTGAATATAAATTATACTTATATTTTAATTGTTAACAAATATAGATAAAATTGTGAAGGAGAATTTAATTTAACAGAACTATATATTTATATATAGTAATTTTATATATAGTAATGTTATATATTTTATATATAGTAATGTTATAAATATTTATTCCGAGCCTGGTAACCTCGCCAATCCACATTTCCTTTCCTTTCTTCTTTATCCTTCTCCCTTCCTCTCCGACAATCCACGGTCTATCGTGCCAATGGATGCGTGGTTAAGGGCGAGCTTAGTCGCAAGCGTGCCAACCGTCCCGGGTTTGGGCTCCCCCGGGTACTATGGTTCTATACCTCAGCATGCGGATCTCTGACCTCCATCTTCCCTTGCGGCTCGTGGGATTTACTGAAACGAATTTTAATATACCTTATTTTGTTGAAAAATGATGGCGACGTGGTTCGCAACCCGTCACGTCCTGATTCCCACGAGGGCGAAAAGCGACTAATGGAGAGCCGTTTCGCTGCGATAAATGTGAGAGAAAGAATGAATGAAGAAATGGATGAGTGTGGAGGAAGCGGGGAGTATGTGCCAGGATCGTAGCTGATATAGCTCTGTGGTCTCTGTCAACCCTTGAGGGGGATAGGCGTGAATATGTACATATATATAATGTTTTTATTCAAATAATATTGTATATTACTATGTTGACGACGTTTATCGGAAAGTGCGTATTTTCATGTCAAACGTCAACCGTGACCTGTGCAATCACTATCCAGTAAATCATTCTTAGTGAAGGACAATTTTGCGGACCAGACCGGTAAATATTGTATCATACAAATAATTTAATCTGTTTACTTCCATCGGTCTTTGTCTTATTGCAGAGTCGGATGACCGTGTAATATTTTGAGAGATTGCAATTATCTCGATTCCCCTTTGTTCTGCTCGTGTGTGGGCGACCTTTACACTTATTTTATTAATGAATTATACATTTGTTATCGTGTGCTAATTTTTATTGTTGTTTTCATCATCATTAAAAAACATTGTAAGTTTAATGCTCCGTGTAAATAGACGTATATATTAAGAGCATTTCTAACTCAATGCTTTGCTATGTTGTTTTTGGCATAAAAATATTTACAATATGTCTAACTCACTGCTGTATGGGTCGCCACATTTCTTCTCAGGGGCTCGTACATGGTGAAAAATAGTAATAGATTCGTAACAGCGATTACCTGATTAATAAAGACCAAAGTTCCATCCCTAGTGCGCCCGCCAAGTGTGATCTCTACACGACTGTGAACTTTTAGATCTATGTCAGTTTTATTAACGTAATACCATACTTATCCATATTGCATACTTTAATTGAATCACACCGAAAGTAGACTCTTTTGTGGGTACTTGATTAATGAATACTATTCGTATTCTTTAATTATCGTACACGTATATGTATTCAATTTGCAATATACTATTAATAAATTTATTTTATGACAATAAGTTTAAATTGAAATAATATACTAATAGTTCGTATTACTATTTCCTTTCTACTAAAAATATTAAAATATCATCGTCGATCGATCGTCATCATGCACCCCCAACAGTTGGACATGAAAATTGGAACTGAACTGGAACGAAACCGGACTGGAAAAAAATTGAGGGTAGCTTATACTATGTCAAAAACCACGCTATATAATGCTTTTTAAAGCATTAGAAATATAGATATAGAAATCATAAGAAAATATTTTTAGAACTCGTGTAAAATCGCTTATCAGTCAGCGTTCTTCGGTTAACATTTCAAAGAGAGTGCGCAGAATGCCGAACTTATTCATTCCTTCGTTTCCGTTTTATCATCCGTTGACAAGACGAATGAACGTCATGAAGTTGTTGATGTAGTGCTTTATCGCGCTTATTCTGATTTCGATCACTTCCCAGTGATCGAAATCAAAGTCATTGCAAGGGAAAAAAACCAACCAAGTTCAAGATGTGTTAGTATATTTAATAAATAAAAGTAAGTAAGTAATAACTAAGGCGACATAATTGACCTAGTGACGGAGCTACTGCTTACGGATATCAAAGTTGGGGGTTCAATTTCCTCATTGAAATAAATACATGTATGGTCTAGTTATTCCAAATCTAAGTACCCCGCCAACACACCTTGGACAAACGGGGTGGGTTCATGATCATTGATTCCAGAAATGGACTGTAGAAAAAATGATTATTAAGTTAGTTTTGATATTATGTATTTTTCTTTATTTTTGTACTGAGCTTTTATTTATTTTAAGGGACTATTAGTGATACAAGGGTTTCTAAGATGAAGTTGAGATATTGACTTGTCCCGGTATCGAAGTTAGTTTTCCCATATAGCGGTTATATTTATGCTTGATTTTCCTCGACGTCTATAGCCATTTCTCGATCTTCATTCTTACGTTTGATAAGGAACATATGTATATGACCTGGCTAAATGCATTTTAGGGTGGCAATTAAATACGATACATGCGATTAATTTATGTCTACAGATGAACATAAGCCTCTTTTAATTTTGCGAGAAGCTATTTAGCATAAGCCCACTATGATGTTCTATTACATAGTAAAATAGTAAACATATTCATTGAAAGTTATTCACAGCACAATTGGTATGTGATAAAGTTCGCGTAAATCGGGTAAAGATTTCAGATGTATGGTCACTCGAAAACCATATTACATATATCGATTTCGAGTGACCATATATCTGCATACATTTAGCTTCAATGTAAATCATTAAATCGAGATTATATTCACATAAGCTACTAAAACAAACTTTTTTTTATGGTTTAGGAAGGCAAACGAGCCGGCGTGTCACCTGAAAGAAAGCAATCAACGCCGCCTATATACATCCGCAGCGCCATAAACAGTGCGGAAGCGTTGCGACCTTTAAGGAAAGTGACATTATGGAGGTGCGAGGGTGTTGGGCCCAGGGAACTCGGCCGCTCACCGTACGAATCGCAGTAGCTAAGCTACCACTTAGACGCCAGTTTTCTGTGGGAGTGTGACTTCCCCGGGCGAGCCGGCACATTCATACTACAGATAAATAATATGTAGTATGCAGCGTGGCTCTACCACTATCAAACTACTCTATTATATTAAACCACCAAGATATTTTAGTTGACTATGTCACCAAAATATCGCCCTAAAAATTCACTTAATGTAAAAATAATATTTTAATAATCTTTCACGAAAAATGTCATGTTTTAAAAATATATAAATTCATTGCAAAGCCTCCGTTAGCCAGGTGGAACTGAGCTTTACTATTAATTTGCTCGCCATTTGTCTCGTCCACTACTATAACAGTCCGTAATTTCAACTCTTATTTTCACGTCGGCACTCTCTGAATGGCTTTTAAACCAGAAAACACATGAAACAGTGCAGTTATTAAAAGAAATACGACATTTCTCGTCGCTGTTTATTACTTTACATTAGTTATACTGCTTCCGTAGTGTCGTTTCGGCATGAAATGGGAACTAATGAGATTTTGATGTTTTTTTGACTGAACTTTTATTTTCCGTGGGAACATAACGATGTTACTCAGAAAATAGTGCAGATGTAGTGTCCATTTTTATATTATTATAATATCTTCAATTTAGGTTTCACTTCTTCAGATTTATATGTTAAATATAACTTATTGTACCCTGCATTTAAATCTTTAGTTTAAAGGTGTTCATAGGTATTCTGAGTCTTTGTATCCCGCCAATCCACCTTGAACAAGCGTGGTAGAATCCATATATACTGGGCACAGGGGTGTGAGATTGAGCCTCGAGATGAACTCCACTGCTAGCGCAGCAATTCTAAGGGGCGATTGTCTCCCGGTCCTAGTTGATGCTGTTCCCTCATTTTTGAGGTCAGAGACCACCAGGCCGGTGCAGCATAAGGCAATTGGGAGCGAAGGTACGTCTTGTACACCGAGAGCTTCGTACGCACGGGTAGATGGAACAGGTAGTAGAATCCAAATCAATACTCCAAATTCAATACTTCAAATTTAAATTCAAATTATTCAGATGTTATTTTCTAACGCTATTAAACAATTAAATGTGATGAGTACGAATATTTTTACAAATTATAATAGTTCTGTCTAAACTCTTGCACTACACAAAAGCGAAAACTTGCTTCGTTTTCGTTGCACATAGTTATACATCGCCATTAAAGTAAATTAATGTTAGAGTAAAGACAGTGTTTTGGCAAAAATACCCTGACATAAAATAAATACTGTTTTGTAATCAGTTTATAATAGTTTACCTTCCATCAAGTGAGGTATTTTAGAAAAAAACAAGGAGCAATAGCTCAGTTGATAGGAATCAGGCTTATGATCTGAGGTCGTAATCCCAAGAGAGATACAAAACATTGAATGTGAACCATTTTCTTACACAGGCGTTATTATAATAGTTTAGTCCAAATGGTTACTGAGAATTCTTGTAATATTAACAACGTTGCTAGTCTTCTTTTAAAAAAAATATTTTATTCACATTACACAATCGCCTGAAAGAATTCAACAGTGAAATAATATTATATAACAGGCAGTAACAGCATACAGATACACAGTAAAAAAAGTTTATTGTTTTGCACAATAGCTCGCCGTACAATATTTCTCACGACAAAGAGCAAAATATACAAAATTCTGGGCGCGGAGTTTAATCCGTTAGTTTTCCCTCGAAATACGCGAGAAGGACCCTCCAGATTTACGTTCTACCTACTGCACAGCGGGAATGAATTTATCCGGCGTCCACAAAATTAAATATATTTCTATTTCATGAATTATTAGTCAACTATCTTGTTTCTTAGAGAATGTCGTAAAGAAAACGTCTGGAAAATATATGGATGTATCCAAAATTTTAGAGGCAAATAGAGGAGAATATAAATAAACGTTATGGCTTCAAATATTGAATTCTATAACATCCTGTTTATCACAGATGAAGGTTTACGATGAACGTAGACAAACCTTATAACGCTGAAAAATAAATTTTTATATAAGCTAAATATATAATAATTGATCTAATTTTTCAGTGTTCTGTAGTGATTATAATCACTCTAACCTTCAAACTAATATGCAATCAAAAGTTTGTGAGTAAAGGAAGGGAAAAGCAGTTAGGACTCAGGTTCTCAGTCTTTACCGTACGAAGCGCAATAGCAGAGTATACTACATTTTTATTATACCGGAAGGAGATAAGCTAAATTCCCAAAAAATGCTGATCTTTTCAATAGATTTCTCAATATTTATTTCATACATGAATTCACTTGTAGCGTGACATTTGCTTGCTGTTTGGATGACTCTCTTATATGTTATTTCACGTATGTATTTCAAAAAGCTATTAAGAGTGTTATTTATGAAATATTTTCTCATACGATAATAATTATTAAAAGGTGTTATAATTACAATTTTAGTTATATCTAGATGATATCGTATCAGCACTTATTAAGCTGATATAGTGTTATAACATGGAATCTGATATGCGATATGGCGTAATAAAATACACGAACTAAGAGAAATATGGAGATATGATTTTAAAATATATCCTTGACAACTATATTTGTATGTAAGTCGATTGACCGTGTGTTGTTCGTTCGTAAGCGTTAGTTGCGTGTCGTTACACGCAGTTGGTTTCTTGCATTAAACATGAGGACTTCGGTTCAGTTATTGCATATTTTTTATTTTCCTTTACGAACACTAAACTATACAACGGACTACGGTATATAAGTACCAACCTCAGCATAATTTCCCAATGCGCGCCTACTTTATTATCATGATATGGCTGGACCAATTCACTACGTAAATATGAAAAGAACGATTATTTTTCTTTCTACTTTTTCCTGTGTTCCTAATTGTAAAGTATGTTTAATTTTGGGCCCGAGCATATTTATTCATATCAGCTTGCCTACTGCGTACGGTGAGCGGCCGAGTTCCGGAAGCCCAACACCCTCCCCCTTCCCCCTCCCATTCTCATTATGACACTTAAAGGTCAGCAATGCTTCTACACTGCCTATGGCGCTGCGGAAATCTATGGGCAGCGTTGATTGCTTTCCACGAGGTGACACGCCTGCTCTTTTTTTATAGGATATTTAAAGCTTATACACTCTGTCCTATTGCTGGGCATGGGAACACTTCAATTCTGGGGAAAGAGACTTTAATCCATCACGCTTGTCCAAGGCAAATTAGCTGGACATCTAGACAATAATACCCGTAGGCCATACATATAATGATATTATTCGGGTGTGGAAATCGAACCGGTGCCCGTGACTTCGAAGGCGGAAATTCGCCACTGAACCAGTTAGGTCTTTTATTACATTAAGAATATAATCTCATCATAATCGGCCTGAGGTAGTCTACTGCCGGATGTAAACCTTCTTTACGGGCATCACCGACCTTCAGCTACACGTATCCACTAAGTTGTAAATAGACGTAGTTGTTACCAACTAAGTTTGTAAATAGACTTCATCGCTTGTAATTTTTTTTAATATCACTTAAAAAAATTACAAGCGATGAAGAGAGAGGAAGGCAAACGAGTAGGCGTGTCACCTGATGGAAAGCAATTAAAGCCGCCCATAAACATCCCCAGTGTTATAGACAGTGCAGAAGCGTTGCCGGCCTTTAAGGAAAGTGTCATTATGGAAGGGGGAGGGTAGAGTAGGGGAGGGGGGGAGGGAGAGGGTAGGGCGTTTGGCCTCCCGAACTCAAATTCCGATAAATGTGAACAGCTCATCGTCACTTCATTTTGATAACTCTAACTGTAAGAGTTTTATCGGTGAGTTGAGTTCACGTAAACCTTAGCGTGTTTCCTCAATTAGGGCGACTCATAAATAAAACAAACTGTACATATTTGTTACGACCTCTTTTATTAGACCAGACATAACGATTTGATTCCTTAAACAAACGATAAAAAACGATGTAAATTATATTATTATTATTATACAAATCCCTATTTTTACGATCAGTCTTAATATAAATGCTTTATGGCTGAAATTAAGTAGCTTTATTTCAAAATTGTAACTTATTTCACAGCCAAGTCTAAGTTTCTAAAAGTTAAGTTAATTATACATACAATCCTTATTAGCAGCCTGTGGCAGTCTAAAGCAAGACATAGGTTTGTCCTAACGCACGCTACCTTATTACTTATCAAGATATATTACGAAAAAATAAATAACAGCTTAATACTACACGACGTTACTATAACTTTTTACTACTAGGCACATTTTACTTTATCTTTCAAGACAGCTCCGTCAATTCCATATTTTTTTTCTTCTCTTTCCTCTCTTGAAGCCATGCTAGTGTCATATCGGGGATCCACATAACTAGAAATATAACTAACAGACCATTTTGTGCGGATATACATGCAACATAACTTTCAGTGTAGTCTCTGATCCATCCAAGGAAATATCCTGTCGGCGGAACTATGATTCCCATGCTTAGCATTCCAAGGCCGACGGCAGCGGGCACTTGATCCATTCTGCATTGCTCAGATACGGCAATGTTTCGGCAAACAATAATCATACTTCTACCAAAACCGTATAAGCAAGACATTACGAGTAAAACACTCAGGTTTATTTGATATACTAGTACTGAAATGAAAAAAATAATCGTTTTATTGAAAGCAAGATTAAGCAGCGATAACTCGATTGGTAAGGACTGGGCTTACGATTTAAGGTCATGGGTTCGATTACACCACTGGAATATTGATATGAACCATAGTTTCCTAGTACAAGCACTATAAGCTTACTTGGAATGGTTAACGAGAATCCGTTTCCGAAAAAGAAAAACGAGAATTTATTCAAATGCAATGAAAATGTATTTTCAGCTGATTTCAATGTTTTTGACATTTACATAATCTTTTATCGAAACATTATCATAATCTTTATCTTCAGCTCTAAAAATAATTTTATCAACAACTTAATTTTTTCCGAAAATCCCTGTCAAAAGTTAATAAAAAAAAATGAATTTCGATACTCTAAATTAATATGTCCATAAACGTGTGTTATTTTGTTATTTTTGGGTACTTTAATCCTTAGAGATGATATTTTTCCACTCGATTATCAAATATCATAAAAAGTTAGTTATTCAGGTACAGAAAAAAATATATAACACATTATGTTTGAAATTCTTGACTAAAACTACCATGTATGTAGTTAAAATACATACCTTGACGAATAATAATGAGCCATATGACTGTCAACACAAACATAACTCTTGCTTTTATTTTATATTTATCTTGAATTATGGGTAGAGTTAGCCTACCACAAATATCGGCTAATGCAACGGCTGACATGCAATACGCTGTCTGTTGTTTATCCATCAATGCCACTTTCTGCAAAAAATAAAGTATTTTATTTCTTTGTATAGACACAAATGCATTGACTGCATTATATTTTACTTACTTGTAAGAAAAATGGGTAAACTAAACTGAAATTTTGAATGGAGGTTACAGCTAGTGCTGTTCCAATAATGATATTTATAAAACGAGGGTTTGATAGTAGAGAAATATCAAACAGATCATATATTTTTCTCAAGATAGTCTTTTCTTTTTGTTTCGGTTGATTCATTTCATAATTCCCTGAAATAAAAATATTATTAAAAATACTTCATGAACTTAATTTACTAAACAATGTTATATGTAATGTATATATTTTCCTGAATCAAAAATTATGTTTCAAGGAACATTGAATTTATATAAGTTATTAATTTATACTCTTAATATATGTATTATATTATATTATAGATTTATTTTATATTTTTGCCAAATATCAAGTGTTAAAAGAAATATGAAACTAGTTCACTCAGCCTTGTTTTTGATACCATTTAGGTAAGATAAACGTAAAAACATACCGTTCAGGTTTTGTAATGATTTTAAGACATTAGATGTTTGAGATTCTTTTCTGGATTTTTCATTTATATCGTTGCTCTTTTCATTCAAACTAACTGCCGTATTTCGCCGATCATTATTGTATATAGACTCTCCATTTACTTTGTGATCTTTATTTATTACAATATTTTTATGTTTTTCGTTTAACAGGTGTAACTTTTCATCAACAAGTACATCTTCTTCAACCTTTTTCATATGCCAGTCGACTGGTTGAATTAATAATGTTCCGCCAACCTGTGACATACATATTTTTCATGTGTTTGTATTATATAGAAATATTTTTAATATATAGATTGTAATAGTGTATGTATGTTGTGATTGTAAAAGTGTGGAAATATATTTATTATATAGATTGTAAATTAAATTTACCCCGTGTAGGCTTAAAGAACCTAAAAGCAGGCATGCACCTCGGAATCCATATTTTTCCAGAAGATATCGTACTACATGTGGCATCAATGTTTGTCCAACACCTGTTCCCACATTCGCCAAGCCTACTGCTCGGCTCTTTTTAGCCTTGAAATAACTATTGATCGAAACAAATGAAGAGTTCTGAATGAAACCCAGTCCCAAACCTATAAAAAAATATTTCTATATAGATAAAATTATATATGGACCTCTTTGAAAGGTGCACATTTTTTATTAGTTTATTTCCCTCTTACCTAATAAAATGCCATATGTAATAATTAAATGCCATATGTTAGTCGAGAATCCACTTAAAACTATGCCTAATGTACAACTACAGGCTCCAAACACAGCAACAAATCTAGTGGATGTTAGTTTGACTATTGCTCCTGCAATCGGACCACCAAAATTGGAAACAAATAACATCGTGCTCAATACTACGGCAGCGCCTTTGGTATTATAACCCATCGCCTCTAATGCATCTCCATACAATAAACTAAATACAGACAGCATTGATTGATTGAAAATCTGCAAGTAAATATTTTCAAGTATCTTGTGAATGAAGTAGGTAAGAAACCTTTTTATAGGTGTCAAATACGGATTGAATTACATTACATATTTTCAAAAAAGGGTATTGTGTATGATGTTTATTGATTAGTAAATTTATATAGAGGTAAAATTTCAACACACAACAATATAAATTCTTATCTTCTTGTCTTTGTACATAAATTATTATGTGATAATATTAATTTTAAAAAAGGATATAAAATTATAAATACTCAAATGTAAGAGTGTAACAAAGAAAATCGTATTTTGATCTACCATACATACATTTGAGAGTGCTGTGCCAATCACTACCATCCAACCCCATCCTCCATCTGGAGGTATAAGCTTCGTTCTCTTTTCAATTTTCGGAGAAGCTGTAAATGATGTCCTTTGTGACATTGTATTTATAATCTGTTCCCTTTTTATTATAAATAGACGATCCAATTCTTCTATTGCATAATTAATTTAAAATATCTTCAACCTTAAGAAAAATGTTTATATTAGTTTTTTGAAAAAAATTTTTTTACTTAATATTTCTTCTAATTTTTTTAGTTTCTTAGACGTTAAATTTTTTTTTCTATAATTTTATTATAATACATATATATTTTATTTTTCTATAAATATAAGGAGGCGACTTAAAATATATCGATATATATACGAAATAAATATAAAATATATCGATAATATATCGATTTACCGCAGAAAACCGAACCACAGCTATTTTACTGGCAAAAAGTAGGTAGGTAATATTTTTTTAAATTATATATTGTAGTAATTTTTGTTGGAAATAAAACTACTGTACGTTTTATTTCAAAAAATAACAAAAATTACGATAAATTTAACAAAATATTGATTTATTAATTTTGAAAACAGAAATTAATAGTCTATTTTATCTACAGTAAAAATGTAGGCAAGTATTATTTTTTTAAATATTATTTTATAAAACTAATGTTTATGTCATTTAGATATTTTTTCACAAATTTAGTACTTTTTGAGTACTACTAAATTACAAAAAAAAATTTACATAAACATATATGAAACTGTAAAAATTTAGAGATAAATAATTAACTGCTAATTACCACTGACACCTGAGAAAAAAAATTGATTCGAATCGCGAGAAAAAATACGTTGAAATAACAACATATATTCAAGTCGATGTATAAAATGTTACTTGCTATTTGTAAGTAAATCTGCTCCTTAATAATACTTAGTAACGACTGTCAGAAATGTTGTAATTCTTCGGTTACAACATAATCGTCTGTTGTTCAGCAAGTAGCAATAGATGTAAGAAATAATGATGACTGAAGCAATGACATATAATTTCAATTTCTTATACTCTAATTACAATCATATATAAACACCATTTAAATTTTCATGAATAAAAACTTTTGTTAGTACAACTCATTATTATTTCAAATTCTTAACTCAAAATGGAAAGTATTAAAAGCAGCCTACTGATCTAGTGTTTTTGGATCCGTATATAAATAAACTAAGTAGCTTTTCCACTTAATACAAAATAGAACATGACTCTTACGAATGATAGATTTCCATAATAAAGGCAGTTGAACAGACCAATATTTAGAACAACGTAAATTAACACTAGTGCAAAATCTTCAAAGCGTCGTAATTATACGCCATGGACGCACTATATGAACAATTGTACAAACTCTAGTGAACCGATTACAGGATTTTAGTCTGAAGTGGTTACTAACGTTAAAGAATAGTATAAGAAATTTCCAAATATTGTTATTACCATTGATCCTTGATAGTTTTACATTATATATGCATAGCTTTTTTTTGAAATTTACTTGTTTTAATGCACTTTTTAAATACCAGCTGTAAGCGAACACCACGCTTCATCTGATGACTTCAATTCAGCAACTAAATTTATTGATTACCGCTGATTATTCAATAGTCATTACGTGATAAATGAAAGGATTATCGAATCCATCGCATAGCCCGTTGATTTTTAAGTCACGTGAGTCTAAGCAATCATATCACAAAGCCTTATCCTTACCGTGTACAATCCAAAAGACTAAAAATATTTCATTAGTCAAAATTAGTATAAATATGATAAATCAATTATTAATACGACAGTAATTTATCTTAACAGGCTTACTCTACCGTAAAACTGTGCTCATAAACAAAAGTAAAAATAATATATTTTGTAATGTTCTCCGATAAAAGAACTTGACACAGTTTCACAAGTGTTTCATTAGGGGTTAAGAGAGCAGATAGATATGTAAACATCAAAGTTATTTGTACGACCGTGTAGAAATAATAACAGCGAACAAAGTAAATAGGACATTTCACATGTTTCGAATATTGATTTAATAAATAAGTGTATACACTTATAAGGGAAACAAAAATGTTTTACCCCTTATTACACACAATGCGCACAAGGAAAAGTGGGGGTGTGAGTGATATATAATATGGAAGAATAGAAACATGAAAAAAATAATATAGAATTGCGATCGGATTTCTTCTACTGAATATTCACTAGTATTTATAAATAATAATATACGTTTATATACAAACCAACCATTTTTTTCCTTGTTTATATACAAACCAACCATTTTTTGTTTTTGTTTTAATTTTTTTTGTCTATCTTCTATGTTTACATTACTACCCTCGATATGTATTATTTTTTAAATAGATGTTTTTTCCTTTGAAGGATGTTCCTTTCCTGCCCTTTCCTTTCTTCCTCTCCGCCAATCCATGGTCTGCCGTGCCAATGGATGCGTGGCTAGGGGCGAGCCTAGTCAAAAGCGTGCCGACCGTCCCGGGATCGAGCTCCCCCGGGTACTAGGCATACATTACCTCAGCATGCAGGGCTCTGCTAGGGCTGACCTCCATCCTCCCTTGCGACTCGTGGGATTCACTAAGACGAATTTAATATACCTAATTCGTTGAAAAATGACGGCGACGTGGTTCGCCACCCGTCATGTCCTGATTCTCACGAGGGCGAAAAGCGACTAATGGAGAGCCGTTTCGCTGCAATGAATGGTAGCGGATGGAGCTCTGTGGTCTCTGCCAACCCCTGCGGGGGACAGGCGTGAATATATAAATAAAAAAAAATGTTTTTTAAAGTGTTATTTTTATCAAAGAATTGTATATATTGAACTTGAAATAAAAATATAAATATTTTTAATTTATTTTTACTCTCTTCAGTGTTATTTATCAATTTTATTATGAACTGAATAATAAATGAAAAAATAATAAAATCGCGACCTAGATTAATTAATTGATTACATTAAAACATAACTTTGATATGTATGATGTTATCATTAGGCGGCCAAAGATCATTCGTTCACTCCATTACTAACATAATAATAACAATACATAAGTGTAACTTATTATGTCATACAATTATCGTGCTAATGAACTTTCGAACATTATATTATATTATACTGCGTCACTAAATCTGTTACTAAGAATGATTCTTCTATTTAACTTTTTATGGAAGCGATAGGCAAATGAACCATGAGTATTACGAGTAGTAGAAAGAGCATCGAAAATGCTTTGCCCACCTTAGAGTAAGGATATGAAAATTGGTAGGGGAAGAAGGAAGTATTAGAAACAGAGAAGGAAGTAGTGGAGGGAGAGAAGGAAGTAGAGAAAGTGGGAAGAAATTGGGCCTTCAGATTCCTGCATTACTATCGTATGAAACGCCGTAAAACGGTAATATACTATCGCATTATATACAAAGTATATGCTTGCCTTTATTTTGGCCTATAACCTGGAAAAATCGGTACCAAAACCTGTTGCCCCCAAGATTGGTCGTGGGTCTTTAAAGACCCACGCTGTTGTTGCCTACATTCTCTGCGGGTGTGGTACTTTGACGATCGAGCCAGCTTATTTGTGCTACCATAGCTCTACGAGTATTAACTGCACCATTATACTTCAATAGAAACGACGGTTGGTCATTATATTATTTTTGAAGTATACTATTTCAATTTTCATTTTAAGTACTGTTAACACCGTGATCAAGTCTACCAGTGTAAATATGTTATTGATATTTTTTAATTCAATCACAATATATGTAGAGACACAAATCCATATCTCTTATAACGTATAGCCCTATCGCATTATTGAAAAGCTTAGCAACCGATAAAGTTATCAATGCTAGTTATATCCATCTCATCTCACTAAATGTGACTACCAACACAATCGTTATAAATTTTATGTTAAGTGGGACGTATATACTGAACCGAAAAAAAAAGAGTCAAGAATTTAGTCGATTTGTTTACTTACCTATTATAGTTTCTACTTTCCTTAAATAAAATAAAATAATTAAATATTACTTTCCTTGCATATAAACGATTTTTGTAGTTTTTATTAAATTAATTTTATACACTAAATACATTTTCTTGTTTTCTCTTTTCAGAATTGATAGTTGTATAAAAACGTATTTGCTCTTTAAGGATCTTGTTTTATTATATTATAAATAAGTTCTATAAAGAAATAGAGTAAGACTCATTCATCAAATTTGTTACTTAAAAAATTTATCAAATTTTAAAAATTCATTTATATCTGTTTGTATGGAAACTATAAAAAGATCAATGTCCTTGTCTCCTTAATGTTTTATAAATCGAATAATCTATGGATTAAGATATGTATGCCTTTGGTGTCAGGTACTTCAGCTAAGTGTAATCTTAATCTATGAGTATGAAGGTAATAGAACAAGAGTCGACGACATTTGAAGTGTTTTTAAAGATATGTGTATTTTGAAATATTAAGTTTTCTAAGATCAACGGTTTCCGATGTTTGGTAATAAAAAACTTAATAAACCCTCTATATTATATTATGCTTGTAAAGCTGCTTTGATATGAAAGACTACCTACGTACAAATTCTAAATAATTAACAAGCTGCTATATAAATGGTTGGTAACTTCCTCTACATATTAGCGTATTGTTGACCTTCGTATTTATTGTATTGCTAATCATTTATATCTAAATACAAACTAAAGGTCATGTTATATCAAGCGATAAATAGATAAAAGAATGTATGAAATATTTTTATAGAAAATTTTGGTAATTTACAATTTTGTAAAAGACATATTTTGTGAAAGATAGAAATTATTTATGAAATATTTATGTCATTAAGTACATTATATACATAAACTACTAAATAATTGTGTAAGAATTTTTAAATATTTATTAAATGTTGTTTACATTATTTTGATTAACATAGTTTATTTAATTTCGGTTTTCATGCGTTGTGAATGCAATTTATGATGATGATTCACAACACATAAAAAACCATAGCTGTGTTTTTATATTATTTTAATTTTTGAGGTGTAACTAATTTTTATATATTTTATTAATGTTCCTATTTTTTTATTTCGAGATTTCTCAGATATAAAACACGTTAAAGATAAAAAACATTGCCTTTGTTAACTTACCTAGTGTCGAAAATAAAAATTATATCATAGGAGGTTGCATAAAATTATCACTTGATTGTCGTTCGGTTCAAAGATAAATAAATATATTTGATTATTGATACCATATACGTATTTTTGTGACTCATCGGTTATAGACGTCCGTTCGACACTGTAACACAAACATTAATGAAAATCGAAACGGTATCGTAATCATTGTGAAATAATATTGCATGAATTCACTGGGTCAATAAATATTTACACTGGTATTCATGACCAATTTATACAAAAACGAATAACAAATAATGTTATTAAATACAAATTGCATTAAAAATACAATTATTCACGAAATACAACGTAAAGTGTTATGAATTCGATATAATCTGTGCAACATTGCGAATATGAACTAACGGAACTGGTATTTCGTTATCTGTAGCAATATGAGTCCAGCTGAATACTTTACTTAGCGACAGAATGCGTCATGTGTTGTCAGGTCCACATTGTTCTCTCAACGTATGTTAGTTCTGACCACATATTGACGTTTGTCCACGGTAACTTCCTCATCTATGTTATTGAGTATTTGCTTTCATTCCTATTGTGTAAATTCATAACACTATTGAATGGCGTAACGAGAAAATATTGTCTTTTATTAGTTTTGATTGATATTATTGATTTTGTGTTTTTGTTTTTATAAGAGTTGGCTGGCCCTCGACTTGATTTTTACAACACTAGCTGCTTGCCCACTCTAGAATCTCTTGTGTTGTGAGTACCATTTACAAACATAAAAATAAATAGGATAAATACCTAGACTCAGTTTAAATATAAATAGAATTAGTGGTGGTGAGTCAATGGTCGCGGGTTCGATCGCCGTATTGGAATAAACATACGTATGGCCTACAGATATTTATTCCTAGTCTGGTGACCTCGTCAAACCGCAATGGACAAGCGTGGTGGGTTAACGTCCATTTATCCAGAAATGGAGAGGCCTATGCTCAGAATATATGGGCTGTGAACAAAAATATATATTTTTATGTTGGAATCGTATCCACGACCCTCGTCCCAGAAGCAAACATTTTAACCACTAATTTAATTGCATCGTCAAAACGAAATTGTGGGAACATAGTAATTGTTTTTTCCTTACTTTCTGAAAAGAAAACGCGCAATTTACGCGTATGTATAATCAGACACTATCTTCTTCTCTGAAAAAATAAATATGTCAAAAAACTAAATTTATTAAAAAAAATAACAATGCCAGAGAAGTCACTAATGCACACTACAAATCACAGCTAGTCCTAAAAATAATATTAGTTAAATATTTTAATTTTGGCAATATTTAGAATTTGGTCTTAATAATACAAGTAATGTTTCAGTGGATACTGTTACCGCTCTAAGAATATTTAATTATTAAAGGATCACCTGAAGGGTATTGAATTTTAAAGGCGATTTGTACGATAAAAAAATCTAGTATTTTTGTATGAATACTGATTATATTTTGCATGACTCTAATAATAATTTCCATTGTGTCAAGAGCGATGCACTTCGTCCATTTATTCCCACGCTGTTACAATTAATTAACACGTTGATTATATCAACTATGTTTTTGAATAGTACATATTGACTAAGAAAATTACCATTTATGATGAGATATACAATTCTGCCCATCTAATGAAAAATGAGCTAAAGCTGTCATGGATAAGCTGAAATAGATTTGAAATAGCCGTGATATAATAAAAGCTACCAAAACGCGGTTGATGATGGCGCTTGTTTTCCCTCTATTCCTGTATGCGACGGAGACGTGGACCCAGCGACGATCTGACATGAGATAAATGCTCCGTATCTCATGGACTGAGTTCAGAATAAACGACTCTATTCTCTAAGAACTTAAGGTCAAGCAGCGCATATCTTCCACTGTACAAGGTCGCATACTTACCTTCTTTGGGAACGTGTCTCGGCAGCGTGTAGTAAATCTCCAATGCGATGAACGGGTCAAATGAAGACCGCTCTCAATGGTCTACATGAGTGCACGAATAAGTCAGCCGTGAGGGATGAATGGTGGCATCTGGTGAAGCAAATAACCGCCATAATAACCACCACGACTGTTCTATCAAGGGGGTGAAGGGTTTATGGAAGACTATATTATTTTAATTTTACGATTATGATGATTTAATTGTAACACTATTAATTTTTGATTTAAAAAAAATTACATCAGAAGATGTAAAAAAGTAATATGTAAAAAAAGATATGTAAATTTGACAATGTTCTATGTTGCCTTTATGTACGATACATTAAAAAACTTCTATATAGTTTGACGATAAATTAATTAATTTTAGGAAAAATCGCTTGCTAGTTATAAATATTGCATCATATCTTTCAATATGTATTTCAAAATTATGTACGACTGGGTTTTTTGTTTTACTGAATAAAATACATTTAAGTTTGAATAAACATAGGTGATTGTCCTGATGGCAAATGACTTTGCTGATTACTTGATTTCACTTTATCCGTAACGAACCTTAATAATTTCCCTATAACGCCATATGTGCGGAATGCTATACGATTATCAAAAAACGTAGCCAATTTAATAGGTAGATATTAGCACATATATACTTATATCTCGTTTTAAATCATATCGTGACGGTTATCTACGATAAACTGCTGATCTTTTATCATTTATCATAAACGTGTATCAAAGGAAGTACGAGTAGAAGACAGGTGACTACATTATTATTTAATTAACTTGTACATATCATAGTAGGTCCATTTTTTTGGGCCTTGGGCCTTTATAACTTTGTCGGAAAGACTGGCGAGTTGGAGGCCAAACCTTGTCAGATTGCTAGCAATCTTTGGGGTTGACGAATGCTGAAGTTTAGACTGTTTCTTGGAAAACGTAGTGTTGAACATCCTAGGAAAGACGCAGTGACTATGTGAAGTAGCAGTTCACCCAATGGTAAGAAATCACAATCACTAAAGGAAAGTATTGGAATAGTGGATAGAAGAAGAAGAAAGTAATGGAAGAAAAAGAAGGAAATAAAACGAAGAAAATAATTGGACCTACCGTTCCCTGCACACATCGTGCGAAGTGCGGTAACACAATAAAGTGTTATCACATGACATCGATATTCTGTGAGGGTTTGGTACTTCCCCAATCAAAGCGGCCCATTTAAGCACGTCTCTACCACTATTAAATCGCATATATAATTAATATTATAATATATTCTCGCATACTATAATTATGGAAACAAATTATGTTATACTATTAACAACATTTCTACCAATATTCTTCATATAATAAGTGAAAAAAAAATAATCCAAATATATACATCAAAATCAGAGCAGATTTATACGAACACATAATACACGCTCACATCCACACCCCTTCTACAGTAGATATAGAACGGGTGCAGCGGCGGGCGTCGGGCGGTAGCTGACACAAAACACTTACACTACCCCACACACATACATATACATACACACATACTTTAGAAATATTACAAATGCCGTACAATATTAAATAAATAATTAAAAAATATAAATTGATGTTTATCTTCTCCTCTCGGTCCTATCTATAATCACGATGTTTTCATCACTTGTAAACGTGTACGTTGTAAATCAATTTTTTGTTCAATATTCTATAAGTAGAAGAAACTTGATATATATGAATATTTTTATAATCTAAAAAATAATATAACTATAATACTTGTCTGTTCCTCCAGAAATAAGGAAACAGAGGATTATATATATATGGTCGGTGAGAAAATAATTCTTATTGTTGAATGTATATGTACAACTCTTTACAAAAGTAATAACCATATATTTGTACATTGAAAATTCAATAACGCGGTATTATTTCTTCATATCTGCATGCAACATAAAGCAAATTATTATTTGGAACTGTTTTACAACATTTATTATTTGACAAGAGATTCTTTTGAAAGAAAATTGATTAAACCATTCATACGACTTGTCTTGCGTAAGCTAGGGAAAGTAAATGGTCAAAAAAAAATACCTTTGTATTTTTATTCTTTAGGCAGCATTGCACTGTATGCCAGGTACAGATTGTTATTAATAAAAGAGAACATTTATACAATAGTTTTTATTTTATTCCCACTATATACGCAGTCTTTGGAAAGCCTTTTGGGTTCCGATGTTCTGTGTGTGTATGCTTAAATACAAATAAAAATAGTATATATATTTTTTTTCATAGATAAGTTATGGCCGTGTCTATGCAGCTCAATTAAAAAAATACATGTTATAAATGTAACATTTACCATATTATAGCTTTTTATTTATAGTTTACGTTTCACATAGTTTTTAAATACATTAAAAGATAAGTCTTGTTGCTCGATAAATACTTTAAAGTTGTTTACGATATTCTGTTTATTGACACTTGACACCAATTTCAAAGTTTAACCGAGTATTCCATGGTCTTGGGATGTTTATAAACTAAAATGTTTATTATAACCCGGTACTCATATTAATTAACGTTTTTGGGGAGGCTTATGTGCAACAGTAGGTTGATGAATAATTAGAAGGAACTTATAATTATTTTCAATTTAAAATAAATTTTAGATCGGAGTCACATGTAAAGGAATCTGTAAAACACGATTTTATCTTGTTTTCATGATAAGTAATTACTTAAATTTTATATATTAATTTATAGAATTGTATATGCTACCCAATTTCACTTGATTTTGTTAATCTAGTGGCATTTTGTCTGACTTCCATATTTTTTTGCAATTAAAAAAATTGGGTTTTTGCAGTGATACGAAGAAAAATTTTAAAAAAGGCGCTTGTCTTTTCTCTAAAACTTTTAAACTTAATTCTTTAAGAAAATATTATTCTGGAACATTATCTTTTTCCCTTATTATGTAACCAATGTAAATAAGCCTACCACTCACAGCTTTTTATGAAATCATCAATTAAACAAATCTAATTTATTTGTTATAAATAAATTGCATTTGTTTAAATGCACTTTAAATAGTGCATATTAATAAATAAATTGCATTTGTTTAAATGCACTTTAAATAGTAATTAAATTATTTAATTTTATATGTGAGGTATTGTCTTCCTGCAAATGAAAAAGTTATAAAATTTATAACATTTTATATAAATTAGTGATAAGTATATAATAATGCGTAAAATATATAAAGTATTTTAAAGTGTTAGTCATAACTTATGTGAATGGAAAAATAAACTAAAGATGAATTTGATTTATGCGTAACATGAAGCGTGTTAAATAAACGATCACGTCAATCAAAAACGACAGTAGCACAAAAGGTTTTTTAACGCATTAAATGGATATTAAGTGGTTAGTGATATAGATTATCTCTTAAGTACATTGCTTGCATCATTAATAAAAAAAAAAAAAAAAAAATATATATATATATATATATATATATATATATATATATATATATATATATATATATATATATATATATATATATATATATATATATATATATATATATCTGTTCTTTCACCTATCTCTCGATATTTTCTTTTTTAAATATTTCCGTTTTTAAATTTTAAGTAAATTTGTTAGTAAATTTATATTGTTGTCAACCCCACCATTTGAACAAGCGTGTTGTTGTGTTATGAATGTGTTATTGCCTGTTCTTCTAGAAATACCAACAGGGAGATACTGTAAAAAAGAGGGCGGAAGAGTGTAAAAAATCTATGTATATATTAAAAAATATAATAGAAGTAATTTTGAAGCGATAACAAATATAAAAAATAGCTAGTTTACATTACAAGAAGACAAAAAACGGTAACTGATAAAATGTATAGAGAAGAAGCTAGTTACGAGTTACTAAGAAAGGGATGTACACTCTTGACAAGGTTTAAATTAACGAGGGGCTTGCTTTGCTGGAAATTTACATGGGTATGCATGTTGCTCTCTGAGATAGCATCGTCGAGGGAACCGGATTTAGTGGCACAAATAGTTTCGTAACACCTCCTGTCAAGGATGCCTTCCACTTCTACTCCGCTCCAATAACGAACTTTATATCAAATAGAAACTAATGAGGATCAGCTCCCACAAAATATATAATATAACATATTTATGTAAAAATAACAAGGTGTCCATTTTTAAGAAGTTCCTAAAATTTTAAATAATTTAATTCACTGTGATGTTTAAGCTGCTTTTCTGTGGTATCCAGCTTTGCCCTTATTTGAGAGATCCAGAAATATTTTCCTCCATGATTTTTTTCACTGGATAGCCTCTCCAATGGCAATATCGGGCGTATTCTTAACCTGATCATAACATTAGATCACTCTGGCCTCCTCTGCTATCATCTTGCATTTATCATCATATCAGTTATATCACAAATTATTTTCATCAGTGATTTGATTATGTGAAAACATAGATAGATAGATAGATAAACGTAGATACTTTTTCGAACAAATCCTCCTTTATTTAATAGAAGGTTTTCATATCCTTAGTTATATCTTAATTGTTGTTTTATTTTTATACTAAACATATAAAGTCTCCAAGACTGTTTTTTTAAACAAATGTCATTTTCTACCGCGTTTTGATTCCAAAACATTTAGCTCACAAGTCGATTACTCTAATTACTGAGCGAAATAATCGTAGTCACGAATAGACTAGTAATAAGCCATGATATAATTGAACACTATTTATCATCAAGGGGTATCCAATCAAACACAAGCCGTTTAGTATTAAAAAAAATACAAAGAAACGTACCTACTTTATGTTGTACATACCATTTAAAGTCTTCAGACTATAATAAAAGCATAATATTGATATGTTTCAATAACTGTATTTCAGTATTATCTATAAATGAGTTATTGCCAATCAATATTTATATTACACCAACATTATCAGTTTCATCTGTTTTTTTTTGCGAGAGACGTTAATTGTTCTTCACTTTGCTTTGTAAAATTACACCTTGAAATGACATAAGTGGAATTAACGCTTTCATGCATAGATTTGTCGGGTTGTCATTAATGTGTCATTCGTTGTGAAACTTTCTAGAAAACTTGTCCATAGGTTCGAAATAAAACAGTCAATAAAACCACTAAAACTAAAATATATTCACTTATAATCAGATAACAGATACATTAAAAATAAAGAAACCGAGTACTCGCGTATAACATAAAGCGAAAACAAGAAGCGACCTCGCCACGTTGAGGATTAGAAATCACTGGCATGGCGTGACGACTGGCGATGGCGACTGGCGCCTCGCCAATGATTGTCAATAAACGAACTAGAGACGACGAGTTCAGTAACAGTTAATGCTGTCAGACAGGCGGTGAGTTCGCACTTGCCTTTTTTGCCATGCAGCAAATAGCCATTACGTCATCTGAGATACCACATATTATTAAATAAATCAACAGTTCTTCAAATTCTGCTCAACGTTTATATTTAATTATTACATAAACTGTAACTTCACCCGAAGATGCCTCGTGTTTTGAAACAAGTGTGGTACATTGCTCTAAAAGTGCTGTTATGAATTTTACGTTTTGATTTTGCAGATAATAGAGATATGAGGTTCAATTTAAATCGGTTTTATTCCAGTCTGAATCTCTATTGTGTAAGCGTTTTCATTGTTTTTTAATAAAACCAACGAATATTAATTGATGTAAATACGGCTTCAGAATGATATGATGCCCACTAGCTATGGAAATTTATGTGAACCACTACTCAATTGATAATTATTAGATTAAGGAGAACGTACTATTTGCTACAAAGCACCTTAAGAGTATGTCGAGGAAGAATCATAGTCTAATTACTTATAAGTTAAACATACAAACCACGATCGGGTTAGTTGGCACGTTTTGAATGAAGGCTTTGACCAGCAGTCTATAATAATGATGATGAGGTTTAATTTAATAAAAATAAGTAAAAAAGTAAGCACACTTAGATTTCTCTTCCGTGCATATTTCATTAATATAGATATATGTCAATATTTATCAGCGATAAAAGTAAATCAAGCTGGTAGCTTCTGGCATCGAAAATTTTTGATACCGGATGTGGAAAGGAAGCGGAAATTGGCAAACTTAAATTAAAATTCGTACGTTTATGACCTCGGTTCTTTAAAAGGACGTAATAATTTTTCTCCTTTGGCAATTCGCTAATAATTCGTGTGCGCAGTAACGTATAGCACCACAGAGCGCTTAGCATGGAATTCGATTCAACTAATGCCGCCTAATCCTGACCGGCGCACACAAACAGTAAGGTTCGTTTTCCACGCAATGTGCAATTTGCAATTGGTGATGGATGATAATCCCACATGTATTTGCATGAGAAACCCAAAAATAAATTTAAAGTTAAAGGTTATGCATGTAACTATATATATGTTAAGAAGTTAAGGCGGGAATAGTAGGGGACCAAGACTCGAAATACATGTCTGTAGGTCTTTAATATCCTAATTCGAGAATCGAATATGCATTCATTAACTACGAAATAAACATTTTATATATTCATTTTCGTCATTTTCATTGCCTTTCGAATTAGCAAACTATACTGGTAATAGGCTGGTCACGTTTGTCGGAGATCTGAAAATCGTTGGAGCAAACGAGTGCTGCAGTGGAGACCGCGTTTCGGTAAACGGCGCAGGGAGGCTGGCAGAAACTGGATGCGTGTAGCCTAAGATCGGGCTAGGTGGCGCTTCATGGGGGAGGCCTATGTCCAGCAGTGGACTGCCGCAGGCTGTTGATGAATGAACTACGAAAGCATTGGTTTCGCTACTGAGCCAATTAGAAATTTTTTTATTTAAAACATTAAAACAAATTTATATTATAGTTTTAATAAGTATAATAATTAATTAAAATATAAAAAAGATATACATAAAATATAATAATTTCTGTTCTTAACAAATTTCTCCCGAATCCGATAGGTAGGTACATAGAGCGGCGAAGCGAAAAGGGGAACGGAAGATACGCCTCAGAAGCAGGATGGTATAAGATAAAGAGAACATTTCCCTATAGCACGTCTTGGGAGATTAAGCAACAATCCGCGACGGCCTCTTTCTTTTAATGCGCCGGTGGCTGGCGTAATTCACAAAGTTTTTTATTAGTATTAATTACCATATTGTATAGTTAACATACATTTTTAAGATTATTTTGACAGAACACCTATTATCTTTTTAACTCAGTTATTTAAATCATTATTTTCAGAAAACAGATAGATCTTTTTGGAAAACATCAATGCAGATAAAATTAAAATTGTCACTTAGTTCAGTGGTTTGATTTGACTGATTTATAAGTAAATAATTGAGGTTCTAAATTTCAGATGATATTCAAATCTGTTTGCTTAAGAAAAATTGTTTTCTTGTCTCTGTTAGTTTATATTTGTCAATGGTGTCGTCTTTTGTGTTTGCTTAAACAATATACTGAAATATTTATCTTTGAATAGTTTATGTTTCTGGGATATTTCGACAAGTCACTAGACTCTAGACTAAGTTGCAAATGATTCACCTCAATAGTCTTACATGGAATGAAAGTAGTCAGATTTCTTTCTTAAAAATCCTATCACATAAAAAAGCCGTGAAACTACATTAGAATAAAAAAAAATATAATTTTACAAATAAAGATACTAAGGATATCTTAGAGAAAAAGTGCAGAATCGAGTGCTTTGTGATCTTGAATGAATTCAAACATTAAAGTTGTTAAAGTTATCTTCTCGCTATGCAGTTTTTAATATTTCTTGTTTATACATTGTTTTGTAATATAATACAAAATTCTAATGAAATACTAAAAGTTGTTATCTTCTTTGTTTCTAAATTAAGTGTTGTGAGATGGTGCTCTGTTTAGTGTCTAAATTGTTATGATGTCGTAATTATTAGATAGTCTAGACTAGACGCTATAATCTGAGCTATCACTGTTTCATTTGCTCAGTTATCGTTGAGTTTTGTTGTTTCAAACTTTACTAAAAAATTTTGAAACACAAATTATATGTTAAATAGATTTATAAATAATACAGCTATCATAGCTCTAAAATAGATTGACATATGGATGGTTTTCGACAAGTCAATTAAAAATAGTTAAAGGTGGGAAATTTTTATAATTATGATTTTTCGCGGAAGTGCAAATAACAAGGTACAAATATATATGAAGTAGAAATGCGTCTACTTTTAATGGCACTTGCCAAGGCACTCTAATACTTTTTTTTAAAGGAGGGCCTTTCAAAGTCGACAAATTTTAAAAATTTTAAATCCATAGTTTAACAATTAGTCTTAATTCTAGGAAACTTGGGGCAATTGTGTCATTATTTTTTACTCTGATTCTAGAAATATCATTAATCAATATCAACAAAAATAATAAAATTAACCATAATAACCGAAAATGGTAACAGTTTGACCAAATTTCTAGGCTTTTCTTAAATGCCCATTAATTCAAACTGCATGGATAGATTTTTTTCTGATTTTTCTCATGATGGTTACAATCAATCCTGTCACCCCGTTTCGGCTTGACGTTGAGTTCTGGGACATTCTGTATATATATATATATATATATATATATATATATATATATATATATATATATATATATATATATGGCCATTATCATCCCATATGAAATAGATTTAATCACCTTTTTCTTCCTTTGGCGCAACAACGAGTCTTCTTTATCTTGCTGTGTCCGTCTTATTCTTGTAATCAAGCAGAGGATCTATAATTTGATGCATGAGGAGGACATGTGGAGAAGGCCCACTGAAATCTTCTGGTAGTGTTAACTATCAACAGGTTCGTCTTAACTTACTCTCTTAAGATATTATAGGTAGGTGCGACTCCATGACCTGGGTAACGACAAATTATTATAAATTGCTGAAGTTTATGCTATAATACGTAATGTTGTATACACCACATTCTTTTCAGATTAGGACTGTTGATCAAATGACATGCCTTTATGTCATAAAAGTTTTCTCATTTTTTAAAAATATAGGGGTTATGGGTTTTTAAAAATTTAATAGGGGTAAAACTCTGTATCAATGCACCTTGACCGGGGAAATACTTAAGTGGTGGCATTTTTACATTAACGCATTTCGACGATGCGTGCAGGGCTCGTTTGGGCCCGATTTTTCTCCCCTTCTTTTACCCCTACTACTTGCATTACTATATATTTTCCCTCCCATGAAATCCTTCTTCTCATTCCAATATTCACATCCTTGATATCTAATGCATCTATAGTGCTCTTGTTGTTGCGAATATACATATAATATATCGGCGATGGTGATGACCTCCCATCTGCTGACCTACTTCTTCGTTTGATGGATATAGGTAGATAGATATGTATATTGTTGATTATATGTATGTCTATTATAACAAAGTTATACAATTATTAATTATAACATGTTTAAACAAGGGCAACCGGTCGTCTTTCACTATCTAAAAAAACATTATTTGAGTCGTACAAAAACAAAAGTTCAAAGGTTAACTGAAAAATTTCAGCTTTAACTCTTGGGAAACGTAAGGGTTAATTTGAATATAATCCCGGTTAATAGTCTGTAATACTGAACCGAATTACCTGGTACGAATCTAGTTTTAATCCCTTAAGACCATAAAGCATATGAGGTTTATTAACAGTTACATTGGCTTACAACTCTACATATCATAGCCAGAATGTTAACTAAACCTCTAAATTATTACATTAAGGCATGCGACATGTGGAGCAATTATCAGGGATTAAAATGATGTTAGTACCTTGATTTATAGTGTACGTAAATACATTTTGTTATTCATGTATCTTTATCCAATAATTATAATATATTTTCATTAATTATTAATTTGAATTACTTATTACGGCCAAATTATATTTATAAAATGTTTTAATAAATGTTATTATTCTTTTGTAATGAATATATAAAAAAAATCCTATCGCGTGGAAAACCAAAAATATATAATGAGTTCCCGAGATCATCTCTGGGCTAGACATACAGAAATGATAAAGGAAAAGTAAAAAAATGGATAAAATTAGTAAGAACCAAAACCACATGTTTTTATGGGGTTAGCATCACTTGCTGGCATTTATGTTATTTTATTGTGTATATGTGTATGTATATTATATATATATATATATATATATATATATATATATATATATATATATATATATATATGTTTGTACGTATTTATTTATGTGTATTTATGTATGTATTCCAAATTTGAAAGATAACCGAATCGGAAGGTCTCAGCATGGGCCTGCCTAGTGAGACCTAGTATGCACTATCCTACGTCACCCGTAAATTGTCATAAATAAAATAAAGTAAAAAATACTATACATTAGAAATTTGCCAAAGAACCAGACTCTTACATAGCTCTTCAACTTATATAGAACACGCTTCTCGGAGAACCGACAACCGAGCAGACGAGTCTGGAGTGAAGACCATATCCTGGCAACGATCTGCCTCTGTCAGCCATCTTGAATGTATGAAACCGAAGATTATAATGACGTATATATTTTAACTTTGTAATTTAATCTTAAATAGAACAACCACATGATACTTAAAAACTTGGTTATATGCAATGTAGTAATAGTAATTATAATAGTTTACGAGGTACGTACTTCTATGTACTTTAAAAGGCACTTTACAAACTGGATAAAATTCAACTGGAATCTAGCTCTGCGACAAATCCCAACTCCACTTAATCACGAAGATGCTCCGAATTTAATTTAGGGACAAGTTTCGAATTTGAAAGATACGACAAAACGATAGTTTTGGAGTCTGGAGCCATTCATCGTACAGAACAATGAAATTGTACATTTAAATTGTTTCACTACCATCTCTGAAGCACCTAAAAGATTCGTGGCTCTTTTGGAGCGAGTCGTCCATTGATGTGCAGGCAGATGCGACGTTCACCAACTTTTTCAAAGGCGAACTTTGCAGACGACTGAGTGTGCGATATCTGTGCGCATCATCTCTATATTTAAGAGTTATAATGTTTTTTTTTCCAGTTTCAAATACAATCCTTTCCCATGGATGTTGTACAAGGTGACTTTGGGAACTAATACAACAGTAGATGGGCAGCAGCCGACATTTAAATGAAAACCTATCTGCGAACTCTAATGCAGCTGCAACCTGTTTTACGCGAATTACGGCAACATTTTTTAATTTTAAAAGTAGCCAATGTCCGGTACTGGACTGTTATCATATTACTCACCGTCTTTCGATGCGGCGATTGATTCTGCCAATTTTTAACATCGTACTTAGCACTTACGTCCTTAGGATTGTCAATTTGGGAAAATGCTGTTAAGGCTTAAAACTATAAGATGTTACTTTTGTGTACACTTGATGATATCTGGGTTATTTATTAAGGATTACAAAACCAATGTAAATGTTATTTTTTATTAACAATTCTCGCCCTTAATGGAATTGAAAAGATATATTTAGCATAATAATAATTAAAATTTTTTTTACAGTTTACACGTAAATTTTTAATATTATTTAAATTATCATAATAAGATTCAAAGCTAACAATAATTCAATGCCTGACTCAGACCTTCCCAAAGGAAGGATACACCCATTTACTCATCTGGACAGCTATTATAAAGTGATTTTTTTCAGAAGTAGAGAGCTGACGCAGTGAAGTATGCTCCCAATTTTGTGGTTTCTTATTGTATCAAGTACTTTTTTTCCAAAATTTTTTTTTTATAAAGGAATAGGCTTTATATTTAAATAATAAATACTTACATTCTTATAAAGTGATTTTTTTCAGAAGTAGAGAGCTGACGCAGTGAAGTATGCTCCCAATTTTGTGGTTTCTTATTGTATCAAGTACTTTTTTTCCCAGTTTTTTTTTATAAAGGATAGGCTTTATATTTAAATAATAAATACTTACATTCATACTTAATTATTCATTGGAACACTCCTCGTTTAAGACAATTCATTCTCTAGTAATAAAATTACGAGGTCTTAAAGCTCCTTGACATTTTAGTGGCGTCAGCTGCATAGCTTCACGTGATTAGTGCAAGTGTACACTGTAGTTAATTGCTTAGGTCACGTTCGGGACTTATCTATTAAGTTCCTTGCTTCAATCTCAGATGAAGTAAAATGAATGTGTATTGCCTCATTTAAACTTAGAAGTATGTTTTTTTTATTTATATAGATAAGGAACTTATTTAGAATAAATAGAATATCCAAATTTTACAGATCTCATTTGAATTTATTGTTTTTTATTTTAGTTAGTTTTCAAAGCGGAACATCAGTATATCATAATTATGACAGAAATAAACATCGATCAACCACACTTTTCCACGGTGGATTAATGGCACATCGATTTGAAATAAATATTTCTAGGACATACATATATTCCAATGCAGAAATCCAACCTGGGACCATTCAGTTAAAAGCTACGCACTGAGCCAATTAGACCTTCAAAAAATGTACATAAAAGCTTAAATTTTAATAGCCGCCTTCTATGGGCTGCTGCCGTCTGTAAAAGTAAAAACTTGTGCTTTTACGGAGCTATGAACAAAAGAGGCGGTAATAACTCCTTTGCGGAACTTCAGAGGTAAAAGAGAAAAACACTCCTCGGACTATATTCCCAGTAACGAAAAGTCCATTGATGCCCATACGGTGTACATTACAGGTTTTAAACTGGAAGCTTTTTACAGTTTATGACAGTAATTAACCAAATCTAAATGGTATGGTCATTTTAACAATATGAATCAATACGTAAATACGTAGATAAAAGTTTCGACTAAAGAGTGTGTTTAATAAGCGAAAAAAAAAAGATGTCTATAAATACTTCCTGATAATAGTTTAGAATGACTAACAACTTTTGCTTGACAATTTCTAAGTCACCAAAAAACTAAGGACGTCGCTTGCTATGCTTTTAATATTTATCCATCAAAGGCCATCAAAAGAGATATTTAAAATGTGTCCCCAGTTTTTTTTTAGTGTGTTCCAAGGTTCAAATTCCAAGGTTCTTATTTTTTTTGCTAGTCCTTGGTACAGCCGATGATTTAAAATAAAACAATATAACTTAAAATATTTTTATTATTTTATATTTTAGCTCAAACTAAAGTTAAAACAAAGTATTCAAAGCATTTGTAAGTGATGCATGTTTATGTGTTCGACAAAAACAGTGTCAAGCTAAGCCCTATACACCCTTCGTCTAAAGGATTCGTGAGTAAGCCCATAATTGCCAGCCAAAGAACGATGACAACGATGATAACTCGGCAACGAAGGCTTCAGTCTTGAAATCCCTCGAAAACGATAAATCAAATCAAATTAAATATTTATTTGAGAAAATGGATACAGTACAGATGGATGTCGTTGTTTCGTTGCTTTTATATTTTTCACTATTCTGTTCCTAAGGATCATGTAAATATTTGTTAGAAATCGCCAAAGCAGATCACAAAATAAAATATTGTAATTTATTTGCTTTATTCATACCAATAGAAATGTAATGAAATAAAAAAGAATATTGATAAATTTTATATCAATAAATGAGTCATTTAGAAAAAAAATCGGTTTGCAACTTTCGCATATTTTGAGGCTTCACTTCCCTGAACACACCATTTTGATTTAAATAAAGAATTAAAAGAAATATAGAATCCCTTTCACTGCAATTTCTTCAAAATATCAAACCATATTTTTAATGTGATGATGATACATTACCTATGATATGCACATTGATTCAATGTTTATTTTTGAGAATTTACATAGTCTTTTTATTATAGCAGCTTTTATAGTGCTAAAGCTACCGCTTTCCTTGTGGATGGTTTACATGAATTTGAGTACACATAAAATTGAGTAACCCCGCCATGTCCATTCCTCGGAAAATGGGGAGGCCCATATCCAAAACTGGTACTGTAGTCAGTGATAAAAATGTCATATATATAATATGGATATATTGATACAATTTAGACTACATATAGCTAGATTTGCTTAAAGTTTACCTCCTGTTAATATAGCATAGGGAGTTAATAAGCGCTTAGTAATTTGTGACGATAATATACCGGTCTCAGATGGCCTACATTGACCATTCATCATACCACAAAGCTAAGGATATCTCTAGATGTAATGTGCCCGCACTATATCGTGATACAATAACTAATTTATTGTTATTACTTTTAAATTAATAATTTACTTTCAAAAAGAGATTTCAACGGATTAGATGATCTGATTTAAATTTAAATTCTTTATTTCTTTGACTTTAGAAATTACAAGTCAATCAGTCAGTTTATAAACATTTAAGCTCTATCACTATTTCGTAATAAGGTTACTCTGGACGGAGAAAAAGAGTCAAAGTTAATTACTAGTAGTAATAAGTATCCTCTCCAATTACAATACAAAAATTAATATCAATACGAAGCTACCAAAATACATATTCCGATGTGTAGTAACTGCCTTCAGCTGTGTATCCAAACCGATACGACATTGGAACCTTCAAAAAATAAGCGCACATGTTTCTTAAAAGCCGTCAACGTTTCTGCAACTTCTATAGGCGGTATTTAAAAGTTTTTCATCAGGTGACACGCCTGCTCGTTTGTCTTCTTTTTCCACAATCAAACATGTATGCATATATAGGTGCAACAGTCCTCCCCCAAAATTAAGGAACGTTGCCAGAATCCCAACGCTCGGCGAATGGATCGAGAATCGCAAAATTATCACTCATATCAACGTCTGCTGAGCCCACTAAATATTTTTTTATGAGGTGAAATTGGATATTATTGCTGACTCGGTCATTTTTCAGTTATACATAAACAAAATAAGTACCAGTAAGTTTATAATATTACCCTGTTTAAAACATGTAGATTTGATTCTAAGAGATTTGATCCATTCTTTAACTATTATATTGTTGTTTATAAATGTTTTGCCTAGAGATGACACCGGGAACTTATTGTATGTCCATGGGCCAACGATGTAAAACAAAGCGATTACTGAATGCTGCTTTTGTTTTCAGCGTAGGTACTTAGTTTTTGTCTCTTGCTACCTTGGTGATGGCATGTGGTCGTTGTGTGTGCAGTTATGATAAATGTAAACAGAATAGGTCGTATTCATCACCTTTATATTACTAAAAATAAAAATATATACGCGTGTACAGGGATTACTTTTAGCCAAGTCTCTATGTCACATCAGTATTCCGCACAGTGTTTGACGAGAGGAAACAAATTCCCAAAATTGAATTTTAGGAAACGAGTTGAATACGACACGGAGCACACAAACTCGGAAAAGAAACGAGATTTTCATCATTTTAACAATGGGTATGAGTCTGTTCTCACTTCGCACCAGCCACTCCACTAACTTATTCTATTATTCATTTGCATACATACAAGCACTGCGCGTCACGTCAACAAAGAATGACATGAGTCAAATTTTTGGATCGATACCAAGAGCAAAACAGACATAGCATCAACAATTGATTGTGGCTTTCTATATATTAAATTAAAAATTATAACTTATCCTTCTTTATTTCACTACAACCGAAAAATCCGAAAACTTTAGTGACCACTTCGTAGAAACCTCAGAAGCGTTTAATAAAATACATAATTATTTATATACCATAAGTGTGGCACAGAAGTTACTCCCTCTTTGAATCCTCCCTTATACAGATGAATTTCCATCCCAGAATTTTTTTCAGCACAGTTGTAAGAGAATTAAAATATTTAACACAACAATAAAAAACATATTAATGACACATCTTGAAGCGAAACAAACATATCAGCGCGTGTCAAAAAACAATATACGTATATATGAATATTACTCGTGTGTGTATAATGTTAAAATAAGTCTAAGATATATTTCAGTAACAGGTAATAGACTTCCTGAATGTATACTATTGTAAAAGTTTGTGAAGTAGCGGTAATATCGCGGTAGTACGCCGGGAGACGTGAAGATATTGCGTTATATAAAAGTATAAGAATCTTCGAAGCGGAGTGCACTTGGAATAGTTCAGTTTAACTTGTGAACGATCCACAAATACGAATCGGGGCCATTACTATCGCCTATTGTTGAAACTTACTCCATCTTGACACTATGCTTGAATTCTATATATATATATATATATACATACATATATATAATTCAAGCTACATTGTTTTTAACAGCCTATATATGTCCCACTTCTGAGCACGAGCCTCTCCATTTCTGGGGGAACGGACGTTAACCCACCCGTTTGTCCAATTCGGATTGGCGGAGCTACCTGACTCGGAATAAATATTTGTAATCCATACATATATGTATTCCGATGCGGCGATTGAACTCGCGAACATTGACGCGGGCGGAGGGCCCCGACACTGAGCCAATTGATCGTCGTCGGGGAGACCGATTTGGTCCTCGACATCGATGTCGGTGACCAAATCGGACTGCCGCCTCAAATAAATATCTGTAGGCTTTACATATATGTGAATATTGGTGATTGAAGATATAGTTGTATAAAGATCGAGCTGTCAATGTCGGATGTAAAAAAGAAAAAAGGAAGCTATTTTTATGGCGGTTAAAGAAATCAGTAATATATTGTTAATAAGTACGTAGATACATAACAAGTGTACATTCACAGGAAGTGTCTCCGCAGAATCAGTATTCTGCACGGCGTGCAACGAGAGGAAACAATTTCCCGAAATTGAATTTTACAAAAAGAGTTGTTGCACACGACACGACATACAGAACAACGCGAAAAAGAAATTTGTTTTTCTTAATATAAACAATGGTGAAAGGATTCTTTGTTCCACGAGTAGTCTGTTCTAGCGTTTGTCTTAGTCTTTTATTGAGTGATGTACATACATAAAAAATGAATAAAATAACTACCTTATATGAAAAATGAATAATATCTGCCGTCTATTAATTTATTACGGCAAATACTATGAGTTTCACCATCGCACTACGCGCCACAAAAATTTCTTCCATCCCCATCACGTGGATGGCTGCCCATCAATCACCGTGCGATTTAGTCGTAGTTTTCTAGAAAATCTGAAATGTAGAAGAACCACCTGCGGTGTCTCCACATGACATGGAGTAAAGAGCATATGTGTTCGTTCGTAGTTCTGCGACGCCTCCGATGATGCAGATATTTATGGTCGTCGGTGATCGCTTACCATCAGGTCATAACATCGTGTCCATCTGTTTGGAAAAAATGTCTATTATTAGGACGTAAGACCGCCCGTATAATATATATATATATATATATATATATATATATATATATATATATATATATATATATATATATATATATATATATATATATATATATATATATATATATATATATATATATATATATATATATATATATATATATATATATTATATATATATTTCTATCTATTAATATTTTAGATAATTTAAAAATAGACTAAGGAAGCCATAGTTCTTAGACATAGGTTTTATCATTTATCTATTCATTTACAAGCTATATATGTCCCACTTCTAGACGGGCCTCTCCATTTCTAGAGGAAAAGATGTTAACTCACCACGTTTTCCCACTGCGGATTGGCGGGGTTACCAGACACGGAATAAATATCAGTAAGCCATACACATATTTATTCCGTGAGCGGAGGACCCTACCGCTCTCTGTCTTTAAAATAATTTATAATTTAAAACATTATTTGCATATTAGAATCCAGCAATGTAATTTATAAATTTGTGCACAAAAATTAATATTCTTTTATTATATCTTACAACAACCTTGAGATTATTTATTAGACCAAGTCAATTTTAGTAACTATAAATATTTGCATGCTGTTGTGGAGATTGCGAAATATAATGTACTTGTAAACCATCGTTGAAATAAAAAGGTATGTTTATTTCCAGCAAATACATAACAATTTTAATAATAATACCCTAGAATGATCATTTAAAAGTATACGAAATAAGAGTATTATATTTTTAACTAGCTATATATTTTTAACTAGCTACATCAGCTAGTCACATCAGAAAAAATATGTATATGTATTAAATCTGAGTCCTGTGTTTGTTCTTGTCATTTAGAGTTTATGATTTTATCCACTATAGTTCCCTAATACTGTTACAGATAAATACAAAAATTAAGTTACCAACCACGTTTTTCCAAGGCAAGTTAGTGGGGCAAAATATAACATTAAAACCCGTAATTGAACTGAATTTACATTGTTGATAAGATTATTTAAGATCTTTGTCCTTTCATGGCGTAAGCCTTTTTTTAACCTATGAACAATGAATGGTAAATCTTAATATGGAAAAAAATATTTGTCTATTAAATCTTGTAGTGGATCTGAACTACAGTTTCAAACTTGTTACACGAGGAGATTTAACGGCACATTAGTATTCTGCAAGCATTCTACGAGAGAAAACAAATTCCTTGAATAGAGTTAAAGAAACAAGTTGAATAAGACACAGAGCTAATATTAAAAAGGGAACATGTTAATAAATTTAAAAATAATATATTTCTGGAACGGAATTATTTATTTTATTCATTTTAATAACTTGATGAAATATTATTTCAACAATAAGTGTTATTTCATTAGCATTATTTTAATAATTCCTGCCGCTGAATCCTTCTATTTTACACAGGGGAGTTCCACTGTACCACTAAGGTGGATTCTACACTAACCATTTAGGTGAGTGGCGATTTAGCACCGTGTGATTCACAAGAGAATTTTTTTCACGCATGTTTTTGTAGAACCAGCTTCCTTCAGCAGTTATTTTTATACGGGGATGAAATTGTGGTCCTGTACCTCCAGTAACCATGACCAAAAATGAAGCTAAAACCATCTGAAAACCCGATACTTTCTTATCATCAGATTATCATCAGTATAAATAAATAGCTTAGATTAGTTACCGGTTTACTCCCACCTTTACTCTTGTCTTAGTGTTATTTATTTGTCCCTACTGAAAAAAAATGCAATTTTCTAATAAAAAAACTGAACTGAAAATATGAAAAGAACATCGCACTTTATTAGCGGACTAGAATTTCCAATCAGTGTAGGGGCCGAAATTGGTAAAAATACTGTAGGGAATAATATTACCCCTGATAAAGTTTATACGAACAATTTCGTGTTGTGTGCATGTGTGAACTATTTATGCATCATAAAGTCTTATCTACCCTACAAAAGCTCGCTCCTCCCCCTAAGTTACAAGTATGCGAAGCAAGGATCTTTTAGAGCGAGGCTGAAGTGTGAGTTACACTTATAGCTACGTAGTTTTAGTTGGAAAAGGTTACGTTCACACTAAATAAACACGATTATGTATTATGATATATATATATATATATATATATATATATATATATATATATATATATATATATATATATATATATATATATATATATATATATATATATATATATATATATATATATATATATATATATATATATATATATATATATATATATATATATATATATATATATATATATATATATATATATAAACAATATGTGACATTGGAATTACAAAATAATTCATATTCAGCTGTCAGCAAATCTCCATCTCCTAACTACTGTTACTAACACGAACAAAATCATACCATAATACGCCCACCTCATCTCGTCAGTCCTCCTCAAGAGGAGCCGTTTCCTTCTCCTCGAAGCAGGCCCTGCACAGTGGACTATATGTAAAACCTGGCGTAAGACCGAAATGAAGATCTTACTGTGTCATGAATGATATGTACAGAAAACCTTACTGAAAATATAAAAGCATTAGGTCATACTAGTTTAATTATATCCTTAACTCCCAAAGCAGATCGCTCAACTACGTTACCTGGTTCATTATTTTAGGTACTTATTTTTTATAAATATAAAAAAAACCTCTTTGCTGTGTAAGTCATATTTTAAGCAATACTAATAATGTTCACAATTGTGAATGCATCTACGACTACATTTGCTACAACGTATGCTTTACATTTGTGAAACGTTGGCCGTTAATGAGTGTGAATTAATTTGTGTTGGTAATATAGTGGTCTCAGATGGCCTATAGTGACCATTCATTATGCCGTAAAGCTGAGGATAATTCTGCAAGGTTCCGACGTACTGTGATATACTGCTAATTACTCGTCATTAACTTGGTTTTAATGTTGATTTGGACGAAACATTGCTCGTTTGAGTGAAATATAATGAAATTTTTAGAAAAAATAAAGATGAACATTTAAACCGTGGTTTGGACTATGTAAACATTCATTGTATATAAGTATATCATATATTTAGTCATGAAACAGACATAAATATAAAATATAAAACCTAGTATAGGACCAAAGAGAACATATCTTGACCAAATCGCTGAAGTTCTCAAGAAAGGCCATCTTAAAGTACCCTTAACCGTCGAGCTTGTATAAAGACAGTGATGTGTGTGGATGAAGCAAAGACATTATGCTAAGATTGTAGAAAATGGAGGTCTGTAGTCTCTTTCTACCCCTACGGGAAACTGGCATGATCGTATGTATGTATGTATAAATAATAAAATATGTGTAAATTTGAACATATATAAAATGAGATAAACAAGTATGAAGTATTTATTCATTATTCAGATGGAGAATCAATAATTATATTGCTAACATCGGCGAGAAACGGATGAAATCACGATAAAAATATAGATTCTCACTACACCTTAATAACACAAATACTACTGTTTATATTTTTTATTATTATATGCAAGTTGAAATTAGCATATATATTTCAGATACAATCAGTCGTAAACCTAAGTACTATCAAATAATAACCTGATTGGTTTTGACAAATATAGTACATAAAGATTTTATTAAACTCTACTTTTCATTTACTGTAGGAATTAATTGCAAGCCCAGAGGATTAGGTTATAAGTCGAATAAACCTTGTATGAAAATAGTTGTTAAGTTTAAAAATATTTTTTAAACAGCAGCAAGCTGTTATCTTTGTAGTTTTCATGATTGATTTTCTTTTTAATTATTTTTATTTCTTCCGAGTCTAAATATCTCGCCATTCCGCCTTGGAAGAGCATATCATAGCATCGTGAGTTCATGTCCTTCCCCCCAGACAACAGACAGCCATGTGCTCATATAAAAACATAATTAATCAAATACACAATAGCTATTTACATGTATGTAACCTTATTATGTTAGATTCTTATAAAGAGTAAACTCATTTACACGCAGATATATAAAAAATAGTGCACATTGTCACGATGGTATTACAAGTAAATAATACATACATACATATAGTCACGCCTGTCTCCCTGTAGGGTTAGGCAGAGACCACAGATCTCCATCCGCTACGATCTCGACACACCTTCCTTGTTTCTGTTACACGCATCCATTCTTCCTCTCACATTCATCGTAGCGAAACAGCTCCCCGTTCGTCGCTTTTCTCCCTCGTGGGAATCAGGATATGACAGGTGGTGAACCACGTCACCGTCATTTTTAACGAATTAGGTATATTAAGATTCTTCATAGTGAATACCACGAGCCGAATAATGCATAAATTATTACTAATATACGATGAACAATCAAAGTGCGTACAGTGATCTTTTCTAATACTGACTGAAGTCTTCCGTATCAGCATAGAAATAAAATAAATAGGTTTTAACAAAAAAATTAAAATAAAATTAAACAAAAAATTAAAACGCCCAGATAAACCTTGCGAGATTTTTGTGGCGCAGCCTTAATATTGTACGTTTAAGTATTATATATATATATACATATATACATATATATATATATATATATATATATATATATATATATATATATATATATATATATATATATATATATATATATATATATATATATACAATCTTTCGCTACATCAAATATTCACAAAAGCAATTCACTATAAAAATTTAAAATATTTTTCATGCGAAAATTTTCATCGTTATCCTAGTAAAACAATAACAACTTTAACTAATACTAATGAACCGATAATAACTATTGTATCCAATAATTATTTAATATTATATAAAATTAGCTACTGTTTTATTTCTGTAGCCTTAAAAAAGCGTCATAAAAAAGCGGGCGGACCCCGTGGTGTTCTACACCGAGTCCTTATACAAGTAGTTTAGATATTTCTCTCGACCAAAACTAATTAGATCTATTGAATAATTTCTTTTTTTGTAGAATTGTTCAAAAGCATTAATCGCAGCCATTCGACTAATTCTTTGATAATATACGATTATACTCGATCTTAATTACATTTCCAGTAAACGGCGATGTTAATTAAGAAAATTACTACACATAAGGCTTAGACTTAAAAGTTGTAACAGAGTGAGCCCTTTGTCATCTCAAGCGATTAACAGGGTCTTTAATTTTACTTTGTGAAACAAATTAAGTCATTGAGTCGCATGTAAGAGCAGATATAATACAGGTTTACTCGTTACGACAAACGAGAAAACCAACCATAGAATTTTATGTTAGTTAATAATTGTAAACATTTTTCATCAGTATTTAACCATTTGGTCTTTGCCTAGCCCCTTGTCCCGTATTTATGATATTGGTGCACGGGTACGCGACCCCGACCTCTCGAGTTACTACCGCATCACTCCTCGTCTGCCATTGCGATAGTATCATATCCCTATCATTCTATCTAAATCCATCTTTTCTTTCCTCTGCCTTTTCCTTTCTTCTCGATCCTTTTCCCTTCCTCTCCACCAATCCACGGTCTGCCGTGCCAAAGAATGCATGGCTAGGGGCGAGCTTAGTCGCAAGCGTGCTGACCGTCCCGGAATCGGGCTCCCCGGGTACTATGGTGCCTTACCTCAGCATTCAGGGCTCTGCTGGGGCTGACCTCTATCCTCCCCTGCGGCTCGTGGGATTCACTATGACGAATCTTAATATACTTAATTTATTAAAAATGACGGCGACGTGATTCGCCACTCATCACGTCCTGATTCCCACGAGAGCGAGAAGTGACTAACGGACAGCCGTTTCGCTACGGTGAATGTGAGAGGAAGGATGGATGAGTGTGAAGGATTCAAGGAAGGTGTGTCGAAATCGTAGCGGATGGAGATCTGTGATCTCTGCCTAACCCTACAGGGAGACAGACGTGACTATATGTATGTATGTATTTTTAACAATATTAAAACCAAGGAAACAAATAAGTCAGCCTATTTCTTACCATGGACATCGTAAGAAAGGTTTGCTTTAGGAGCAAACATCAGAAGTTAACCAGCAACGTCTTCAAGAGTAATAAAAACTAATCTATGATCCCCCATTAGCCGGCCAAGAAGGGTTATAGTGCAATATATTAATATAATTTGCCTTCCTCAGAAATTTGTTGGTGTGCAGGGGCACCAACAAATTTCTGAGGAAGGGAAGTGGATTGCAGTGATTAGCTGTCTTAATAAATTGATTGATATTCTTCTTAAGATGCTTTCACAAGTAAATGCCCTTATTTGCTATTTAGTTTAAGCTATTTTTACTATTAATAATATTTTATTGATCATTTATAGAAACAAGTTTTATTTTATTCCACTGACTGCTGGACTAAGTCGACCTCTGTACTACGGTTACAAGTCCCCTTTTTGGTCACATTATATACTGATTGACTAATTATATAAACTATTACGAAAAAATATAAATTTTAAATATTATTTACTAATAATATAAAATAAAAATACAAAACCACTCACGGTTTCGAAGCATATATGTGATATGAGTGTATATAAGTGTATCTTTATGAGTAAATACGTGTAAAAAGCCTTAAAATAAAAATGCTCTTTTTTATGGTATAGGACATGATGGAAAACAACTAAAAAATGAAACATAAAAAAATGTATTGTGTACATGTAAATTTTTAAATAAGCTAACTTTAAATAATTAAAAACTGATCATTTTTATGTTATACGAATTAAAAATATTATTGGATCAGAACTTTTTAATAACTACATTTTATTAGGGATTATTATAAAATCGATATTAATTCAACCATTTATGAAACATCTCTCATAGTATTTCAATAATATGAATGTCTTTTTACCTTTTTGAGCTATACATATTCCTTCAGTTTTCAGCGATTGTTACTACAGTTCGTTCAGGAACAATTTGTGGCATTCAATCGGGTTCGTTATACGGCCCTATCTCAGAGCGCAGTATGCATACCTATGTAAATTTGAAGCGAAGGAAGCGCCTCGTTAATTTGAACCTTGTCACGGGGCACATCCCTTTCGTAGTAACTCACTACCCGTTGCGATGGTGCCGCTCTCGGCAAGTAACATTTTCTTAGTTTGAAATTCATTTATTATTCCTTCCTTGCTCTACCTACTATACTCTGAATTTTAAATTAAATAACTCAGAATAATTTGACTAAAAAATTACATGAAAATATTTGTTATTCACTATTAGTATTAGTATATTATTACATACATATTTGTTTGTATATTTTACGCGATAGGCAGGGAAAAGAGCAAACGTATTACTCGATTGAAAGTAATTAAAACCGTTAAATATATTATGTATTAAGAATATATAAAATATTATTATAATACATAAGGTATAATATATATATATATATATATATATATATATATATATATATATATATATATATATATATATATATATATATATATATATATATATATATATATATATATACATACATACATACATACATATCGTCACGCCCGTCTCCCTTAAGGGTAGGCAGAGACCACAGATCTCCATCTGCTACGATCTCGGCATACTTCCCTTGCTTCCTCCACACTCATTATTCTCCTCATGCAAGCCCGCCGGTTGAGGTTGAGGCGCTGCTTTTGTTGGCCCATCATCAATTAGGAAGTCTCAGGTGTCTTCTCACTTCGCCAAAGGCGCTCTGAAATACTGAGGGTGCTCTTCAGCTCTGCTTCAGTTTTAGTATTTGATAGACCCCCGATCTGTCACTGCAAGTCCCGGTTATGGTGGCATTCGGTTTGCATAGACCAAACGGCCCTGGTCTTGCAAACCGGAAACAAGTTAGGGTCGCATCTCAATTAGGTCGTATTCCTTAGTAGAGTTTATTTACTAAGTTATATCACAACAAAAAAAATTGTTTAGATCTCAAGTGACCGTGTACAAAATAAAAACATTTATAAATATCTATTAAACACGTTTACCGATTTTTATAATTCGGTTTAATATGTATCATAGTATAAAAATATATATATTTTTAATAATCTTACAAGCACTAAAATACAATACTTAATATTAAATAGTCTTAGTTTTGTAATACAAATATGTAGACTGTTCATAAAAGTTTATCTCATATGAAATTGGTTTGTTCAGATAGTAAATATAGAAAATCCTCGTGTGTGCTTTCCAAAACTAATATAATAAAACTTTTGATTTAATATCCTTTTAAAGAACGAAAAAATAATTTTTTGTAGCAATTATTAAGAAGACAACATAGACAGTTAAATTTGGTGAAACTTTATTTTAGATATTTTATACTTATCCCAAAGAATTCAAAGAAAAGTATGTTGTAATAAAATATATATTGTACTTCTTACTGTGGCAATTCCAGCATGCAGTGCCGATTACAATTCGCTGTTAACTCGGCTTGGAGTTATTTGGTCGGATATTAAAGCAATAAATATTCATTACGAACTAGTGTTAATTTTCTACCGAAATATTTTACAACTCAGTTTTGCCAAAGCCAAGAGTACATGCACTAGGTATTTTTTATTTGGAAATCGCTTTTTTAAAAATTATTTTTTTATAGGATAGGAAGGCAAACGAGCATGCGTTACCTGATAGGAAGCATTTCCGTCCTTTAAGAAAAGTTTAAGCTTTTTTTTTTAAAGATTCCAAAATTGTATCGGTTCGAAAACACCGCTGGAGCTATTTCCACAGGGTATTAGTATGCATATGCTGGCTGAGATATTAAAATTAAAAGAAGAGATATCATCATCACATTAACTTGTTGTTCACTGATTCACTTCAGTCACTTTCACGACCGTCATTATTATTCTCAAAAAAATATATGATGATATTAATACTTTTGTTGATTCTTCCGTCAAAAGGTATTTCAGAGAGTTTCACATAGTTGAGTTAGGGACTAAATAGAGCTTCAGCAACTTCAATTTCATTTATAGCTTTCGTTCGTATTTCTAAAAGTTAAGTAAATTGATTTATCAGAAGATATGACTAATGCAGTTTTATTTAAAAAATCACGACAGAAACATTCAGGCCCTTCTATTGCAATGTGAGTTTCCCTGCTACTCAGACTCAATTTAGATTGATTAACCGTGTAAATAACGCATCAAGAACTTCAATAGGATTAACGATATCAGTGAATGTAGGTCATGTTTCCTCAAGAGTATAATCATCTTGTAAAGTCCAAGCTATGTGTGCGAATAAACTATAAGATGAAAACATACGGGTACTAATAGCATACAGGATAGTTAGGGTCACGTGCACTTGATATTATTTTGAATTTATTTATGTTTGTAAAGGACAGTATACTAAAAATGAGATTTATTGCGAAAATATTCTCGTTTTCAACGTTATTTTTACATAGCGTGTCATGTCCTTGGTTGACTATTTGTTATTTAAATTTACGTTTCGTTATTATTTCACAGCTATTTGCAATAATCTGTGGTATATTGTAGGATTCATATATGTATCTCAACGTTTATAAACATTAGATACAACTAGCAGGTGATCCAAATAGATTTACATAGACGGATTTCATGAATACGGTTCAAAGTATCTTTACTTAGTAGATTGCCTGAAACGGGAACTTTAAAGAACGATTTCTCTATCTTAGTAAGAAGCTCAAAGAAAATTTTATCATAGAATTTTTATAAGAGTACAAATTAAATGCAATGCGAAGTGTAAAGTAAAATTAATGTTTAATAAAAGACTCTTTTTACATTAATTTTCCTTGTCCAATGAAGCGAAAAGGATGAATTAACTAAGTTATTAGAACAACATCGTCATCATCATCAACATTCCACTGTTTGACTAAGCTAGAATAATATACCCATAGTCCCTGAATAGGAGGATTGGCGGTTACCGGCCTGTGATAATAACGACATGCCTTGAATTTACGACAGTTATACTGTCATCAGATGCTCTTTGCACATTCGTTTATCAGCAACATGTGCCATGTGCAGGTGATCTAATAAACAATGATAATGATTAAATAATGAATATAATATTAATGATCAAAGTTTGTAGCAAACTAGGAATAGTTTTTTTTCCTACCAAATAAACTAATGAATATGTTTTGTAAGATATCTGTTATCTAGATGATACTTTATTACATTCTTACCTATGAATGCAATACCATTTCTATAACGGTTCAAGAGATTAAAGTAAAATGCTTTCAATTGTAAAAGATCAATAAAGCTCGGTTAGAAATTTTATTCTTTCGCTGAATGCAATGATTTGCTTCTTCAGCGGTATTTGGTTGGTTACTATCGGGTGCATTTAAAACTCTACGCGAACTGTCTTAGTTTTCAATGTGAATTATAGGACCAAATTATGAAGAAAAAATATAAAAAAACTACTATTATAACTTTAAATTATAACTAAAATTTTCATGCCGCAAAATTGTCAAAACACTATAAATAGTCTATATACAACATATATAATATATCAATCAACAAAGGCTTAAATGAGTCAAATTATGAACACAGTCTCCCGACCTGGAAGAATTTGCGAATATTGGCAGTCTACATCCAGTACCAATGTAAGCATAATAGAAATAATATGCATTTTTAAATAATATGTATTATCATGACAAATGAATTAAGAATAAATGTAATGTATAAATGTTTCATCATTATGCTTATCTTAAAACCATAAATATTTAAAAGCAGCCGCTGTACATGAAATATACCAAAATATTTATTATATTAAGCTAACTGTCATATATTTTATCCGTTTCAAATTAAAAGATAAAAATAAAGAATTCCTGTAATTATTTAGAATCTGGACACGGAGAATCCGGATACATCTCTCATCATATAAAGTGCAAAATCAAATGCATTTAACGCCGATATTGTTACTTTTCCGAAAGAGCCGATCTATTCGTTCTACCATACTACTAAAAAAATTAAAAACTTAAAGCATAATAATTGAAATTTAACAGAAATCTAGTATACGTACGTTTTACTTTTTTATATTTACAAATCGTAGCAACTCTTTAATTTAAAATTTATAGTGAGACACATTTCCCATTCTTAGTAACTCGCTACCTGCTACGTCGCTATGGTTTTTAGAGAGACGAATTTTTGGTTGTTTGAGATTGCCTCAATAAATCATCGTATTTGCTTGCGATTTGCTCACATTTCAAATATAAATTGTGCAAGTTTTTCTATACAGTAATTATTTTACTATTTATGTAAAATAATGTTATTATTGTATGATAAATATAGTTCTCAATTTTTATTTTCAATAATTTTTCTATTAAATAATGTGTTTCTCTTATATAATATTCAATAATAAGTTCAATTTGGTTTTATGAAGACCTTTAATTTGGTTTTTATTAAAAGTATATCTTGTAATATTTTAATCATTATTCTAATAACACAATAATTTATTTTATTTTCATTTGTTATAATTGTGAACTAAATTAAGTAAAAACATTTTTAAATACTAATATATAAAATAAAATATAACAATATGAAGACCTTTAATTTGGTTTTTATTAAAAGTATATCTTGTAATATTTTAATCATTATTCTAATAACACAATAATTTATTTTATTTTCATTTGTTATAATTGTGAACTAAATTAAGTAAAAACATTTTTAAATACTAATATATAAAATAAAATATAACAATATGAAGAACACATTATAGATTTCATTCCATTATCGAATATTGTCGAGCACTATCTTAGATTTATCGCAGAAAACATTTCTGACAGTTACAACATCACTGAGTTTATTGAAAAATATATAATACGAGTATACCAAAAAGTTTTACCGCTATAAGGTTTCTATTTGTATTTATTTCTTATTATTACATTATTAGTATTAGACGCAAAAAGACTCTTTAAATGTTAGAGAATTCTGAAATGTTCAATGATTAATGAAAAATATACAAGGCAGATAGTTCTTTCCGTGTTCCATTAAGAGATCAGTAAATAGACAGCACTGTTGCAGGTGATAATGAAAACCAACCTGCGATCCCCAATCCGCTCGCCAAACGTGAAGAGGAGTAAGGGTTATAGCAATACAAGGTTATAGCATTTCTGAGGGAGGCCAATATCTTAATGCTGGATTAACGAACCGTTACTTGATTATCTCTACTATTATGGTTGTATAATTTCAATCGATTTAAATATTTTATGGGGGCATATTAATACATAAAGTAAAAATCTAACAAATTTGAGAAGCTATTTAAAAAAATATTCTTATGTCTGTATTTTACGGTCATCCATTTACTTATAATCATCATATAAATATCACTATAGCCAATAAACTTTCTGGTAAGCTACGTATACAATTAGGATAAGATTTCTGAACTATCGAGAACTTTCAATAACCTCTTTAAGTCAACTTTATCTTTCTTTACTTTGCGAAATGTTTCTCCGACTATCTAAAAGTTAATTCAAGTATATTACTTATTTCTGTTGAAACAAAACAACATTATAAACATATGAATACCAGGATAGAAAACCTTTCTTCAGATAGAAGATCATATTCTGGGACCTTGATTGTCCATATCATTGACTCGCAATTGAGGTTCTAAAAAATAAATAAAAAGAATATATCATGTACAAATATTTCTCTAGACCTATTTGAAAGAAAAGTTACAACATTACTACTATAATTTAGGTTGTATGACATATTTATCTTCTTTATAATAATTTATATACTAAAATCCATATTAAATAATATTTACATTCCGTCAAAAAAGTGATGATTTATTTGACGGAATTTAATTATTCATTCATCGATAAAATGAAATTTTAACCAGAATAATGTTATTAATATCCCAGAAGAAAAATAACCATAAAGAAAAATCATTCCACCACAGTTAAGTTTGTCAATGCGAAATTCTATATTCTTTATTACGAATTCTATCCGCTGGAGAGACTTCAACTATAATCTTCTCTATTACTCTCAGAGTAACTTAAAGTTTTTGCTTTAACAATCCATATTTCAGCGACATAGGTCTCTATAGGCAACAACTCTTCAGTTAGGGACGCAGCGTACTATGTAAATATTTGAAGATCTTATTATAAATGATACAAATAATTGGTATTAAAATATGGTACTTATAGGAGTTTAGTAAATTGTGTAAAACAATCCACTGGGTTTGGTTTGCCTCGTAAACCAAACCCAGTGGATTGTTTTACATACTATAGCTTTTTTCTGTGTTCCTCCGGATCTTTTTACTTACTTTACAAAACGTGTTAACGTGGTAAAGTATCAGCACCTAATGGTGGCATTTTGTGGGGGTGTGACACTTTCGCAGTCGAACCGAACCATTGATGTTACCATGGTAACTGGTATTGAATTGCTCCATTTCACAGTTCATTCATTCCACATATAATTTTAATTTGAAAGAAATAACATGTTCAACACTTGTTTCGGAAATCCAAGGAAAATTTTACATAGTACGAGTACGTATCGTAAGCCGGCACCTTCTCTTCGATTCAATTTTAAAATTTGTTTCTAAAAGAGTTGCATCCTGAATATAAATTGTCTAAAGTTATGACTCGTATTTGGTATTTTTAAAGTTAAATTGACGTTCTGTGTATTTGATTCTTTTTAGTTTGGTATTCCAATTAATGTTGTAGATTGAGAATGCCAATTAATAGTGTAGTAACTTGTTAAATTTGTACAGTAGCGTAGTTTAATTTAATTTTGACGTTCGAAGCCTAGGATCGAAATTCTATCTTATATCGAGAATTTGTTCATTTTATTTATTTGATATAATAATGATGGAAAAGAAGTTATTAATGCCATAGTCAATTCAAATAAAATCAAACCTTGACCAAATTGCTGAAGTTTTTAAGAAAGGCCAAGTCAAGAGTACGCTTAACCAGTGTGCTTGCAGGAGGAGAGGAGAGTAATGAATGTAGAGGAAGCAAGAAAAGTATGCCGAGATCGTAACAGATGGAGACCTATGGTCTCTATCTACCCCTACGGGAGAAAGGCGTGACGGTATGTAGGTAGGTAGTAAAAAATAAAAATTATTAAAGATTTGATGGAGAATTAAAATTACTGACATAGTTCTCTGAGTTATCAAACTGAAGTAGCAATGAGCTGAATACGTTTATCAAAGAGTAAAACTGTTAAAGCAAACGAGAGATTCAGCCTCTACACCAGGTAGAGGCCGCATCTTGGGAAATGTAGTTCGAGACGCCCCCGGCCAGATAGTGCGACGACCTTCGCCGAACGGCTGTTAGAAACTAATTACGTGAAGACGAAGAACAGACTAGGTGGCAAATCTTCGTAGAGACCTATGTCAATCAGTAGACTCACGCCGACGGATGATAAAAAGAGATTTTACAAAAATAAGATAATAAAATAGGTATTTTTTCATTGGCACAGTTTCATTGATCTACGTTGTATTCATTTACCCCAATAATACATGTCAAGTGCGATATGCGTACACAATGCGAACGGAAATTGAATTTGAACTGCTATGTGTTATGTAGAATACGGACAGCCGCCCATGTACATCAACAGATGTACTCTTTGTCGATCACTTGCCTCCTCATAAACATACACATCAAATTGACACCTGGAAGCCAAAAAAATTAATAATTTACTGTAATTACATTATAAATAATGCAATTTAGCTTAATAAATAGAAATAATAATGATAAATATGTTACGTGACCTTATTGTAATTGAGATATATTAATCCAATGTTTCTCAACAATTATGTTACGATATTTTTGTGTACGGCCAAAATCGTAAAGTATACCGCCAAATATTATAAATATCAACTATTTTACGCAGAGAATAAAGGTAAATAAAATTATTTTAAACTTATTTTTAGTGTGTTCCCAAATATTACAATTGTTCAAGGCGGACCGCAACAAAAAAAGTTTGAGAAGCGCTGTATTAAACTATCCGTAACTAGTCAATGAACTATCGTAACATATAACTTTAACAGATTTTTGATTTGATTTGATAGATTAGATATTAGCTTTATTGGAATAGATAAATAAGGCAAGATATATCTAAACACAGCTAGTCTAGCTAGTTAAATTACATTACGTGCTCACTATCCATAGACAAATAGTTGTTACAATTGTTTAATTATTATTATTTTTTTTATGGGATAGGAGGGCAAACGAGCAAGCGTGTCGCCGGATGGAAAGCAATCAACGCCGCCCACGGGCAACCGCGACACCGCAGGAGTCGCGGAAGCGTTGCCGGTCTTTTAGGTATGTATAGGCTTGTTTTTTGAAGGTTCCAATGTAACTGTATTAACCCCAATACACGTCACAAATTTAAGAATAACTATGTGTAAGCAAAAGTTATGTTCAGATTAACATTGAATATGGCTGTGTTCAGCCATTTGTAATCAAATAGGGAAATTGAAGTCGAGTCAGCCATGTATAAAAAGTTATTAAAGTTGCATTATTAGCAGAATTTCTGGCTGCATTTTTCCTTTAAACTGTGAGTTGACATACACGTCTACTTGATCAGTTTTTTTTATTTGACTCGTTTAGTCATCACTACCGTCATTTTGAATACATTTTAAAAAAAGACGCAATTAAGAGCAGTTTCTTTGGTATTGCTGATAAATTTCAAACATTTAAAACGGCAGAGCCACACTGCCAGCTTTATAAGACTTATTTTTATTCGTTTCGACAACTTAATTGACTCAGTAGTCAAGTTACGGATTCGAATTTAATTCCCTCATTGAGATCCCACAGTTGTATTCCGAGTATAGGTATCCCACCAATCTGCCAATCTGATAGAAATGGAAAGACCTCGTGCCCAGCAATAAGGCTAAAAATAAACTAGTATTATACTTTTATCAAATATTTTTATGAAAGCGATAAGCAAATGAGCTAATAGGAAACCCTACGGACACTACACATACGTCGCCTACCAAATTTTAAATAAAGGTATGAGAAAAGAAAGTCATTACTTTAGAGGAGAGGAAGAAAAAAGGTAGGGAAAATGTACTTTCATTTTCATCGAAGGGGAGAAGCAAATACAGAAAGACCTAAAGGAAATGTGGTCTTAGAATCTAGCACCAAACATGGTAAAATGCCAACATTTGACGGCGATATTCTATAAGGCTGTAGCAATTCCCCGACTGAGCTAGCCCTTTCGTGCTACAATGAGTTTTCCACGACATTATTATGAAAAATTAAAAGTAAGTATTAGAAGTACATATATTCATTTAATATTTATTTCAAATATTCCACAGAAATGAAATCGAGTTCATACAAATAACACTAAATAACCTTAATGTTATACAAGATGAGCAATTTGTCATATTCAAGCGTTAAGGAAGCTCTTTAATTTGTCTCTGCGAACCAAATTAAGATATTATATAAGATGCAGATGCGGATTTAATGAAACTTTAATTAGCTTCTTTTTAAATTTGAGTATTTTTTTAATATTGTTATATTTGAACAAATACTTAAATTTAATGAGAAGCATAATGAAGCATAAAGTTTCACTTCTATTAGTAGTACTAATAGTAGTGAAACTTTATGTTTCATTTTATGTTTCACAACTATTGAGTTATTCAGTAGTTTAACTTTGTAGAATTATATAATTTAACGTACGATCGATACAATTAAAGCAATAACGTATGATCACTTAAGCTATTTTAAGATTAAACTCATTATTGTCAGGTGTATGTCCCATTAAAAAGCTGCAAGCTACCGGTAATACTAGAGAACAACGTAGGTGTAGCTTACGAGAAATATGTCATTATTATTTTATAAGAAAAAATAATCTATCACCACACGGTGCGCGGCTCCAATACTCGCTGAGGCTTTCTCTCTATAATAAAAAATATTATATATTACTATACTATAACGGAAAAAAGTATACGTAATGCCACTGGTTATGAAAAAGGACCGCATATATTTTAATAAATAAATATAAAATTGGAGTCTAGACGAATGTGACAAACAAAAACAAAAATTGCGAGTTTAACGGATGCCAGACAGGGTGAAATTCGAAAATGAATATTTTCTCTCAAAACTATTCGTACACGTTACATATACAAAATTAAATTTGAATCTTTGTATCCCCATAGTAAGACATAAAAACACATAGAAACAGAAGACATACAAACAGATAGTAGATATGTATATATATGCCGTTGGAGTAATAAAAAATAATTTTCTATCCCCAAGCCTCCTACCATGCATAGGGATTACGAATACAACATTACGATAATATTAATTGTTTGATTGATACGAAGCTATATTTAGTGCTTTGCTAGTAATATGTTATGGAAAAAATAAATAATTAATAAAAAGTTTATCTACATATTCATGCAATGTGAAATTGTGATCACTATGTTATTTTCGCAGGTACTCATTTTCATTGACAGCGAATTTCTCGTACGGTAGGTATGCGTACATAGTGCCAACGGAAATTGAATCCGAACTGCTATGGACGATACACGAAGCCGACAACGATGGACATACATTGACTGACATACTATCTCACTATCTGTCTATCACTGTACAACACAAAGACTTCAATCCCATACGCGTAACAACAGTTTCGTTGGCGTGTTTCGATTAAAATTGGATTGAAACCTATCTTATCCAGATTGTAATAGTTTCACATCCTTTTACTGGTGTTATCCCAGCCAATTTAACTACCACTACCTTTTTTACCAATCATAGAAATATCAACTGTTATCATCATCATCAACAGGCCGCGGTAGTCCACTGTTGAACATAGGTCTCCTCCTCCTCTCCAAAAGACTCCACCTAGCCCGATCATCGGCTATACGCATCCAGTCTCTGCCAGCTGTCCTGCGTAGATCGCCGCACCATCTTGCCCTCGGCGCCACACACTAAGTTTACAAAACACGGTCTTCACTCCAGCACTCATCTACTCCAGCGCTAATTGAATCTCCGACAAACTCGACCAGCCCACGCCACTTCAGTTTACTAATTCGATCTTTGTCACGATTTTGGTTTCCTGGCGGATTTCTTTCTTCTGAATCATATTCACCAGAGAATAACTTGAGTACCTTAAATATATTCGCGCAATGACAGCAGGCACTTTCTTGTCCAATGAAACAATTTTCATCATTTCCACCTTTAATCTAGCCGAGAAAAGTCGCATATTACTCTTGTCAAAATGCGTTCTCCACTTCAAGACTCGTCTACTCCGATGCTTGGCAAATCTCCGACAACGGTGACTAACGCATTGTTACTTCAGTTTTCAAACATCCCTTAGGGCTATGTCAGTGACCTTGTTTTTATTCGTAGAAAATTACTTGTGATAATTCCTTCTTTGTTCGTATCCATCGAATTACCTTCTGGATATTTTGAATTTTTTTTCTAGTTAATAACGAAGTGAACATAGTAATGGTGTATTAAAATAATACAAACATATTATGAACCTATTTAAAATTATATTATTACAGAATGAGCGATTTAATAACAAGTGCATCTCATGCATATTAGACGTGATTGTGAACTCTTACTCGCATTACGCTATGTACAGGAATAATGTGTAAATTCAGGGAAGAGGTATTATTCCTTTCCTGGGATGAAGAACTTGAGTGTATTTGCGTTGTGAGGCAATTGGATAGGTATTCATTTTAACAGTATTATCTATGACATACATGTACATATATAATGAACAAACAATAAGGTAGTAAAACTAAATATTGTGGCGTGCCTGACGTATTGCTTACGGTGATCCCGGGTATCACCATCTTTAGGGGGCTTCTTCAAATAAAATTCTTCAAAATGATATTAATTCATTCTTGCATTTCATTGTACATTTATATTATATCTAATTCACACTTTATTAACACTTTTCACTTTACATTTTAAGTCTCAATATATATTTTATAGTTTCCATGTTTTGTGCTGGACGGATGGCATGTCTATCCAAAAGACGTCAGTCGAAATAATGCATTTTGTTTTATATCAATTGATTTATTTTTCATTTTAAATTTTGATATTACGAATGTAAAAAATAGTAATATGATATAAAACATTAGTGATAGATTTATGACTGTATCACTACAGTATCTACGCATACCTATGTGCTATTCCAGTTTATTAATACTATTAAATCAAAAGAGCGATAGCTTTACAAGAAAAGTAAAACAAAGCATAGTAATTATTTTTCTAATTACACATATGTGTATTGCATACGCCAGGAATTATATTTGTAGTAATAACTGAAAACACGATACCTAGAATTACACTAAAATGCATTGTGTTTATCCATTTTTTCCAATAACCTTACACAACGATGTAGGGTACTGTTTGTGTTATAGCCATGTTTAATAGTAGCCTCCCGTTTACTTTAGTGTTCAAACAGTGCAATAGTGACGTGTGCCCGCCTGCTGTTATCTTCGAATATTGCTGTACGTATATCAAGTGTCCGAGCATTTCTTTTTTTGTTCATGAATAAATAGAACACCGTTTTTTACTTTTATAAATGTATCAAAAATGAGCAACTTAAATGGTCCAGAGGTGGAGCAACCGCTTAGTTCATTAACTACAACAGCGAAGCGGGAATCGCGGGTTTGATCCCAGCATCGGCATTAATATATCCGTAGTAAACTGCAAAATGAAAACTTACCACCAGAGCCAAAAAAATTTTAAGATTTCTGAAAAAAAATTATCTGATCACTCAAAAACTTTCAGTTTCAACGCTGTACAACATTGTCTATCGTAAAGCTTTGAGATTCAGGCTATTCGACGCAGTTTTTGATCCGGATACGCAATATTTTTTGTTCATATTTGTGTTATTTACAGACCTACTACTATTTATTCCAAGACAAAGAACGTATATATATATATATATATATATATATATATATATATATATATATATATATATATATATATATATATATATATATATATATATATATATATATATATATATATATATATATATATATATATATATATATATATATATATATATATATATATATATATTATTCCTTCCTCGCTCTACCTACTATACTCTTAATTTTAAATTAAATAACTCAGAAATAATTTGATTAAAAAATTACATTAAAGTATTTGTTATTATTCACTATTAGTATTAGTATATTAGTACATACATATTTGTTTGTATATTTTACGCGATAGGCAGGGAAAAGAGCAAACGTATTATTCGATTGAAAGTAATTAAAACCGTTAAATATATTATGTATTAAGAATATATACAATATTATTATAATACATAAGGTATAATATATATATATATATATATATATATATATATATATATATATATATATATATATATATATATATATATATATATATATATATATATATATATATATATATTACTATATAGTATAGTCTATTATATAATATACTATTATATTTATATATTATATAAACTTAACTTATGTTTCATTGTCCCCCATGTGGGACAGAGGGCGGCAACGCTTCCTTTTGCCTTAGAGGTTCCAATCTAGGGCTTACTTAGTGATAACATTGGGTCTCTCGACGGAGAGTGATCCACTTCATGCTGATGGGGATTTCGTTGCATATATTTCGTTGCGTATATATATATATATATATATATATATATATATATATATATATATATATATATATATATATATATATATATATATATATAATAATATATATATATATATAATTATATATATATAATTTCTTAAAATTATTTTGGTACAATATAAATGACAAAAGACTGGCCCGAATAGGGACTTACGGCGCATTGAATCGTTTATTATCCCGGCATATCCGCAATGTATCAACGTCCAATGTACATAAGCTGTATTTTCTCGCAAAGACGCTGCAATACGTTTGTTTGTTCCGGACCGTATCTTTCTTTTTATAAGATGTGTTCAAGGCTCAAGAGTTACGGTTGGATACACCTTGCAGAGTTGAAATTAGGTTTTGAATTAATTTGATTGATTACGGTAGAAATGATAAATATTTCTTTGTGACGCATAATATATGTCAACACCCTTTGCAGGAAGAAGGCCTCCACGAAGTTGGAAAGATTTTCGCAAATTCGAATACTCATAATAGATGTGCCAACACATTATAGTATTATAAACAATTATTTTTTAAAGTGATATATGCGATGTGTTTTGCGAATTGTGTACCAACATATTATTGCATATCGCAACATATGTACATATAAGTCGCATTCTACTGTTTAAGATAGCCTAAAGCCGAATGCTTGATTGATTATTGTAAAGTTGTCGACGTCATCATAGATCACTTCAACAAATATATTTTATGGAAAAGTTGTAAAAAAATTAGTTATGTATAAAATATAATGTAGTGTATACCGTAATTTAATATGCAATGTGTTACTGCAGAATAAAATAAACGTATCTGTCTGTCTGTCTGCAATTTCAAGGTACTGTAGAAGGTTTACAAAGATTGGAAAGAATTATAAAAATAAAAGAAAAGGACTTCCGGATTGCCTTTGAGAGATGTTAAGGCAGATTGGTGGAGTCTCAAAAGAATTTTTCGTATCATTCTTGTTTTAATTTTTTTTTATAAAATAGAAGATTTAAACGTCAACAATAGCAATATTTGTAATGTATTTTACAGTAATATCCCAAACTATATTTCGAAAAGGTGGCTTTTAAGCACAATACCCATTGGACGTCACGTTCAATACGTAGTGAAGGTAAGTAAGATGGATATGATTTTGAGGAAATTTTGTAATCTTTAGGTGTGCTTTTTATCCGAAAAACCTTTCAAGAATAGCGTCCGCATTACATAAATACTAAACTACGAGAAGCTTTTAGCTACCGAATGATCCTTCGACTTTAATTCACGGTATTTTCCTGAGTGAAACTAAATGTCGGTGTAACTATTCATATTATACGGATTACTAGTACATAAGTTAATTGAATGAATAATATCTATATTTAGACATTTTAATTATAATATATAAAGGCTCGTTATGACAAGATTTTCAATACACTTTTTTTTTTTCACACAATTTAGTTAATATTTTTATAATTACAACACTATCATCGATCTTCTTACTTATGTTCTGTATTTAGCAAATACTGTGTGCTTTTTGGCATAGGCCTCCTCATTGTCTAAAACTTTATAAAAGTTTCGGTCGATATTTCTGCGGCTTTGGAGAATTCTAAATAGATTTTTTTTATTTTTTTTTTTTTGTTAAAATTTTGAAACGTTTCAGGATGGAGCTACAGCATTTTGACTAAATAAAAAAAATCTATTTCAAAGCTATAGAAATTGTATATAGGGATAATATATAATAAGGTATATAAAAGGCTTACGCAAGGCATGTAAAGACGTTAACGTCACTTGGCCTTATGTAGACCATACAGCGTTAATCGCCAACTTAAGTGCACCACAAAGGACCGTCTATCATAAGCAAGTTACTACACACCGGAGTGTCAATGCAGTGATATAACAACAATAGCATTACAGCCGCTGGATACTAATGCGCAAAGTACACTCAGACACAATTTATGTACGTCATAATGCTTAATCTGTCCGCATTAATGCACCAAGCAGATACAGTTATTAGAGAAATTGATATTTTAAATATTCAAATCGTGAGCTTACTTATCAATACTCGTAAGTTCATATAAGTAAATTATAAAGAAACAACAAAAACTTTCATATTTTGAGAAATTTTTATAAAAACATTCTAACTTTAAGGATAAAAAGAGATATTTTTTAAGTAAATAGGAACATTCGAACAATCTTTTAGATTATCCAATATATGGCATCAAAAGTGAGAAGTGAAAAAAACTTGTTAATATTGTTTGTAGTTACGATTTCTGACGACAAAAAGACTTTCTTATAAAAGACTGATTCGCACTAAAAGTTTAATATCATGTCTATGATATTATACTTTAAATGAGAATCAGTCTTATAGCCTAAAAGTACATGTAAAACAAGCAGCAGTATCTCAACTGACAAAGATTGTGCTTTTGAACTGAGATCGTACAATCGTATCCTTCTTGCACTATTAGTGTGAACTTTATTTTTCTAGCATGCACATTATCAGCTTGGTTGCATTGGTTAACAATAATTCTAGTAGTATCAAAACATTGTTATTTTTAAAAAATATTACTTCCTACATAATATATTTAAACACTCAAAGTATTGGTATTTATAGATTTTATATATAAATTAATTATAGGTAAAGATCCATATCAGAGTAGTCCACTGCAGAAGATAGGCCACTTCATAGGTATTATATATCAAGTTTCTGCCACCCACCTTACGTAAATTGTTACTCCAACTAGCTGGGCGCGTCTTATGCCAAGTTCGTGGAGACTGTAAGATTATAAGATTGAATCAAAAGTAAACTAAACGAAGGAATGTTAAACAATATATTTACTCACGTTCGTAGTATGATCTGAGTAAACAAAAAAAATGTATTTAAAAAAATATCGAAATAAAAAAAAATTAAATAAAAAATCTTACAAAAAATAGATCGTCACTTGTTTTTGAAAACGTGAGAACACTTTTCAACCATAAATGTACATACATATACGAGTGTTTCACTTATTCACAATTAATACAATGATTTTAAGCCCAATGAATGTTATCGCTGGCATAGCTTTTGTCTTCATCAATATAGTCGAAGCATTCCGTTGTTTAATATTGACCGCCCTTACAAATTATGCGGCCTTAATCGTCACGATTTGCAGGAAGATCGGAGATTAGTTTTAGTGAAGCTTGTTTCTATTATTAACCCAACTGCTAATCCAATTATGTTTGCTCTTAACAAAGTTTTCCTTATACAAGAGAATTTTTATTCAAGTAAGCCCATGTTGTTTAGATATTACTACATTGATTACGAACATAGGCCAACAGGTAAAAAGGCAAATAAAATATCATTAAAAAGAGTCTGTTGGAAATTTATTGACACTCATAACTTGAATCTGTGTTCTTCCCAGCACAATAAAAAATTTTTCAGTCACGGTTTGGACCGTCACATTTTCTGGATATATATTATTTACGTAAGATAGCTTACTACCCTCTAAACTGACACTTTCTTAACAATTTAGGTAAGATTAAAGAATCAGTGTCATCGATAGATGGTTGATAGTTGAATAGATAGTTCTACTTGTGAAGTGCGGAAAGCTTTACAATTACAGTATTCTATTGATTAAAACTGATTTAATGTAAGATTAGCAGTTCGTTAGAGTTCGGGAAAAAAGCAGATTCAAATCGAAGTCAGATTCGAGTCGAAAAAATTTAATTATAATACTTTTCTTACTTATAGGCAAGTAAGAAAAGTAATGAAATTTTTAATGAAGTATATGTTTATGAAGAAAATAATAAAATGAAATATAGTTCTAAACTTTAAATGAAAATATAAGTTCTTATTTGAATCGAACATTTTATCTCACGTTACCCAAAAAGGGTTTCCATATTTTGTCTTATAAAGTTAGGGATAGATGATAATTTGAATTCTTGGAGTTAACAGTTCAAAGTAAATGAAGAAAGCTTCACAAATTCATTAGTGCTCAGTTTAAGTTTACATAACGCTACACATGAGCGATGAGCCAATTAACTTTTGCATTTCAATCATGACATATATTCTTTCGATTTTAATTAACTTGAAATCCCAAGTTATCCCACGAAATATTAAATCTCAAGTACATTAAAAAAAAAGGTTTAATAATTTATCTGATCGGCATTCAAATATTTTTTTACAATATCATTGTTAGCCTTTTATATCATAGCCTTCTCCATTACACTCCATTCTTCCCTGTCTCTATATTCTTTATACTTAAATAAAAAACATAAAATTAAACTAGCCTTTATTTGACCTTCCTAAAAGATCTTTGTTTATTGTATAATACTTTTGAATTTTCATTTTTTAATCTTAACTAACATATTATATCAGTTACCATGTCAGGCAGTCTTGTTTTCCTTCCACTTGTTTCGTTTTGACGTTGTCCTCTCACCTTTTTATCTGCCCTTCTCCACGTCTTTTCTGTTCCTTGGAAACTATTTTGTAACTTTTTTAGATAAGATAAGAAAGGCATATAAATTACCAATATGGCAGTATAAGAATAAATGATGGAAGAGGTATAGTAGGTCGTTAAACTAAAAACAAAAACACTAGTGATGAAACCAAAGACATAAAACTACGGCCTTTCTTATTTAGATTTAAAAATAAATGAAATATTAAAACACAAAACGAATAATAATATTATAAAATATTTAAGGTCACAAATATATTGTCGAAGAACTAAATATCCCCGGGCACTTAATAAACGAGCTTAAATGTAAGTTTAATATGAAGCTCGCTTAATTGCACTTCGAGCGTATATTAATATAAGTCCACACTATCCTTAATTACGACTAACATAGCCCCAGTGACCGCGACTCGGTTAGCATTTGCCTTGCTTATTACATACATATAGTATAGATATATGTATGTATCTAAATATATTTATACTGCCTTGACGCCGCTCGCCACGGTCTGTAACGTGATTTCCCAAATCGGACAGCTCTCTGCTTTGAGTGCTCTTCAAACGTTCAGTCAGTAAAAGGCACATCTCCGATGCGCACTCAGCCAAACCGCCTCTTGAAAATGTGATACCCATATAAAATATACATAAAGTAAGCCACGATACAAATAGCGTTCATGTTAAGGATATTTATTTACCTGGAAAATATTACGAATAAATATCCTTATAATAATATATAGGATAGCCATATTTATTTTCACAGCTTATATATCGACGCAAAAATGCGAAAACGCTGTAAGTAATAAAGATGTCAAAAAAATTATTTCATATTCGGATCAAAACAAAATATTGCATCGCATGGTCTGAGTCTCACAGGTCTACGACCAATAGAAAATTTTGTACAGCGTTGAAACTGATTATTTTTTTAAAGAACATTTCCTTTCAGTAAAATATATTTATAAATGTATATATTTATGTGTATTATATTATATATTATTAGTATACCACTGTAGGGCACAGTCCGCCTTGTTCCCCACAGACGAATTCGAGACCTTGACTAGGATCCTATCGGAGAGGCCGTTGTTCCGTCATATATTTCTCTAGGCAGTTTATACATGCATATACAAGTAGCAATAATAACTATGATGTACGTTTTTAATATAACCACATTTAGTATGGACTTTTTTGTTTTTCAACAAAAGTAATTAATATTTTTCGATACTATTCGTTTATGAGTTATCTTTATGGGAAACGTCGTACTTGTGTTGCAGACTTTGTGTTGTAATTAAGAGAATGGATTTTATAAAACTACGAGATAAACGTTAATTTTAAAAACAATGTTCCATTCAAGAACTATTTAAGCTGCTGCGTACCACGTAAATGGGTTAATGAAGAGGAAAATGACGTCATCCGTCTTAGTTGGATTCCTCTTAGCATCCCTGTGAAAACCTTATCGGACTTAATTCACTTTATTATTGTTCTTTTTTCCTGCTCTATTCCAAATGTAGAAATAAGACAGATGAAGGTGTGTTAAACTGATAAATACCTAAATCGCAATTATAAAAACTATTTAACGCTTATAAAGTTGACGACCCAAATGATGCTATGTCGTAGAGAAAGTGATCACTTTATGAAAAAATTTAATAAGATTTACTTTTGACTTTTTGAAGAAATGGTTAGTGATTAAGTGAAGCAAATTATTAAAATTAATTTCCACGACAAGTTTAGTATTAATTTGTTGAAACTACCCAGGGATTACTATTTGTGTTTATAAACAAAGAGATGCGAATGAGAATGCGAGAGTAGTCCTTTTTAATCTTTCTACATAGAGAAGCAAAGGTCAAACGCGAAGAAAGCCCTAAGGATTATTTCTTTTGGGAAAGGACATTGACTTTTTTTATTATAAGCGTTTATTATAAAAGAAATTAAAAATGTGTATAATATTAAAAATTATTTAGTAATGAAAAAATATCATTCATATGAACCAATTACATAATATATTGCTTCATATAAATGGCGGTGACTAAATATCAAATGAATAATTAAAAAAATTGCCATTTGTTTTATTTTTAAGACAAGGCAATTAGCAAATATGTTTGTAAAAAATAAATAAATTAATGTTTTTTAAACAGAATTCTACATATGTACATATGTATGTGTGTACATACATATATGACAATGAATGCTCGATTGTCCCGTACGCATACATTTCTAAATCGCATCCGGTTACGATGATACTTCCGTGAGTTATTGGTGACGCGCTTTGGAAGGTTTTTAAATTAGTACAACCATTTTACAACAGGTGTATAATATAAGATAATATAAGATAACCGAAAGACAGTATGAGAACCCATGAGGATTCTCATACTATCTTTCAGTTTGTTCCATTTGAGTTCCGGAGGCCTAACCTATAATGACTTTCCTTAAAGGCACCACCGCTACTTCTGCACTACCTATGACACTGCGGATGTTTGCCTGTTCTTAGCTTGCCTATCTTAATAAAAGAAACAAAAAGAATCCTTACAGTTTAAGAGGCATATAAATTTTATATAAATAGTATGAAAAATATATGTAGCTAACACATTAGGTGCCCCTGTATCGAAACTTACATTTCTGTATAAATTCTGATACAGGGACACACATTTGGCATAGTCCATATGAAGAAGTACAAAAAGAAATGAGTATTTCCGAATTTCAAGCACTGGACGGCCGACTAGTATATTCGAAGTATATTCTAACCTACACAGGAGTATGTTACCGCGGTGGTGAAGTATGGAATAGTTAGGTATACTTTTATGATTAAACCGTAGCCTAAAACTCTATTGCAAAAGATAATGCTCGAACGGTTCTATCACGGTGTATGCTCAATATCGCTAATCCGATTTCAAGTCGTACCCGCTCGTCCGCTCGGAATATCCGTACAAAGAATTTCCATTAGGTAACTGACAAAAACGCCCTAGAAACATTCTACCTTAACGCCTTTCTTTTCAAATGCATTTAACATTTAATAGTCCCACCTATTAAACTATGATGCTAATTTTAAATGCATTGATTAGTTACATTTTTAGTAAATCAAAAAATATATTCATGATTGCAGGACTTTAGATAGACTCGATCCATTAAACATATATACCCAGCGATGTGTCATCTCTCTACGTACTATTTTGATTTTTTTACCACGAATATTCTGATGTATTATTCTATCTCCTACCAACCTGTGAGGTTGGTAGGAGATAGAATAATGCATCAGTTCCGAAATTGGATTACATGCTGCTAAAATGAGTTCGATCCCCATTGGATGATTGGCAGTCCACCATTTTTGATTTAATCGCAATTTTCTGCCACGAACGGTGCAATTTTGGAAGATCTACGGTATTCTCTACAAATGTGTCTACGAAAGTCTGGCAACGCATTTGACGCTCCGGTGTTTCAGATGTCTATGATGTGATCAATTATCATCAAGTGAACTGCATGCTCATTTGCCTACTCGGCCAAATAATGCCAAATTTGATTTTATTTATGCAAGAAACAGTCTAACGAACAACTATATCCCATGATGATAAATCGCTTCCCCCTAGACATTTGCAACAATTTCGACACTGTATATGTATTTCTTACCTTATAATAAGATGAAAATAATCGGATTGGTGAGGAACTAATGGAAGTGGAAAAGGGAAAATAAGGAAGAGAAAAAGAGTCCGGTCTCGAGTTGTGGATAATAATCAAATGAGACGCAATATCGAATGTACAACTCAGAAGTTGATATTCTAGGACAGCGTGGGAATTTCTTCGAAAAAAATTACCCGTTCATACTATAAATAAATTTACTAAAAATTTCGTTTCTAAAATAATTAATTACCTATTTCTTTTTATTTAAACCAAATGCAACTAGACCACATGATTGAAAAAAAAACAACTTCTCTTTATACAAAGTTTACGATAGTTTATTTTGTAGATTTTGAAAAGGGTATATATTTAGCCGTAAATTCCTTGGTTCAAAATTCAATAACCATCATTTTATGAAGCATTAAAACTACGTTTATTTTTTGCGGAACAAATATTTCCCACAAGGTAGATTGACTGGACAACCAGACTCGAAATAAATATCTGCAGACCCTCCACACATGTTACTTATCCCTATGCAGAAATCGAATCCACGATCGCGGACTCTGCAAGTAGTTCCTTCGCCACTCAGACAATTAAGTTTTTTTAATTAGAATGGTTTACTCTTATACCGTTATTAAAGAGTAAGTAGCGCCGATCTTCTCCGAATTTAAAATACAATTAGGTCTCTTCCATTGTTCAATTTTCTTTAAAAATTTGAAAACAAGACTTTCTCTCAGTGGATGCGCCAATTATATTATTCAAATTCAACAACGATATTCCTTCTAACATCCAAGTTCAGCCAAAGATCATTTAATGAAACAACCGAATGAAAATGTGTACAAAAACCTTTTGTTAAATTCAAATTTTAATAACGCGATGAAAAGACTGGCTGGGAAGAAAACGTTTTTGAGTAATTATTCGATATTAAAGTTAGGATTAAATAATAGAAATCCAAAAAATAAGACATTTTATTTGAGCTGCGATCAGTAAACACAGCAAGCAGCTACCGTTAAGAGATTTTAGGATAATATGGATAATCCATGGCGCGAGAAACGAAGTTACGAAGGACAACTTTGTCTTTGACCTGATTTAAATAATTTATTATTATATAATATATTTGTTGTACCAATTCGTTACTTATTAAAACATTTAATTATTAAGCTTGAAATTTAATTTTAAAATACGTCATATTGTTTTTTTATAACTTAATCAATAATTTTGTCTAAATAATTCATAAATGCTTTCATTTTAGTGTTTTATGTAAATGTTTACTGTAGTAACAATAAAGCTCCGATTTTTTATAGACAAGTTCCTAAGCAAAGAACCAAATCCATCGCGTACTATCATCAAGAGGAGCCAATATTGAAGTCTCCCAAGTACCGATTCACAATATCCACTTATTATATTCCTTTTTATTCTTGTCTTTGGATCTGAACATTTATTACTCTCTTATTGCTTGTGGAGTGCTTGGGGCCGTGTGGGGGCAGCACTGTCAACAAGAGGTTATTATGTTGAGACTGACAAAAATTGAACAAGAAAGATTTCGCGCGCTGGTGCCAACAAACGCTTGAAATAATATTTGTGTTTGAATGGAAATATATAAACTCGAACAATATGAAGTAGAGAACTACTTCCTAACTACTATTGACCAATTTTATATATCAATTATATATTGATATATTAGGTGTACAAATAAGTTTCCGCAGTTTTTTATAAAAAATTAGGAATTTATTGTAAAGGAAAAGTACATTACGTTTTATTCAAAGTATTTTCCATCATTTGCCACTACTTTTCCCCATCTTTCTGGCAACATTCGGATACCCCGTCGAAAAAACTCTTCATCTTTTGACGCTATCCACAAATCTACCCAATTTTTGGTGTCTTCATATGATGTGAAGCGCTGCTCAGACAGACCATGTGCCATCGACCGGAACAGGTGATAATCAGAAGGGGCTAAGTCTGGTGAATACGGCGGGTGGGGTAAAACTTCCCAGTTGAGTGTTTCCAAGTATGTTTTTACCGGCGCCGCAACATGTGGACGAGCATTATCGTGTAAAAGAATAATTTTGTCGTGTCTGGAGTAGTAATGGGCGCGTTTTTCCTTAAGTGCCCGACTCAATCTCATCAATTGTGTTCGGTAGAGAGCTCCAGTAATGGTTTCGCTTGGTTTCAGCAATTCATAATACACGACACCAAGCTGATCCCACCAAATACACAGCATGAGTTTTTTTCCATGAATATTCGGCTTAGCTGTCGATGTTGATGGTTCGCCGGGCTTAACCCATGACTTTCTCTTCTTTGGATTATCGTAGTGAATCCATTTTTCGTCACCAGTGACTATACGATGCAAAAAACTCTTTTTTTATTCCTGGCAAGCAGCATTTCACTCATGCATAATCGGCGTTCAACGTCTCTCGGCTTTAGTTCATATGGAACCCAATTTCCTTGTTTTTGAATCATTCCTAACGATTTTAAACGATGTGAAATTGCTTGTTGAGTCACTTGTAGAGTAAGTGCAAGTTCTTTTTGCGTTTGGGACGAATCTTCCTCCAATAGTACTTCTAATTCCATGTCTTCGTACACTTTCGGCCTTCCACTGCGTTCTTTGTCTTTAACGTCAAACTCACCGTTCTTAAACTTTTGAAACCATTCCTGACAACTTCTCTCACTTAAAGCAGCTTCACCATATGCTTCTAGAAGCAATCGATGCGCCTCAGCTGCAGATTTTTTCACATTAAAGAAGTAAATCAAAAGTTCCCGCAAATGATGCTTATTCGGAATAAAACTTGACATTTTTGCACGAAAAAAATTACGTGATGCTGATACGGAATCACTAGTACTTTAAGGTTATGGTGTTGCCAGATGACTAAACTTGGGATATTACGTTTTACATCTGACAATTTCTCCATAACCTTCTGGTGGGGCCATCTTTTGACAAACCGCGGAAACTTATTTGTACACCTAATATAAAATTGGTCAATTATATATAATATTGACCCTCCGCCCGCGGAGTTAATGGTCGCGGGTTCAATCACTGCATTAGAATAAATATATGTATGGATTACACATATTTATTTCGAGTCGGGTAACCCCGCTAATCCGCATTGGACAAGCGTGTTGGGTTAACATGCGTTCCTCCAGAAATGGAGACGCCCGTGCAGCAGTGGGACATATATGGGTTGTTAAAAAATATATATTGAAAACTTTCATACATATGTACATACGATCACGCCTGCTTTCCGCAAGGGTAGGCAGAGACTACAGACCTGTATCTGCTACGATCTCGGCATACTTCATTGCTTCATCTATACTCATCATACAAGCTCGTCAGTTAAAGGCACTAACACTTAAAAGGGAAAATTTTCAACACGTAACATTATGATCATTACTACATTTATTTTAAAGTTTCCAATTTGTAATTTAACGTTTAAATAGCATTTATAAAATATTCATCAATCAATATATTTATAATAATATATTGATATATTATTTATTTTCTCTAATATAAATGGCGAGTGATGCCGAAAAATCCACGTTTTTTTTCAGGTGGATGGGGATAAGGATTGCTTTTTTTACTCAGATAGTTAGTCGCCTCTTACGACACCTACTGAAAGAAATGGGCTGTTATAATTCATCTAACCAAATATATATATATATTCACGCCTATCCCCCGCAGGGGTTGGCAGAGACCACAGAGCTCCATCCGCTGCCATTCATCGCAGCGAAACGGCTTGTCATTGGTCGCTTTTCGCCCTCGTGAGAATCAGGACGTAACGGGTGGCGAACCACGTCGCCGTCATTTTCGACAAATTAGCTATATTAAATTCGTCTTTAGTGAATCCCACGAGCCGCAAGGGAGGATGGAGGTCAGCCCCAGCAGAGCCCTATATGCTGAGGTAAGGCACCATAGTCCCCGGGGGAGCCCGACCCCGGGACGATCGGCACGTTTACGACTAGGCTCGCCCCTAGCCACGCATCCATTGGCACGGCAGACCGTGGATTGGCGGAGAGGAAGGGAAAGGATAGAGAAGAAAGGAAGGGGCAGGAAAGGAAATGCGGATTGGGGGGTTACCAGACTCGGAATAAACATTTAAAAATCCATATAAATATTTATTCCGATGCGGGAATCGAACCCGCGACCATTGACTCCGCGGGCGGCGAGCCCCGCCACTGAGCCAATCGGTCTAACCAAATAATTAGGTATTATAAACCGATAACAACATTATTATATATCCACCATCTCGACAAACAGTACTTTTACTATGAAATTAAAACACGCAATGATCAAAATATAAGGATAACAAAAATTTAATGCGGTATATGCTTTTAAAATAACAAAAAAGTTGTCACGTTAATGTGAGACTAATACGCAGATACATGTTGTTTGTTGGATTTAAAAGCATTATTTAACGTAAAAGTATCCTGGGTGTTATGGCATAATGCGTATAAAGGTACATTTGGAGCGGATTTATGAAGGAGGCCTCGGTTGGTTTATGATGACAATGCGGACGCCTAGCGCCGGGAGCGCCACCTCATTTCCTCGCTGAAAGTTATAAAAACATATTGAAAATGAGATTCCCGCAGTGGAAGACTTGGCGAATGTTATCTTGTTTTGTGATTTGCCTGTTTTTATGCATGCTCGCGGGAAATAAACGTATTTTAGCCGTTCTTTTACACATACACAAGTTCGTTCTGTTTTTCTGACTCTCTCGAAGAAGTTAAGAGTTATGTTGTTACACTAACGAAGGTCTCCTGTTGTTAAATTTGTAAAAATAGTTAAATTTTTATTGATGATTATTTTATTATTGAAAAAACATATATTTTTTTTTGGATTTTGGATTTCTTTTTTGAATTTATAACATTCGTATATACATTTATACACCTGCAGGACCACGTTGCAGTCGAATTTCGGACAAAAATGTAGACAAATATTTTATTATTTGGAAAGTTTAATTTTTCGTAATATTTTATCAATTACATGAATGGGCCAATTTGTCCTGGAAAATGTCATTTTCTCACAGCAAACCGATTCCTAAGTAGTAGTTTTGCTTCTACGCTTCGTTCAGTGAACATTGAGATCTTAAGACTCAATTTCTTTCTTCTTCCTTTTTCCCCTTCGATTGCTTCTCTTTTATCACATCTTACGGTTAGGTAGGCATCACATTGCCCCTTATAATGCAGATTATTTACCATCAGGTAACGCTTGTTCTTTACCCTACCTATTTCATAAAAAATTACAAATTATATTGTGCCTATAAATATATTTAAGTCTCGTATTTAAATTGACTTAACATTTCGATGTTATGATTACGTTTTATCTTCTATGATTTTGGACAAATGAATGTATTGTTTATTGATTTAATTAGAATTTTAACCAACTATTACTATGAAATTTTTAAGCTGACACTCAGCGATAAGGTCCTTGATATAGTTTTGAATAAATAAAATAAAGCGACATTTTACCTAAGCTGCAGGCGCATAACAATAATAAAACATAAATTGTACTTACTTGACAACATCCGCGCAGTACTCGTACATAAAGAGTTATGAGGGGAGAACTGTGTATTATAATAAACTAACGTATGTTCCAACTACGAAAATATCTGTTCCATTTAATTTCTAAATTTGAGGTTTTGTTTCGAATTAAACCACTTTTAATTTAATTTTTGGATATATTGAAAAATACTAAGGCTCTTACAACTTAAACTTAATGCATTTTTTTCTCTTGGGAGTGTTTTAAATAATAACTCGCCATAAAGAAAAGTTTTATCCCCACCATCCGGATGAGTGGCGTTCTACTACGGTGCGCTTCTCTCGAAACTTCTTTTCACTCACCATGACTCCGTGGAACCAAGTACCTTCGGCGGGTTTCTGAACCATTACGACATTGATCCCTTAAAAAACAAGCCTACACATACCTAAAAGGCTGGCAACGCTTCCGTGACTCCTGCGTCACGGTCGTCTATTGGGCGGCGTTTATTGCTTTCCATCAGGCGGCACGCTTGCTCGTTTGCCCTCCTATTCCATAAAAAAATGTTTTCAGGTCTACAATATATTGAACTTATGCTATATAAAATATTAATTTTACAGCTTACACTGTATAAAAGTTTCCTACTAGTTTTTACTTCGTAACCATAGAGACAAGCCCATACCACAAAGTCTGAAGACAAAAGTCTTCAACCAGTGCGTCCTGCCCGTACTCTCTTACGGTGCCGAGACGTGGACACTGACAGTCCGTCTCCTCGCCAAGCTCAAAGTCGCTCAGAGGGCTATGGAGAGAGCTATGCTCGGGGTTTCTCTGGTGGACAGAATTCGAAATGAAGAAATTCGCCGGAGAACCAGAGTCACCGACATTGCTCTTCAAGTTAGCAGACTGAAGTGGCAATGGGCTGGACACGTTTGTCGAAGAACCGACAATCGTTGGAGTAGACGAGTGCTGGAGTGGAGACCGCGACTCGGCAAATGTAGTGTGGGACGCCCTCCTGCTAGATGGAGCGACGATCTGCGCAAGGCGGCTGGCAGAGACTGGATGCGTGTAGCCGAAGATCGGGCTAGGTGGCGCGCCTTGGGTGAGGCCTATGTCCAGCAGTGGACTGCCGCGGGCTGATATTGATATTTATATTGAAACATAGAGAACGACTGATAGACGGAGAAATAGACATATATTAAATATATTTGTCTATTTCTATTTAATTAGATTTATTATAATGTAAATATTATATTTTAATGAGCGGACAATTATAAGTTATTGACTTAGTGTAAAAATTTAATACATATTTACAGTTTCAATCATCATTATTCATGTTTTCTGTTATAAAATAATTCTGTTTATACACTTAGAATCTATATAAAAATGAATTATATGAGTATGTGTGTGTGTGTGTTCCCTGTAATATAAACGAGTATATATATATATATATATATATATATATATATATATATATATATATATATATATATATATATATATATATATATATATATATATATATATATATATATATATATATATATATATATATATATATATATATATATACTAAGAGCAATGCAGAGTTTTACACATAAAGTTGCAATATTCACAAATTACACATCTAGAAATTATATGACAGCACAAAATACTAAGTGTGATGCGGGTGCTCTACAATAGATGTTTGTCTTACTAAAGACAATCTTACTAATTTGCCCTATGTTTATCTATATATTATAAATACATACTGAATTAGCTATGAAAAATGTTAAAAACAATATTGATATTTAAAATTCAGTACATCACACAACATTTATTTAAAAATTTAATAAAACAACAAGCACGCCGCCCATTTATAAAATTGAGATGAACATAAACTTTATAAATTAATTAAATTTCATGGATATATAATATTTGTTAAGAATTATCTATAATTATTTTTTAAAATTAATTGTTCGATCCGAATCATCATTATTTACTCTTTAAATTCAACGCCTCAAGAAGATCTAAATACACTTTATCGTTATCGTCGTAAAATATGTTTTGAAATATTTGTTAACAATACAATCTTAATTAAAGACGTGATTTATAAACTGACACCATAAATCAAAACTATATTAGACAAAATTGAAAACAATTTTACAATTGTGACGTGACAAAGATGTAAAAAACGAAAGACAAAGGTCCCGTTGCTCGACCGTTATCCGTGTGAAAGCTCACAAGTTGCTGTTATCTATTAAGGGCCACCATGTACAGGCAAAGATTGTCTTGTCGAGAGCCTGCGAGCTCAGTACAACTCACCCCGCGGTTCTGAGCGGACGCTCTACATCGTAGACATCCCGTAGCCCGTAGCATCGCGGCGTACCGCGCGTTTTCGATATAAGCTGTAAACAAGAACTAAATCAAATTAATATCTTAAGTATATGATTGCTATAGTTCCTATTTATAATTGAAAGTTGTTTGAAAGTATAAGATTTTATTATTAAGTGATATATATACGGAGATGGAACATCCGAAAATAATTTGGAAACTTTTTCATTAGAGGTTAGTAATGTTTTATTTTTTATTTGTATCTAAAATAAATTATTAATGTTATTTTTGTTGTGGTAAAATATAACTCGGAATGACAAGGAAATATATTTCAAAATGTTAATAATTATAATTTAAATTGGAAATATTATGCTTATAATAAATAACCCCTTATTTTACATTAATTCGAAATAACATTGTCACGTTTTATACATAGTACAAAACTTATTTATAAAATTATTTTCAATATACATGAAACAGTTTAGGGCTAGAATTTTATTTTAATGAGGTAAAAGTAAAAAACGAATTAAAAAGCTTATATTAATCATTTTTTAGTAAAAACAAAGCAAATCCGATAATATCTTCTTTTTACCCTCCCAATTTTCGTGTTAGTCCTTTCGTTTCCGTATATACAGGGCTTTGTCAAAGTAGCTTTATGTTAACAGTTTGCCGAAGATGAAAGGAAAATAATTACGTAGTTCTAATGGTGTAAGGCGATTTGAAGGCTTAACGTGCCAAGATATTTCTTCTATTTGTTTTTCTGTATACACACTTTCTTATATGTTCCATATTCAGTTTGTATTTATTATTTTTAAACCTTTAATAAGAACAATTTTTTGACGACTCTTGTGGGTAGAAGCCAAGACTCATTTTGGGTCATTGCGCCCGCCTAAGTAAAATTAAGTAAATATAGATCAGTTTTGTTAAAACCCCAAAGTAAAATGAAAATATTTTCAAATGTAAAATTCTAACAGTTAAAAATACATTACAGAAAAAAGCTTTCAATTATTCAAATTAAAAATATTTTACCGTAAGTGGAAATGCAATTATAAATTAATTAAAGTATTATTAAAAATGGGACCCCGGTGAAGAATATTTTATTTGAAATTGTGCGTCGTGCATCAATTTTATTTTAAAATACAAAGTTCCTCCACCTTCTTGTAATTTGTCAAAATTACTCGACAATTAACAAAATTCTTTTATTTTTCGTAAAAGCAGACTCCTAATATATAATAAATAATAATTTCGAAGTCATTCGAAATTATTATTTATAATGCAAATTTTAGTTTGCAATCCACTTGTATAGATTTTAAAATATTCTTAGACACGAATATAACGTGTGTTATTTTTTGTCTCGGTTATGATGAAAAGTTGCCTAATATTGATTCATCTGTGTCAATAAATAGTAGCAGAAAACAATTATCTATTCCTAGGTGAAATAGCCTAGCTCCGCTCATTCCGATTCCGTCGGCATTAGTTACTTATACTAAGATTAGTTCGTATTCACGAGTGTCCCTAAAGTTTCCCTCCGCCCTGAACCTTGTTAAGTAATTACATACCAATCAAAAGTAAATATTTACACGCAGGTACGTTGTAATGAAATTTAATTATCGATGGTAAAACTAAGTAATAAAATATTTATCACAATTGAAATATTCTCATAATGGATATTTTTTTCATTCTGGTACCTACACCTATTATAATGTCAAAATTGTGAAAACTTTTATAGTATTCCATTTATAAAAAAAAAAATATGGAATAAATAGGCAAACGAACAAGCCAATCACCCAATCAATAAGCAACCAAAGCTTCCCATAAACATTCACAAGACGAAAACACCTGATTAACGCATCTACAGTGCCCACTGTAGATGCGTTAATCAAGATATGATTAGGAGAGGAAGGAGGACTTAAGGAAAGAGAAAGAAGGGAGTAATCGAAGGAGAACATGGAAGGAGAAATGAATTTATTTTCAGGCTCCCTGTACTCACTGTTCGAAACGCTGTTACACGAAAATGTTACCACTTAACTCAAATATTCTGTAACGGTCTGGACTTCTCTGAACAAACCGGTCCTTTCGTGCTACCAGGGCTCTATTGATATTCGTTTTACTGATATTCATCATGTTATTTCTTAAAAATCATTCATTAAAATCGTACTAAATTAATATACATTTTTATTATAAATAATATAATAAAAAATGCTAAAGAATAATGAACTGAAACTATAAAATAAGAACCTATAAAAAATAATTGTAACACAATTTTCGACCCAGTTTTCTATTTTGGCATGCGAATTTCTTCTAGATAATACAATTATAGCTGGGATCAAGATCACTTAAACAGAAATGATTACTAAAATAATTCGATTGTGTTTTTGACAATACATTATCCTTTGCCGACCAATGTCGATTTATTTTTATTAAGTAAAAAACAATTTTAGTGTGTTTGGTTGAGTTATCTAGGTGATCCTTACCTTATAGATATCAATATTTTTGGACGAGCCTTTTTAAGTTTATACAAAATCATAATGTAATGTATGCATATTTGTCATCAATCTACATCTTCTTCTTCTAAGAGTGCCTCTCCGACTTGCAGCCAATTCAGTACAACTAATACTACATCAAAAGAATTTAATTTAACATTCAATTTGTTGAAGGATCTTATTCATAAACTGACTTGAACATAGCAAATGCTTAAATAATTTTGATTTATACAATAGCTAATTTACTTTAGTCGTCTCACGCGAAAGATTGATTATTGATCGCAGCATAAAATATTTACTACCGATAACATACATATATAACATATAACAGTTTCTTGACATTTTGGCTTTGTTAATAAGACGGTCATACTATCATCCGAAGATCAACAAAGCCTAACCTGTTTATACCATATATACAGCTACTAATTGAGTTTGTTGAGATAGCAAAGTAAAGAAGGAAACAATTCATCATCAGTCATAAAAGTATACACTTTAAGTTAATTATTGTAATCAATGTAAATTTATTATATTCATTTAAATTATTTTAGTAACTTAGTATTCAAAAACACCTTTTTTTACTTATTTTTACTTTTAATGTTGTATTACTATAAAATGAATATATCAAAGATATACATTTCATTTATTTTGTTGGTGTAAGTCTTAACATTAAATAAAAAATGTTATCGGGGGAAAGCTACTGAATATAATATCTGATTTCATGCCATATTCTACAAGAAAATGATTTATGACATACCTTTCTGAAGATGACAAGTTATATAGCGCGCATATGTAATTTTATTATTGAAATGGAAAAAAGTTTTACCACAGTACATGTAGGTACATAAGTATTATAATAACTATGTCTGAAAGGTGCTATTTGTATGAGATGATTAATAGAGTCTGACTTTGCATTGAAGAAAATATATTATCAAGATGAAAAGTTACACTATTGTTAATATCTGCGAAAATAATTTAGAACAATTAGAATTTAGAAAAACAAATAATACTGTTTATTATTCCAAGGTAATTTCACCTATGAATAGATAATTGTTTTTTGCTACTATTTATTGACAGATATCAAGGAATAATAGGCAACTTTGCATAATATCCAAGGAAGACTGCAAACTTAAATATGCACACTAAACAATAATTTAGAAGTCATATGAAGTCTACTAATATAAAAAAACCAGTGTTATGGGAATTTTGTGTTAGAAATTAAAATTAATGCACGAGGTACAACTTTGAATAACCAGAAAATAAAATCTAAAATACCAGTCTGAATTAGTCTGATTACCATAAACATAAGTGTTTAAAAATTTATAAGACAGATGTTTCACAACGAAGCATCCTCTTTACTATATCTAGAGATATCTCTTGGTCTACTACTATAATAATATATATTTTTATGGGATAGGAAGGCAAACGAGCAGGCGTGTCACCGGATAGAAAGCAACCAACGCGGCCCTTAGACATAGGCAGTGCGGAAGCGTTGCCATCCTTCAAGGAAAGTGTCATTGAGCCGCTCATCCTACGACGCGCGATAGCTAAGCTACCACTCAGGCGTCGGTTATCCGTGGGAGTGTGGTACTTCCCAGGGTGAACCGACCCATTCATACTACAGACAAATATTATGCCATTCTTGACAAAGTGTTCATCTGCATCGTGTCTCTACCACTCTATTATTCACAATACGTCACAATATTACTTTTCTAAATTATGTATTTAATAAATATGGAAACATTAAATTATTATTTAACAAAAAGTTAAATAAGGTGTTATATTAATCATGAAAAAACAATACATACGTGAAACGTCGATACGAACGTCTATACGTGTCTTATAACAATTATAATAATATTAAAATTTTGGAGACATATGTGTTATGTTTATGTAACGAAACCGATGAAATTATTTTAATTTGTAAAATGTAAAACATTACTTCTTCAACGACCGTTTTCCATCCGATACATAATTTGTAAGAGTATCGATTGTCACGGGGCGCAGTTTTCATCGCTCGTTATCTAAGAGCATGCAGTCATTAACGCCGTCGTTGTTGTCTCAACTTATTATAGTTTAATTTATGACCACACATTACCGCTTAAGGCGCCATTAAGCTTCACCGGGGCGTCCCCGGGAATAAATAAATCCGCAGAAAGTTCACATGATGAACACCCCGAACCGTATCACCCGCGGCGCCGCTTCGTAGCACGTGCACTCATTAATTTGTCTCCGTCATACACCATAAACTGTTTACTGTTTTCTATAAACGTTGTTAAAGGGGAAATAATCAAATTAACTGTCAAATAAAAGTCCAACAAACCATGTAAGTCAATTCATGTGCTTAAGAAATAAGTTTTAATATACTAATAAAAAGCGGCCCCAATATTTTCTTTCACAAAAGTATTTTCTTTTAAGTTAGTATATACAGTATAAGAATTACTAGTGAGCTTTTAGAGATAGCTAAAAAGAATCCTCGGTAGCCTTTTGCTGCATTCGTTGAAGGAAAAGCAGTATATTTCGTTCTTTTCTGCAACAAGATTCTATTGATAACTTAGCTTGCCAACTTAAGAAATAAAACTAAAAGTTTTTATTTTATTTTACTGCAAGATTGTACTTTATTAATTTGTTTATTTTGATAATATAAATCTCTTTTATTGTCTATTTTTTGCTCAAAAAGTTTTGAAACTTATGTTAATGATAAAATTTTAGACACTTCTAACAGAAAATACTGTAAAGCAGAAAAAGACATAATAAAATTCTAAAAACTACAGACATAATTAAATTATAAAACAAAGGCTTTTTCTAATAAACCAACTACTTTAACTGTAGTAAGGGTCTTGAACGTCTATAGAAATAGACAAATTAAGGATACAAGTTTTATCGCGGATGATAACTTTACATATGTGAACAACTATGTTTTTTTTATATGTTGTCGTGGCAAGTAATCACCGCCAGCCATGAATACCTACCTGCAACACCAAATACACTTCTGTTACCTTGCTTATCTTACGGTAGCCATGTTAATAAATGAGAAGAGAAGAAGAAAGTTAAGAAAGTTTCCTTCACCTTCTTTTACTTCTTCATTTTCCAACATAAAGAAGTAAATGAAGGTGAAGAAAATAAGTCCTCGGAATCCCGGAACGGAAAATACGTAGAAAAGTTACCCTGAATAATGTGGCCTTTGACATTAATGTATTTGAACTAACATTTAATTTAATTATAATACCTATAACTCTATCATAATTATATTAAATGTAAATTCGAATACACTGATTTTTAATGGGGTAAGAAGACAAACGAGCAGGTATGCCACCTGATGGAAAGCAATCAACGCCATCCGAAGACATTCGCAGTGCATAGACATTACAAGAGCGTTGCCGACCTTTAAAAAAAATGTAGGCTTATTTTTTAAGGTTCCATTGTCGTATCGGTTTGGAAACACCGTTTAACTAACGTAACGTCACCGTCCAACTGGTTCCACAGGGTGGTGGTGCGTGGAAAAAAATTTCTGGAAAAACGCACCCTACTAGATCGCCACTCATTCAAATGGTGATTTAATTCATATTAATGTTACCGATGACGCGTTTATCGCAGATATTCTTTATTTTAGCCCGCATATAAACCGATATAAACAAGCCTATAAAAGTACAAGGTTAATAGTAAAATTGTATCGAATCAGTAAATTTGAATATTTCTGAACAGTTTTTATTCATTCGTTTAAAATTGGAACTTAAGAGTTCCAGTGTAAATTTTTAGTGACAAAATAGTTAGACATGTAGCACAATTTTATATGTATGTATTAAATAAAACAGAAAAAAAATTGTATTTAAAATGACCGTCACCTGATAAAAAAATTCTAACTTATAAACGGTCATGAAAATCTTCTCCAATGATACTAAATCAATAATGTAAAATATCAAAAATGCATACCCTGCTTTTCACCTTTTCAATACATTGTATCGGCCTTTTATAATGGTAGTACCATGGGAGGGTCCATGGGCTGGTTCCAACGGAGTGGTGCCACACCCGTACAGAATGCCAGCGTCTAGTGACAGCATTTTACTATGCTACCATGTCTTGAGGATGCTGTGTGCAGGGAGCTGAAATCCCAATCATTCCTTTTTTCCTTCACATTATGCAACGAACATACCTACTTGTCTTTAGGTAGGTAAAGCATCTGTCACGTAAATGTCCCGCTTGTTGGTTTGCCTATCGTTTCAAAAAATCCTTCTCCTATTAAAAAAAAAATAATAAACGGACATACATACATATTATCACGCTTGTTTCCCGTAGGAGTAGACAGAGACGACATATCTCCATCTGCTTCTAATTAAATATTTGAATAATAACGCAAGAAAAATAATTTTTAGCCTCTAGATTTGTGTTTATTTATTTCACTTATTATAATTATATCTATAACGCCGATCACTTAAATCGAACCACATTGTATAACAACATAATGCGCTCTGGAGGCTTGCAGAATCGGTAAGTAAGGGGTTGCAATTCCGAATTCTACCGACAGGTCTCACATTAAATGGAGACATGTTTGAAATGTTTGAATTTGCCTATAAGGAGTTCATGATACGAAGGAAAGTGCGTTTTATATCATTTGTATTACGTCAGTTTTTATAACGCTACCAGTATTTGTACAAAATAAAACCGAATTAGAAATTTGAACTGTAGTTACTTGAACCGAAATTTGAATTTCCTTTGTTTCTACTGTTCAACAATACCAGCGGGTACAAATGCAAAAACGGAACTTTATGACGAATTGTGTGTTTTCTATACAAATGTGGTAAGGTGCAATTTGGTTTGGTGAATGTTGCGCGGAAGATTACCTAGACATGCAGAGTACGATAAGCGCTGAGTCATTATAGAGGTTGTAGGGGACCCTCAAAATATAAACATCGTCCAGATGTTGCAGATAAGCGAGGAGAGCTTTTAGCCTTAATGGCAGATAACTTCAGTCAAATATGCCCCATATAACCCCTTTGTCCGCAACGTATTCAATGGAATTATCTCAAGATCTGTTAACAACATAATTATTTTTAATACAAAAAGGTTTTTTTCTGTGTATAAAATTGATATTCCAAATGTAAAAATTGTTATACATGTGTAATATTTTAATATTAACCAATAAAGTAACCATTATTTTTACCTAATTAAACTTTTACATATTAACTTCAAATCGTAATTCCTTGGTTTCAATTCAAAAGTCCAATTAGAAAGTGGCGCATGTTGCAGGTAAAACAGTTTATTTTTAATTTACAAAGGTTTGAATTAAATAATATTTCTTGGTTAGTTCATTCTTTCCTTGCAGTAGTGTTAATTTTTAATTCGAGTCGTTTTAACAAATAGGTAGGACTATAAATGTAATAACGTATAATAAGTGAGTATACAAATAATAAAGGAATGTGCTAATTGTTTTTAAAAAAAAGCACCAAAAGTTTTATTCCACAACTACAATAGTTCATTAAAAAAAATAATCCTTTTGATTAGTTTAGTACGACCTTGTAAGCTGTTTGGACGCAATTGATTAGAATATGACTTGAAAGAGTTACTTGAATAAAATGATTGAACATTTTATGCTATACTCTAAGCGGACATAACAAAACGCAGTAAACAACTGAGCTACCACGCACAAATTGTTTTATGCCACATTGTGTGATTCTCAGCATTGAATAAAACTAACTAAGCAGAAAAAGCTAACACTTCCCTTCTAGTCCTGTGCGAGGTCAGCATCGAATCAAATACCACTGAACCAACACCAGCCTTTACTTACTTAAAGTAATAACAAACTATATTTTGCTAGTTTTTAAATCCGCAATTGCTGCGTCATTCCAACGATACTTGGCAATAACAGGCAGTTACATAGCTTTTGACAGCACGATCTTTTCTCATACATTCTTAAAAACCGTGTTAGTAAAGTGTATGTCTTTTTTCGTCTCCCCAAAAACGTTAGCATCAGTCACGTATTTTATTTTTGTTCAAAATTCCTCAGATTCTATCTGGTTGGGCCGAAAAAGATTTTTAATTAAAATTATTAGTATATTTATACAGATCAATATCTGTAAAAGTAAAATATCTGTATTTTTTAATATAATTATTTAATTATTAATTTATATGTTGATTAATGGAGTCAGGCGTTACTTTGCGAAAATCCATTACTATGTGATAACTTTTATTTGGTAAGATCCGCGACAAGCAAATAAAAACAGAAACATAATAATGTCTGTTTTTTACTGGAAGAAGTGGATTTACGGGGAACTTAAACTAAATCTTACCGAAAAACAGCTGTCAGCAACTGACCACCTCCCAACCACTATCAACAACACCAAACACACACTACCACTTTTCCACCTTGCATACGACACGTGTTTCGCCTCAACATAAGGCATCATCAGGTATAGAACTATAATAGACTCTACGGAAGACAACCGTTAAGTCACTTAACGGTTGACGCGAATCTTAGCTATGTAAATTCTAACTGTTCACATATTTTAAATGTTGATATGTTAATAAACTTAATATTCGGGAAGAAATGTACCGTTCTCACGAAGAATTTGCGAAAAGACTAATATACTTAGCAAAGTATTTGTCTGTCGGTGAAAGAAACTACAAAAGATAATTCAATACTTGACAAAGAATCTGCTTCGTCCCAACATGGCCGGGTTCGTCTGTACTAATTAGGTTTGCCCTAATGAATACAGGGTGGGGTTCATCCGTAGTTCTCTGGGTAATTAACAGCTGAGATAGGAAATATTAATATTTATAAGACTTGGGGTCGAGAGCAAATTTTCGTTATACGCTTTAACAAGTTTGAAATGGTGCAATGAATTTCATACATTGAATATATCGCACGCAATCTTACACACATCTTTTTTCGTTTAGAAACAATTATAATTAGTAACTATTAGTTTTTTCTCGATTTGATCTCCTGTATCTTAGAAAATTAAGTATAATGATATAATTGTATAAAAATATGTGGTCAATTTTTTAAATTGTTTATATAATTATGATATCTCAAATGTAAATTTTGTTGATGATATTATTATATGATTCAGTAGCAAAGCTTACGATTTCGGAGTCAATGGTAGCTTTAATTCCCGCAACTGGTATTTTCACTAGAGATAAATATGTGTCTATGGCCTACCCCTTAATAAATATATGTCGTGCCCCTTTTAATCCTGTCTGCCCCATTTCGCCTTCAACAATCGTGGAGAGCTAGTGTCTATTTTAGCAAATCTAAGGAAGTACACAAAATATCACAATAATTTTCTAACCAATAAAATATTTTAAGTAAATAAATATTATATATACCATTTAAATATTTCAGCAATTATTTACGACTGCCATTTCATTGCGATTTATATGGTTGGATAAAACACAAAACTTAACGATCGCATTATGCATTAAATCTCACGCAGTTAAATCAAATTTTATTTTTATTGCGCCAACAAAAACAAATCGTTTTATGTTTGAATTAAAATTACTACGTTCCACCGAGGGGCAGAACAACCCGAATGTAATAAGGCGATGTTTTTATTACAGTGAGCCCATCTAATAAGCGGACACTGGCTGTTTGTTCACAAACAATCTCATCCCAATTCGTAATTTTACACCTATATCCGCTAGCTAACGCTACAAAATTACAAGGGATAAATAAGTTGGAAAAAAAACCATGTACTTTCTTCGGTCACGTTTTTCACAGTAAACATTTTTGTTTCCAAATTAGATTTTAAACATTTTAGTATTAAAATTTGAATATTTTTTTTAAAGTTTTAATCATTTCAATGAATTTAGTCATTGTAATACTAAAAGAATTTTGGGATGTCTATTTTTTTACAATACTATTATATTATGTAAAACAGGTACATTTTTATTGTAAAATATACTTGTATTGGTAACAAGTAATTCCTGTAATAATATATCCCCACGCGTAGCGGTAACATTGGGGGTTGCAGATTGGTTTTTATTATTCATGTAGACGCTGCTGTCTCTTTTTAGTAATTGCCCCTTAGTTGCTTCGTGTGACACTCACGGGAATGAATAGGGTGATGAAGATGACAGATTCATTTGCTCGTACTATAAGCGCTTATCGTACAAATTTAAAGAGTCGTAAGCTTCAAAGCAATAACGGCAAAGAACCGAAACATTACGAGGCGTATAAAATTAAACGCTCCTTGGGAATTGAGCCCGACGCGTATTATAACTACATTATCTGCTTAATATTCATAAGCGACTAACTTCTGAAGTGAAACCGTTGACGAATCCCGACTTATCCGTCGCATCGAGTTTGTCATATGAATATGTAGCCACAATACAACAGGTCTCGGATAAGCTTTCTAACCGACTGTATCTCCCTCTAGAACTATCTCTTACATTTTATGACACGCTGTTGAACTCTAAGTGAGCCTCTCATACACTTTAAGTGCATTATATCGTTTTCTCACTACTGGGTTATCGTGTGCAAATAATTTTATTTTATATATTATTTGAAGCAATTGCATGATATGAATAATGTGAAGATCCACATGACGCATTACGAAGTATTTGCTTTTTGAACCAATAATTGCGTTTGAATCCCGCATCAGGATATATATCTTAGTAGCCTATAGGTATTTGACCTTAATTCGAATCTGTTTGTTCTTATTATATGTATATTTTAAAGATACACCCCATACAGGGAACTCCAGTAATCCTATTAATGCAACCAAGCTATCTAATAAACCATATGTAGTGAAAAGATTGTTTTCACTACATACAACCTATCTGTCTATGAATGAGTTCACATCTAAATTGATTATCGATATTTTTTTATTGAGATATCAACATAAACTAAAATTCAAAGTTTGAAGACTTAAGATTGAGAATGAATGTTTATCAATTTACTTATTTCAATCATAGGAACATTCGATATTTTTAATGTATGGGCTCATACATTAAAAATAACTAGAAATTGATTTTTATGAATTAAAAAATCTTTACAATCATCCTGTCCTTTCTGGTAAATATTAATCTTAATAATATAAATAATAACCTTTATAATATAAGAGCTGATACAGACTTTTTTCGTGACAATGATGCAATGCTTAATAATTTTGAATTTGAATACCTATTCAAATTAAAAATTAATAAGCATTGCATCATTATCACGAAAAAAGTCTGCATCAGCTCTTTTAGTGTGGTTTTAGGCTATTGAATTTTATTATGGTTGTAAGAACATAATTTTGATCCCAGTCTTTTTGCTATTAATTAGGATGCACCATAAGCAAATGTTGTACCTCCTTAAATTCTTACTATGTATGTCGTAAATAGTATTCAATATTTCGGTATGTGTAAATTTACTAATGAAAAAAAAAATCACAAAACGGAACGGAAGTTATTTTCTCAGACTGCAAAAGCCATGCTATCGGTTAAATAAGAATCGATATCTGAATCGGTTTTGTGTTTCTTCTTCACAATCCATTTGCTCTGAGAATGTAATGCTTTTTCAAAGAAATACCCAAGGCCCTTATTTAGAAACCCTTTAAGGTCATACTTGAGGAACGGCGTAGTGCCTCTGGGGCCTTGCTTCCGCCCCTCTGAGAAATGCCCGAGATAAGAGAGACGTTTTGGCGCCATTCATGTTTATGGCAGGGCAAATGGCCCTAGAATACTGCGGTACTTATTATAAACAAGTACCCACACACAAAATATATCAAGAGGCTCCGGCCGGGATTAAAAATGTTGTTTGACTTTCCAACGAGAAAATAACGGTGTCACCGCGTAAACTTCAAAAATATATCTTTTAAATTTGCGATATCACCGCCGTAAAATGTTAGTTTCCTTCTTCAATAGGTTGAAGCTAAATTTTAATATAGAAATGTTATTAGAGTAAATATTCTGAAACTTCTAAATATATTGTTTAAACATTTCAATAGTTACACATAGTTATTTCTTTCTTCCCAAGCTGTCGATGACACATAAAAAGTAATATATATATATATATATATATATATATATATATATATATATATATATATATATATATATATATATATGAAAGTTCAAATAACTTTTTCTAAAGTTGTAGTGGATCACACTTGATGTTAAAACAGTTTTGTAAAATATTAATTTTTAAATTAATTGATGTTAGTTCTATATAGAAGTAAAAAAAAATCTCTATAATTAGCAAAATTTAAATTTAGGAACAAATTGTAATTATTTAGTAAAAAGTAACTTCAATATTTTTTTATTTGTTGACCTAAGTAGGAATTGATTTTATTTTTTTCTTTAATATTACTTGTTTATTATTTGTAAAGAAACAACAGAGATCATTACTTACTTCGCAGAACGCAATCACCGTTAAATTTCATGGTGCCCATTTTAAATGAGGCGCGAGAAACAGCGATCATTAACAGGCTTCCTATAGCAGCCTCGACGGGGTAACATGTCGCTAAAACTCTATTTCTACGCTATAGACTTTCAGTTATTTTAATAAACTTAATGTGTCGAAAGTTACTATCTTCAAATAATAATCAAATATTTTTAAAATATTCTACATTATATTCTACATATAATATATTCTACGAATATATATTTTACACGAATATAGTTTTATTTTAATTACGCAAATGTTCTACTTTCACTTTAAATACCGAATCGACTACTCTTCTCTCTTTACAATAGTTGTTGGTTCCCCACCAAACTTGTCCACCTCACTTTGGTTCACTTTTTCAGTTTGCTACCTCGAAAGTACCCCAAAAAACCGAAGTCTGAGTATCCTTGATCCTAGGCTTCGTCTTGTGAACACAAGGACTGGATACCACTCTCCTTCAATGTGGAGTGCATTAATGGTTTTCCATGTTAGAGAGAACTCATATAATTGCCCTGGTGTTAGCATCTGGTGATTACTTATAATAAAGCATAATACTTTAACAATAAAACAAAATAACGTGTACTTTGACCTTTTAAGTCAGCTTCTACGTCCGGGTCTCAGCTGTGCGAAGGTCGGTCTCACTTTGGCGATCCTAGAAGCGATGTCCTCTTCACCTCCTCTTCACGTCCTCCAATCTCTGACACTACACTTCCGAATGTATGTGAATTTGTGGACTCGCTCCACTGCCTCCGTGTTTAGTCGCAACGGTCTTTAGATTCTCACTCCATATCTTGACCTTTTAAGTCAGCTTCTAAGACCGTAGAGAGAATGAGTTAATAAAAATTAAATTTTATCAAACGTGTTTAATAAAAAAAATCCATGAATATCACAAATGTTGTATTGTTCGTCTTAGTCACTTCACTCTTGAGAGAGCAGTCGTGGTCGTCATTTGGTAGTGTTACTGGTAGAGGCATGTGCCTTACAATGTCTTGATAAATGTCATACTATAAAAAAAAAGAAATCAAAGTGGTAGAGCCACGCTGCAAATGAATACTTTGTAAAAAATGGCATATTATTTGTCTGTAGCATGAATGGGCCGGCTCGCCCGGGAAAGTAGGTACCATACTCCCGCAGAATACTGGCGTCTGAGTGGCGGCTTTGCTACCGTGCTTCGTCTGGTGAGCGGTTTAATTCCGAAGGACCAACCCCCTCCCCCCCCCTCCCAAAACAACTTTCCTTAAATTCCGCCAATACTCCTGCACTGCCTAAGTCGCTGCGGATGTCTATGGGTGGCGTTGGTTCCATAAGGTGACACGCCTACTCGTTTGCCTTTCTATCCTATAAAAAAAAAGAAAAATATTTTTTCTTTTCCCCAGCACGCAAGCGGTATTCACATGTAGCAGCTGTGTAAAAAAAGTTCTAATTTTTAGTTATTTATAAAAAAGTAGAACTCAACTCAATTCTGACCGTACTTATTCGTTGAGAGTACGAGTGACACGATTTACAGTTTTTAAACTAGGACGCAAAACTCTTGCTAACTAGTTTAAAACGACGACCCGTAATGTAGAGCCTACACATGTGCTGCTTGAACGTAATAATGATTATTATGTGACAAAATTTTAAAGCATGGTTATTTGTATATTTTCTGCAACATTAAAGTAGGCTCACTTTCATCATTAGCAGCGCATTGTACGCTGGACATAGACTTGCCCCAACTAAGGACACCCGATGCTTTGTGGTTCCCGGAGTATTCTACTCCGATTCCGCTCCGAACACTGCATTTCTTTCCGTTAGTTATTCTCCCGAAGAATATTGTTAAATTATAATCATTTCCTTTTAAAAGCAAAAATATTTTTAAGCAAACTACTTTTCTAAACTAAAAACTTCACTTCATTAAATATATTAAATGAAACATGAATAACTTACAATAAAGCTCGTGTTCATTAGGGCTGTTGCGATAAAGACTTCACACAATAGGAAAACGCACAAAAGTTATAAAAGTAAATAAAAATAAACCTCCAAATCTCGAAACATAAAAAGGTAGCAGCTTCTATTCTGTTTAGAGTCGACTTGGGTAGATGTCCTCTGGGATATTTGTCGAACAAAGTTTTTGTTTTATCAAACTGCTAATGCCCATTTTTTGTTTTATTGCTCAAAAGCTCAGGAGATTTATAGCTGCCCACTTTGCATTAATTTCGCATTCATTACAGATCGCTTGAAAATTAGGTGAAATTTTTTTGTTGGTGTGGATTACTTGAGAATTATGTTCATTGTATATTCAACGGTCACGTGCAAAATATAGCCTCTTGTCCTTTATCAAACTAAGTGCCTTATAAACTTTGTTATAACTTGTAATGTGATGGCGGTCACATAAGGAAAAGTCAGGTATTTAATCCAACAGTGATTAACAAAGGAAATATACAAATATGTCTTATTTTACTTTTAACACGTTTATATTTATGAAGTTTTAGTACTTATAAATTTAAAAATAAATATTTTTCTTCAATAGATAATGTTATCTTTGTAAAATATAAAGAGTTAATGATAATTAAAAAATGATAAGAAAATATTGTAACAGAATGTTTTGTAATTTTATATAATTAAAAAAAAACAAAACAAAAACTACAAAAATGATTTTTAAAAATTCTAAAACTTCGTTTATTAGATATTTGGCCTTTTGAAAATTCTTACAGTATAAGATGAATTCGTTTTAGTTGCACTAGAATGCAATGATAAACGTTAAATCCTTATTTCAATAAAGCTTTTTCATATTTTATAGTACGTTACAAACAGCGACGTCAATCAATTTGGAAAATAAGTGTCTGTACCACACGAGCTGTCAATATGCATATCATACTAACGAAATAAAATTGTAACTGTATTGTAATTTGCAGTGGCTCTATTTTTTAAATATTGCTATTTAATGAATCGGGCATCCTTTAAATAAAATGATATATGCTACCCATATTAAATATATTTTTCTAAGCAGAATACTATGGTATTATATTTTTTATTATTATATTATATTTTTATTATTATAAATATAATATTTTTTATTCTCTTTAATATTATGACATGATGTTACGATATAATATACGACATAATATTACACTAAAATATCTTTCCCTTTAACCAAAAGGTTGAATGCTTTTCTCCATTAAATCCGCCTTTATACCAAATTTGTACACAAAGAATATATAAATAAGTTTTTAAATCTTTTGTCTTTTAATTACGTGGTAAAATAACTCAAGGTACTAATGTAACATATAGGCACTTACTGCTGTTTGCTTCCTTCTTCGATTGAATATCTAATAACCTTTTAGTTTTGAAAATGTAACTGTAAAAATACAGCCGAGAAAAGGAAGTGGCGAGAATTTCAAAATTTGGAAAATGATAATTAAAAACTAATCATGTAAATAACATAATAAAATGATTGTAAAATGATAAAGTAGTCAAAAGTGTGAACAGCACATCAGGTTTATCTCATGAGGTCGCACTAAGCCACACATAGCACCGTTAATGAAGATTAATTACGGAGGACGAAACACATGTAGCTATCTATTAGTTCGTGTCAACTTGATTTGGCCTAATTGTGTAGAGGTCCGCGATTTAGGCTACAAAAGTGCATTACACTGCAAGCATTTTAACAAAGATATGTTTAAGTAGTACGTAGGACTTTTCCCGCCAACTTACATCAATGACGTTGTGTTTTTATTTAATTTTTATTATCGTATATTATTGTCAATTATATTGTTTAATTGTAGTGGTGTATAAGTAAAGTGATACGAAATAAATCCATGTATCGTGACTGTTTAACTTGACTGAAAAAGTCCATAGAAGTTTTGGTAGAATAGCCACCATTTTATCAAGACGTAACGTGACAAGCTGTCTAGTTACATTCCAAGAGATTTGATATTGTTGTATTTTACTTGATACTGCCATAATAGTTTTAACTAATTGCCATCAAAGAAAAGAAAAGAAAAGTCGTACGTAATTTACGAAGATCCATTATATAGAAAATATATCATATTTACTCAACACCTCTTACTATACATTGTTACTTTGTCGTATCTTGAGTATTCTTATCATTTCACTCAATTATTTGAAATTAAAAATAAGATACGAACAAAATCTAACTTTGCCAAATATTCTATTATATCTCAATAACTTAAATCTTCTCCACTTTTAAAACATTTAAAAATAATTTTCTTAAACTCTTCGGGGTTAGCAAATGAATTATATAGCTAAACAATCACGACCTAACTAGCTCAATGTTAAAGCTACAGCTTTCGGAGTCAATGGCTACGGGTATGGTTCCCACCAATTTGCCTTGGACAAGCATGGTGAGTTAATATCCATTCCCCCCGAAATCAGGAGTCCCCGTGCCCATCTGTGAAGGAGAAAACCTAAATTTAGATTTTGAAAAAGACAAAACTTTGGCATATTTGTAACATAATCTAAATAACCTTCATTTACTAAAACTTATTAAAATAACTGTTATTGTAGATACTCTTAATGAATATTATTAAGATTCTAAAATGGCTTAATGAACTTTTGAAAATGTTTCGTTCAAACGCTGCCTGCTGACAGTGTATGCCACAATTCGCTCAGTCAATCCGCTAGTTCTCGCTTTATCGCAAGGAAGTGTCGTGTAGTTCCCATTGTATCCACTAATAGTCGTAATCGAGTGCTGAGCCCGCGGCTAACGACTCTTTGATTACAACCAAGCATTAACACATTTCGCTTTTGGCACGAATTTCTCGTACGTGTTGATCGCTAAAACTACACTGAACACAACAACTAAAATTGTCTCTGTACTGTGAAATAAATGTAAATATGATGTTCTGAGACATATTATATGGTTCATAAACTAGAGTCACTACATTTCTTCCGTCGTACAAGACAATTTAGTTCCAATATATAGACAGAAGTATCTACTTGAGTAAAAGTAACCAAACACAGCTGCCCGCCTGATGTGGAGATTACGGCAGAACCCTTCAATTTTAGATAAGCTAGTGTATATCAGCATTACAGCTGTATTAATGATGACGATGAATAAAAAATATGGCATTACAAATTATGTTAGAAAAGATTCAAGGCTAATATAATGATATTGATAACGTCATTTATGCTACATGATAATACAATCTATGATAGTAACTGAAAATATTGAGTGGAACTTCTAAACAATAAAAACTATATAAAATAGAGTTCATAAATTTGAAATTTATACTCAATTATAAATTAATATGTCGTCTCATTTATTTAAATTGTATGTGACAATAATTTAAAACGAAGGAGGAAATTTAACAATAAAAATACCTACGACAGCTAGTGCAATAATACTTTCTCAATCTATTTAATCTACTTAAGAACCCTGACGAAAATCCAATTCATTACATCCCTTACAACGTTGCATTAAAACCGACAGAGCCTGGGGGAGCACTAAAACATTGTTGCAAATCTGAAACTAAAATCACTTTGCGTCTTCAAGTACGACCATTCTGGAAATCATTTATGTGAAAGCCGCTCCCTTCCGCTATTATAACCGTATCAAGAAGGGCGGCGAACATAAACTCGACCGCCCTTGCAGTTAGATAAACGTAAAGAGAAGTTTGATTCACTCGTGTCACACCGCACGTAGCAAGGCGGCGTCCCTGTCTGCCACACCTCGGTAACGACGTCTTTATATTGAGCTATCTCTACCATTTGAATACGTCTCATATCTCAAACTGAAGGGTACTTAGTGTGACGTTATGAAGAACGTTGAACACGTTTCACTCTCAGAATAATAATCGAAAAATGTAATAATTATGTTGTCTTATGATAAACGATAGTTGTCTCCTAAATAAAAATAAAACACATAGATCCCATAATGTTTGATACTAAAGTGGTTGATATCGTGTGGGGATTGAAATATTATTTTTTTTTTAATTATAATATTTTCACAGATCATATAACTCCCACTGTTGGGCATAGAGCCTCACCATTTCTCAGGCGATACACTCTAATTTATCTAAATTTTCCAAGGCGCTTTGACGAGACATCCAGATTCAGAATAAATATAAGAACCGGTGACCATATATTCCGTTAGCGATTTACCGCACACAACAGAGCCATTTAGATCTGCAAAAACAGCAATATATGCATGCATAAATATCTCAAAAACAAAAAAACAAAGATTTATTTTCCTTATAATTGATGAAACCTTTTTTTTTAATATGCGTATTTAAAATCCATAATCGGTCGTATTTAAATTTTTGTAAAATTAATAAATAACTTACTGGGAAGTGAAGTTACATTTTATTGTTGATAAATTGAATTGAAATATTTTTTTTAATATTTGCATTTTACGTGCTCTTCTTTGTTCTATTAGCAGGTGTCACTGTAGTCAATATATAGGCTGTCCGGTAACAGAATTAATTTATAGAACGAATAATTGTGTAAGTAAATTGAATTGAATTATAATTAATCTTTGAATGGTTATACATAAAATATTAAAGTAGATGTACTGTAGAACACTTGCCAATATATGTTACCTACATAATAAATGTCGTGTACTTAATAAAATAATATAACACATAGATAAATATGCTTAAATTGTAAACATATATAAATTCTAGAATTGGGTCTTCAACTGCTTCTGAAAGTAAGCAAGACTAAAAAAATGAGTTAAACTAGGGTCACAGTTAAAAAATATTTTTCTTTACTTAATCACATCGACTTTATTTAAAAAAGATACTTAATTATTAAAAATATAAATGAAATTGCTAAAATGAAGTCTTATTTTGAAAATACAACTTAACGTTCATACAGTAATGTCTACTTGAGTAATATAAATTAATTCACAATCTGCCCAACAAACATAGCGATTACGTCAATATCTCTCAATTTTGAGGAAAGCAAACATCTAAAAATGAATTATTTTTATTGCTATGAATTTGGTATATCTAAAATTTAATTTAATTCTTTTGCGTATAAGTAAAATATTGAATATGTACATAAATATTACTTTAACATCAATCATTATTGTACATTTAATATTATGTTTCTTACTTTATATTTATTGTTATAGTGTTTACTAGCTCTTTGGGCTCATCTTGTTTTATTTATTATATCACTATATACAAAAAAAACCAATGCAAATTATATACTATATTAAAAAATAAGTAATAGATAAAGATTCACGAGACCGGTTTGTTGACAAAAATTATATGGAACATTGGGAAATATTTCACCGGTAGCTTGTTTACGTGACATAATTCAGACCATTTCCTAATACATTCGCTTGTGTGGCCTGCACACTGTTGCTGTTGTGGTGGAAATTAGAAATTAGATGGTTTCGGTCTCAACTTGGATGAGATTAAACAAAATTCAAAAGCTAATATAATAAAGCAGAAACCTTAATTTAGCAAAAATGGTTGTGGTACATGCTACAAGGTACATGCTACAAGGTAGTCTAGTCTATTTTATCCCAATAGCTTTAGGTACATTTATAGGTGGGAGAGAATAGACTAGACTTATTTGTATTTTTGTAGACTTATTTCGATACCTTAACTAATTAGAATTAATTTACAAGTATTTATCAACAAGGGAATGCTTTCGTTATTATAGGTCACTTAAAATTGATTTAATATCTAGTATCATATTATTTTTCAATTTATAAATGTTACATAATACAATATTTATAATTCTATAGTTTAAATCTACGTAAAACGTAATTAATTCCCTATTAAGCGCTTTTATTACCGACAGTCTTGGCAGATGAATTTGAGTTTTAAAAAAGTTGAAGCACGTCTTAGCCAAAAATTTTCCCTAGCCAAGGTGTAGGTTCATCTCGAGATAAGAGGCGGGGGGTGGAGAGGGGCTGGCATCTGGCCTGGTAATTAAGCGCATCTGCCTACGTTCAATTTTGAAACGCGGTGGATGAGAGTTGCCCCGCTCGCCGTCGGGTCCATTTGGGAGGGTAGAGCAAATTGCTAAACTTTCAATTAAAGAGTTGTTATTCAAACCGCTCCCGGTCTCTCGCCAGAATTATGTTTTATTTCACAACGAACTCTGATAGATACTTGTTTCGCATTCTACTTAAACACAATCCAACAATATCTTTGATGGAAAGTTTTGAAAGTTGCGAGTTTCAAGATATTGAACGCTACTTGAGCGCCTTCACTGAATGTAATGATTTATTATATAACAAAATAAATGAGCTTTATATTTCAACTTAATGCGATGTAATTGAATACTTATTAACGTTTTTTAAACCTACACGCATAAGTTATAAAACAATATTTCTTAGTATTAAAGACAAACAAATTATATTTAACAACTATAATTAAAATCCTTACCTCAAAGGGCAATTAATACCTCCGTAACTTAACCTACCCTTAGAAACGTGAGTATTTCGTAACTAACGAATAATTTAGGGGAAATATCCAAAAATGAGAGTATCTAACAAGTGCTACGCTCTATAAATTAAGACGATAAATTGGGTTCCAAGTAAACTTAGGGAATTAGGCTACTTGTGTTACACATTACTCAACACAGTTTAAGCGGCTCCCTCACGCTAAGAATGTTGCCGAGTGTGTTGTGTTAAGAGATATTACGGACTCGGTCCAGTTGTTCGTTTGAAACAATTCAAAATTATGCAAACAGATGACGTCCTATTGTTTTAAACGATTCTAGATTTAATTCTACAATTGTTACGGGCAAAATAACCTCTTAATTATACAATTAGTATTTACTAATATATACTATTTCAGAAACTAAATTCTACTTCGTTCTATAGTATTTACTAATATATACGAGTACAGAAAAGAATCTATTAACAATTAAATATATCTAATATAGTTACTTAGTTTCTGAGTGCTTTCCGGCTTTAGATATATAAAGTATATCCCCGTGAGTGCCTATGTGGCAATGACTATAGAAGCAAATACCAGTAGATCGTAGCGTCTGTCGAAATAATAAAATGTCGAACCAAATAACGCAATGGTTTAATTGTCGTTTTCTGAACCGAGATAGTGATGTTCGTCTTTTCATTCGTGTATTTATATTGGAATATACGTGTGTGTGTGTGGGAATCCAAGTGTGAGACTTTAAGTGTAAAGTATTTTTTTAATAATCATTCTGCAATCGCCAGTCCACCCGTTGAGTATAAATAATCGAGATTTTTTTCCCAATAATTAGTGATCAGAGTAGGTATATTGAAGATACATTTAGGTCAATCAATCTCAAACGTATATGTTAATATGGACATGTTTCCGGGATACCAAATATATGCCGGAAAAGCATAAATTTTAAACTTTGTTAACTATAACATTCAAAAAAGTTATAGTAGGTATAAACTTGAAATAAAAATAAATTTTATAAGGTTTTACTATTACTACCTTTAAATATTAAATGGAGTATCACCTACAACGTAAGTATTGTAGAATAGAAAAAGAAAGGGATGATTTTTTTAGGGAAGAATTAGATAATTATTATTCAAATTTTGGATAAAGTAGACGTACTCGTATATTATGTACAGCATGTTACAAGTTCGGAAAAATCAATATAATGTACCTCCTATCACTGATAACTAGAAAATACACACACATAACCAGCCATGTTCTATTCTGTTTTAAATTAAAAAAATATTTTAGTGAAATCGATATATGTTCATAGATTTATAAGTTTACTTATTGTTCCAGTGATAGCCGAAATTGAGTTTAAGGCTCGATGTGCGCCCGACGCCGGCGCCGCACGTGGGAGCATGCTGGTGCACCTCTTGGTACTTAGCATCGCCCTCACGGCAGTCAACAGCGGAAAACACGGTAAGTATTTAAACAAATAAATTCTGTGTGGACAGTCAAAACTTTTACTTAGCTAAGATCCGCGACAAGCAAACAATAATAGAAAATTAATAATGTGTGTTTTCTTGCTAGATATAGTGGATTTACAGTGAACTTAAACCAAAACTTACCGAAAAACGGCCGTCAGCACCCTTTCCACCCACCAACCACTATACACAACAACAAATACACACTACCACTTTTCCACCTTGTAAACGTTGTAGCATTTACTAATCTTTGTTCTTTTATAATTATTAGAATCATCCTGGCTAAGAAAATTAATTTTTGACAATCTAAACAATATTAACGCTGGTCACCAGACTTATTTTAGAACTCTTTGTTATTTCGGATTTAATATATTTCAATAATGAAGTCATCAAACATCTAAAGATTTTTTTAAGATATTCGTCCCTTTAATACAATAGGTGAATTGTTATATTAAATATTTTTAACTGATTTTATAAACTTTTCTATAAATAAAATAATAAAAATTTCATAAACTAATAATAAAATATTTTAAAAAATAAAAATCATAAACCTTTTTACACTAAGCTTTGTCTGAAAAGAATTAGCATTTGTTTGTTGCATAAATGATTTTCTCAACTTATGTTAACGAAGGCAGAGAATTCGATAAAAACTTTTAAATTATCTTATTTCTCAAAAAACCTTCGGTGCGCAACTTCTGTTGTTTGCCACTAATAATATTACGGATTCGGTAAGTCAAAAAATTTTCGCGTAAAATTTACATAAGCCTGCGATGCCCCTCTCCAGTGTACGCCTACTTTATTTTTCCTGAACTCATCTCTCAAATATTCATTCACTCCTCGCGGCATTTGAAAATCTAAATTATTTGGAACGTGACTATATTTTGCTTTGAAGAAAGTATAAATGCAATTTGAACCAATATAACTTCTGTTTTCTCAGTGGAACAAAATTACTTTATCTGCTTGAGGGAGCACGTAATGTAAAGAATCGCATTGAGATGTTCCGCCGACCCTATAAATACATATTCCACAAGGAACACGTGTTATTTCGTCGTAAGTCTACCAGATCAAACATGACGGTGATCCATACTTCCGAGGGGGTGCACGTTAAAGTATCTCCTCTTCCATTTATATAGATCATCTTAGATTCTTTCATTTATTCTTCGGCATAATTTTCATATACCGTTTTTCGCAAAGTTTTATTATATATATTCTAATAATAATTTTGCTTTATTTACTCGTGTAGATTAAGTTTGAAATTCTTATTTCATTTATCACATCATCCCACTACCACGGCTGGGTAGAGTAGTAGAGTTCCTTTTAGTAGTGGTAGAGCCACGCTGCAGACGAATATTTTGTCAAGAATGGTATATTATTTAGACATGGTCTGTAGCTTGAACGGGTTGACTCGCCCGGGGAACTACCATATTCCCGCAGAAAACCGGCGTCTGAATGGTAGCTTTGCTACCGCGCTTCGTCCGGTGAGCGATTGATTTCCGGAGGTCCAACCCACCTCCCCCCCTCTCCCTTCTATAATAACACTTTCCTTAAAGGCCGGCAAAGCTTCTGCACTGTCTATGGCGGATGTTTATGGACGGCGGTGATTGCTTTCCATCAAATGACACGCCTGCTCGTTTGCCATCCAAAAGCAGTCTACTGTTGGACATACATAGTTTCCTCCCAGGCACTCTACCTAGCGCATTCTTCGGCTTTATACGTCCAATCCTTGTATTTACCCTGTGAAAATCGATACTACTTATTTTAATAGTGTAGTATATTGAGGATTAAGCGTGTCTTAAGAATAATGGGTAATATATAAAATAGTATTCAAACATGCACAATGCGTTTGTATACTTATTTGCTGGATAAAACATCAAACATTGCCTTTGTGAACTCAGAACTGGATCCCTAGAGGTTTATGTCTTTTCGGATCAAGCGGCTTACCGGAGGACGCGCGAGAAAAACTCTTTTCCCTCATAAATATTTACTTTATGAAATAACGCGCCTCAAGCTCGGCTTAGTCCTACATACCGTCTGGCGGCAGGTGATAACTGGCAAATGACAAAAAACAGTCATTTACTCTCATATTTCTATTAACAAAAGTATAACTTCAATCTAAAAGACGTTTTCTTAAATCAGTTGAATAATATATTTAATATTAAAAGTAACTCTTTTTATTCTTTGAATATAAAAACTGATCTGATACGTCGAATTTAGAATTTTATTTGCAAATTAAATATTGCCCACTGAATTCAAACATTATTTGCGTAAGGACCCTAAATTTATTCGTGTTGGAAAAAGGGTAAATTAATGTTTTTAAAAATTTGTCTATAAAAATACCCTCAAAATTTGTTCAGTTTTTCCCAAGATTTATTCGAAGAAATACCCAACCACAAAAATAGACACTCAAGAACATACAAATGTATTATGAAAATTGTTTTTTTAATATGTCTTTTTTTGCGTGGATAATATTATGGACTTTTACTACTTCATCGAAAGGACTTGTTAGCGGCGTCCGAGTTGGGAATAATAAACAATGATGATTGGCGAATAAAGCTGTTTCTCAATTGATGAGTTATAACAACAGCAGAATAAGGGATATTCCCACGATTCAAATCCCTGTCAGGTGAGGTCGAGAGCTCAGCTCTAGCATTTATTGGAGAGAAAACCACAATGAGATAGGAGAACGCTATCGGGAAAGTGAATTCTGTTGTCATACATATAATCTATGAGCTTTCACACATAAACACTTAATTTTGATTTTTTCGGAAGTTGTTAATCCAAAAGAGTACAAATGAACCGAGGAAATTATAGCACTCCGTTTCATTTTTAGTTAATTTCGTCTTTTAAGTTACAAAACATATAAACCACTCGTATCATGGATAATTAATTAGTTCTCATTATTGTCAGCATCCAATAGCACTCCACTGTTGGATGTATGCACATATGTAGCCACCGAGCCTTATTTTTGGCCTAATGCATCCAGATCCTGCCAGCTGCCCTGCCTGCCTCAGATAACCGCACCATCTAGCCGGGGGTGGTCCACACTATGTTTGCAAAGACGCAGTCTCCACTCCAGCATTCGTCTTCGCGAATGGTTGTCACTTCTCTAACAAACGTAAACAAGCCATTTCCTCTTCAGTTTGTTTTAATCAAAGAACTAGGACGGTGACAATGGTGTTCTATTAGGATATTCTCGGCGGGTTGTTTTGGTCATGAATTTAGGTAAAATCAAATCATGGTCAATGATAACCTTGAGCCGGAAGCAACATTGGCTTATCTCGAAGTAAAGAGATGTAATCGATATCTCGATTCGATATTGATTTTATGCTTAACTAGATACCACTGCCGATTTACTGGTACATAAATACATATCGTCATGCCGGTTTTCCTTAAGGGCAAGCAAGACCACAGATCTCCGTCTGCTATGATCTTGGCATACTTTGCTTGCTTTCTCCACACTTATCACTCTCCTTATGCAAGCCCACTGGTTAAGAGTATACCTGACTTGGCCTTTCTGGCGATTTACTGGTATTTGCCTTTGTTACTGGTAATCCTTTATAGAAAAAGGTCTGAGTGGTCTTCTTTTATGCTGGAAATCACACAAATTCTATATAATTTTTTCAAACTTTAGTAGTACTTGTACTACATAGTATTTATACTACCAAATACTATGTAGCTTGTTTTGAGTTATTGTTAATAATTCTTAGAGTAGTAAATATCATTGTATGTTCCGTTAATAAGGGACGCTTTAACACTCATATAGTCTCATATTCCGACTGCCTTCGTAGTAGCCACCATGGTAATACACAATGACAGCCATACCATTGTTTATTCTCATCCAGGTGTTAAACCCGCGACTGTTGAATCAGAAAGCTTCTTCGCCATTATGCTATTTACATGGTCAAAAGGAAGAAAGTTAATGTTTCACTTGTTTTAGTTACCTGAAAGCGATGAAACACTGTATAATTAAAAAATAATTTATAAACCGTTTACTTAAGACGCAGCTTAAAAAAGGTTTACAATTTCAAATATCATTCAACACAGGATACTACAAAGGTTTCTCAGAAATATTTAATTGAAATATGAGTCGAATCGAATAAGCTTTAATATTACTGTGTAAACAATTTTGTTCGATTTTGTGGTAAAGAAGGAAGCTCTCTAGGTAAATATTATTGTAGGAATATGATATACCATTTTTAAGGATTATATTAAACATGAATTTCGTATGAAAGTTAACTTTAACTTAACTGAAATAGCTATAATAAATGACATATATAGTTGTAGAGCCACGCTGCAGACGAAAACTTTGTCAAGATAGGCATAATATTTGTCTGTAGTATGAATGGGCCGGCTCGCCCGGGGAAGTACCACACTCCCGCAGAAAACAGGCGTCTAAGTGGTAGCTTATCTACCGCGCTCGTACGGTCAGCGGCCGAGTTCCGGAGGGCCAAAACCCTCCCCCCTCCCTCTACCCTTCCCCTCCCATTTCTACTCCCAATATGACACTTTCCTTAAAGGTCGGCAACGCTTCCACACTGCCTATGGCGCTGCGGATGTTTATGGGCGACATTGATTACTTTCCATCAGGTGACACGCCTGCGTTTGCTTCCTATTCCATAAAAAAAATTAACAAATTAATCGCCGACAAATAGTTATAATAAAAACCAACCAAGCAACTAATAATTGCTTTACATATCATATACAAAGTAACGATTTATCTTTCTAAAATTGTAAGAAATATGTTAACTTCGTTATCAACAGCCTGCGGTAGTCCACTCCTGGACATAGACCTGCCTCAAGAAGCTAGCCGCCCTGCGCAGATCGTCGTACCATTGAGACTACGTTTGGCATCCCACAATAGGTTTGTCAAGGCACGGTCTCCATTTTAGCACTCGTCTATTCCAACGGTTGTCGGATCTCCGACGAACGTGAAAATATGTTGACGAATTACGAATATTAATTAATTAATATAAATAAATACTACATCTAAGCCCAAAGTTCCATAGCTTGGCTAATAAGTGTATTTTATTAATGTTAATGTACATATGTGTTTTATTGTATATATTATATAACATGTACATTAACTGTGGGAATTTACTGTAAAGCTCCCTAATTACGAAGAAGGCCAATAATCCACTGACTGATACGGCTGTTATAATTGGTTGATTGATATTACGTTATAAATGCATTTTATAACAGTACTAACCAAGTGTTCAATATGATTTTACATCAGTAACACGGTGACAATGTAATCCCACACACCTTTTCTACCGGTTAAGCACTTTATTATTCATGTCACTAATTCAGTATTAAAGCTTTAAATATATATTATTGCTTTATTTTATTTTTTTTCTTTATTTATTTTTTGCTACTACATTGAATAGTATAAAATTCTTTCAATGCTTTAATGTCGTATCTTTGATTATTTAAGATCGTAATTGATTGGGCTACATCGATCAGTAAATTCCGGAGATTCGAGAAATGAAAGTAGTAATAAAAGGAAAAAATATCGTTCCTTCATCGCGAAGAAAAGCAATCCTTTAACCCTTTTGAAGCTTTGTTTGTGGACAAAAATCTTCAAAGCAATCAAAAATTATAAGGAACAAATCTCTTTCAAAGCAACAAATTGGAATGTGGATTTTAATATAGATACAATACAATATATTGAACTGTACAGTTCAATATATTGTATTGTATCTATATTAAAATCCATATAACTTTAGTGAACTGTTTTTCTTTTAACTTATATGATGGAGCGGAGTGATATTGTCTTTGCAAATATCTCTTCTTTATTATAAAAAAAATATTTATTAGGTGTACAAATAAGTTTCCGCGGTTTTTTATAAAAAATTAGGAATTTATTGTAAAGGAAAAGTACATTACGTTTTATTCAAAGTATTTTCCATCATTTGCCACTACTTTTCCCCATCTTTCTGGCAACATTCGGATACCCCGTCGAAAAAACTCTTCATCTTTTGACGCTATCCACAAATCTACCCAATTTTTGGTGTCTTCATATGATGTGAAGCGCTGCTCAGACAGACCATGTGCCATCGACCGGAACAGGTGATAATCAGAAGGGGCTAAGTCTGGTGAATACGGCGGGTGGGGTAAAACTTCCCAGTTGAGTGTTTCCAAGTATGTTTTTACCGGCGCCGCAACATGTGGACGAGCATTATCGTGTAAAAGAATAATTTTGTCGTGTCTGGAGTAGTAATGGGCGCGTTTTTCCTTAAGTGCCCGACTCAATCTCATCAATTGTGTTCGGTAGAGAGCTCCAGTAATGGTTTCGCTTGGTTTCAGCAATTCATAATACACGACACCAAGCTGATCCCACCAAATACACAGCATGAGTTTTTCCATGAATATTCGGCTTAGCTGTCGATGTTGATGGTTCGCCGGGCTTAACCCATGACTTTCTCTTCTTTGGATTATCGTAGTGAATCCATTTTTCGTCACCAGTGACTATACGATGCAAAAAACTCTTTTTTATTCCTGGCAAGCAGCATTTCACTCATGCATAATCGGCGTTCAACGTCTCTCGGCTTTAGTTCATATGGAACCCAATTTCCTTGTTTTTGAATCATTCCTAACGATTTTAAACGATGTGAAATTGCTTGTTGAGTCACTTGTAGAGTAAGTGCAAGTTCTTTTTGCGTTTGGGACGAATCTTCCTCCAATAGTACTTCTAATTCCATGTCTTCGTACACTTTCGGCCTTCCACTGCGTTCTTTGTCTTTAACGTCAAACTCACCGTTCTTAAACTTTTGAAACCATTCCTGACAACTTCTCTCACTTAAAGCAGCTTCACCATATGCTTCTAGAAGCAATCGATGCGCCTCAGCTGCAGATTTTTTCACATTAAAGAAGTAAATCAAAAGTTCCCGCAAATGATGCTTATTCGGAATAAAACTTGACATTTTTGCACGAAAAAAATTACGTGATGCTGATACGGAATCACTAGTACTTTAAGGTTATGGTGTTGCCAGATGACTAAACTTGGGATATTACGTTTTACATCTGACAATTTCTCCATAACCTTCTGGTGGGGCCATCTTTTGACAAACCGCGGAAACTTATTTGTACACCTAATATAATAATATTATATCTTTATTGTGACGGACGTGCAAAGGACGTCTATTCGAAACGAGCCCCACCTAAAACTCAGATATTGGCAGTAAAGAAGAAAAGGCAAGGAATGAGAGAGACGGCGGGAAATAAGAGAGAGAAAAGAAGTAACTGAAAATGATGCTATTTACGCCAATGTTCTGTAAGGATGTGGTACTTCTTCGGTTTAGGCGGCCCGACCCTTTCATACCGTGGCGTGACTCTACCTATATAAAAATATAATTGTTTTATTTAAAAGGCAGTTAAATTCCATTTCAGAAGTAAGGCGCTATGGCTGAATAAAAAATATTATATTTATAAAATTGAAGATTAAAATTTCCTTTTTTTGTAAAAAATAAATTGTGATGGAGAATAATAAAAATAACTACTATAAACAAAAAAAACTGTAAATTTCTGATTAATTTTTATATTAAATAACAAATATATTATTTCCGGTTTGTAAAGTACATAGAATATACACATAGGAATGAATAATGAATGCGTTTGTAAACATATTTTTTAGAATAGATAAGTTAAAATTTTAATAATATCATTGTAATTATAAAGAGTTTAAGAAAACAAGTCATTTGATACTTTATTCTCTACTAAAATATACAATGTAATTCCTTTTTATTGTTTTTTGAAATGTTTATTTAAATATAAGAACGAAAGTAATGTACAAATCTATAATAAAAACATTTCTATAATTCATTTTCATTTTTGTCTACTGAGGCCTTTTTTACAATTCCGAATATTGTAACTAATTTTGTTTGCGCAGCGATCTAAAATGGATATTGGCCTCCGAACAGATCTTATATCACCACGCCCTGTCCTGCGCCACCTCCTGCCAGTTGTAGAATTGAAGGTTGCTAAAGTCATTCCGTGTATAAACAATATAACTGATAATAATATAAGTTTATGAGAATGAAATAAAAACACAACGCCACTGATGAAAGTTGACGGGAAAAGTTCAAAACTGAGCATTATTAATTTGATTTTTAATTTGTGACATCGGTCGTCAAATTCATTCGGACGAGTGGAGTTCGCGCGTCATCGATTTGCGCTAATTGGACGTAACTTTTCACGCGTGTACATTGACCGGCAATAAACGTCCGCGGCTCTGTTGCGTGCATTGTTGGCCATATTGAACACTTCGCTTGCATCGCACCTATCGCTCATTTAACCCACGAACAAACGACGAAAATATTCCATACATTTACTCTTTGATGTATGCCGTTTTATTTATGTATTTATTTATTAGGCACAAAAACAAGTTACAGTCTTAAAGAATACAATATAATATACACTTAACAAGGTCCGGACTATATATTTTTAAATTTACGCACAGCATGACTATATTTTGACAATAGGGTTACTTATGTAATAATGAAATACTATAAAATTGAACAGATAAAATTAAATTTAAAAAAAAATAAGAAGTATAAAAAAGAAGGATAACAATAATTTTGTGATCTATCGACTGCCAAAGATATCACGGAGCGACCGCTTTAATTGATGTATTTTGATACTGAAAATATCGAAAGTTTCTGTACCGTGGTCAGTAAATATATTATTGTATAGGCGACAAATGCGTACCGTGGGATTATAATGGGATATATTATTATGATAAGATCTAATACTAAACATTTTACATTTTAAACATTTTTATATTAAATACGGTAATATTCTTTTCAACTTTAAACTAGCGATTGGTGCTCATGAAAGGAAAAGAGTTTGTTCTCTCATATGCAGAAAGTACATGAACTTTAACTATCAAAGAACTCCTACGCGATCTCATGTAAAATTAATTGAGTAACGTCAACATTTTATCAAAGTTTTATCGAAATCGGGTGAATCGTTTAATGACATATGTAAGATAAAGATATATAAAATTAATGACTCTGGTTTTTGTGAAAGCACGTGAAATCAGCTAATTCGGTACATAACTATTATGTATAGGTAAATTTAGTAAGCACGACACAAATTCATATTTCATATAACTGTTTCATTTATTTCGTATTCCTTCAAAACCGTCACATAAAATACCTTTCAACTCTTGTCTATCAAACATATGAAACTTAAAGAGATCTTTTTTTGCTTGTTTATAAACATTAATTCGAATTGATTTGTTGGATTAGTTCGCTTTATTTGAATAAAGTATTTCAGAATAAATTATTTTATTTGAAAACATATAAACATAAAGGACTAAGTAATAAATTCAATACAAATAAATAAATTCGGGAACGTGTTAGATAATCGCACAATAGGAACCAGTAGACCGTTACCGTTTTCTTTAATATTTCGTGGCGCATATAGCGACACTTTTAATGTAGTTATAGTTACTAAAACTCTTTCATGGTTTTATGTGGACTTAATTTGAAATGGCATATGGTATCTCTCTCTGTCCCTGTCTGAGTTCTAAGTTCCCCTGGTGAGGCATAGGGCAGATACGACGTTTCTCCATCTCGACCTGTCGGATAGCATGCGCTTTACTTCGCTTCAGGATAGGCCCATCTTCTGCATTTCGGCCGTCACAGTACACCGGCAACTTTGTTTTTGGCGCCCACATTTTCTTTTCCCCTGCGTATTCCATTCGAGTATATGGCATATGGTATACTTACGTTTATTTCATACTATATTTAAATTCCATTTAGACCTGAATGATTCAACTTCAAAAGGTAGATGAAATTATCATTTTTTTATGGAGTAGGAAGCAACAGTGTCGTCTGATGGAAAGCAATCAACGCCTGTCAATCAATGTCTACAAAACCATAAACACTGCGCAAGCATCGACGGTACTTTAAAATATTTGAATATTACAATACATTTTATAAAACTTGGAGAGTAAAATTAACAATAATAATAGTTTATAAACTAAAATAAAATAAAATATTTTTTCATAAAATCTATTCAACTATAATGATCACAAGCTACAACTTCACTGGAGATGCGGCTTTCAAACTCAAAATCTTATCAAAATATCGGATTGACAAAGAAACAAATATTTAAGAGAGTCAAACATACTTAGAAACCTAGTACAGAATGACCTTTACAGCATTGGTCAATTTAAAACCTCAATGGTCATTTTAAAAATTAACAATAAAAAGAGTAAAATTAACAATAATAATAGTTTATAAACTAAAATAAAATAAAATATTTTTTCATAAAATCTATTCAACTATAATGATCACTAGCTACAACTTCACTGGAGATGCGGCTTTCAAACTCAAAATCTTATCAAAATATCGGATTGACAAAGAAACAAATATTTAAGAGAGTCAAACATACTTAGAAACCTAGTACAGAATGACCTTTACAGCATTGGTCAATTTAAAACCTCAATGGTCATTTTAAAAATAAATTTTTAGTAAATTAAATGTACAAAACATGTTGCCCGTTGACAAGTTAAATAAAAAAGGTTCCAAAGCTTTGAGACCATACGAGCTTAACGTTTCATGCTGTCATTATCATGTTTTAAATCCCATTCAAACTTCACGTGAAATGGCTGGAAAGCGAAAGGTTATTTCAGGTTATGATGTTTTTACGAAGGCAATATAGTGCTATCGTTTTTATTTTTTACAATTATCTAAAAAAAAACTTTTGAATTCATAATAAAGCGCACAAGTTTTCATTTTGTACGGCTTATTAAATTGAAAGATCACTTCGGTAATCTTAAATCATAGGTGCAATTAAAACAAAAAAGTAACACAGACAAACAAGACACAGGCACAGATTTTGTGGAATTATTCATTTGTTATATGTATTCCTTATTGCTATGATGACCTATCATTGTATTGGGGTTAAGAAAATAATTATTTGTTCTTTAAAATCACATTATATTCCGTTATAATGTTCATAATATATAATTATTTAAATAATATACCATAACAAATGTAATAGACAATATATGGAATAGATTTATAATTCATGAATCTACCTACCGCTTTATAAATCACTGGTTGCGAATTCAAGTCCTGCATCGGGACAAATATATATATTTATAATCTACAGGTATTTATTCCGTGTCTTGATGACACGTTAATACGTCTCGGACAAGCATATTGGCGTGATGTTCTCTTCCAGAAATGTAATTAAATTTTCTTATACTACAATATATTTCTATCGCTTTAAGCTTGATATAACCACCAATAGCGCTCTACTTTGACACTGATTAAAACTTGTAACGGCGAAGGAGCAGAAATACAACCTCTTGCGGGTTGTCCCGCTTCTGTCTCAATTTAATGGGGTCATTTACATTTATTACAACAGCGAAACCACCCACTGCGCAATGTTTTGTTTTAATTAATCAACATCTGGCTAAGGAGTTATCTCTTACTAATTTATTATTTCGATTAACATTCAATCAAAATATTTGTTGTGCCTTACAAATATTTTGTCTTATCTTTTAATTATTTTTTTTCACAGCCCAAATATGTCCCACTGCTGAGCGCAGGTCTCTCCATTTTTGGAGAAACGGACGCTAACCCGCCACACTTATCTAGAGCGGATTGGCGGGGTTACCAGACTCGAAATAAATATCTGTAGGCCATACATATATTTATTTATTCCAATGCGGGGATCGAACCCGCAACCATTGACTCCGTGGGCAAGGGGCCCCGCCACTAAGCCAATCGGTCGTCATCTTTTATTATGTTGATTGAATTAAAGTTACGTAGTAGTACAAAAAACAAGTTCTTATTTTTATTGAGGAGTAAGTAATCAGTCATCCCAGCCGCCCATAAATATCGACAACAGTAACAGGCACTTGAGTGTATTTTCTACCTTACTTATCGGATATGAATAAGAAGGAAACAATTGAAGTAATGATAGGGGAGGAGAAGAGGAAAGAAAGGGGAAAGAACTTCATCCTTCTGTCTTCACTGATCAAAACGATAGTCAGCTTTTAGCACACTTTAATGTAGTGTAGTGTTATAGTACAATGTGTTTGTGTGTGTGTGTGTGTGTGTGTGTGAGTATGGAAAAGTCAGCCTGTTCATGCTTGGTATCTAATATTTGAATTTAAACTTTTAAAAGTGTTACTAAACAAATATAATTCTTAATTAAAATGTGGATTATTTAACAAATAATTTGAACAAAAAGGTGCTTTTTCTTACTAGATGTCACCATAGCCTTAACATGTGCATAAACACGGCAGAAACTGACGGTCCATCTATTTTATAAGATCAAATCTGCATTAAAGGGAAGACTTGTGGATATGATTTCGAAAGAATAATTCACTGACATAACGCTGGATACGTCTGTCAGTGAATCAACAGCTGTTGAAGTAAACAAGTCCTGGAATGGAGACAAGGTCTCAGCAAATTTAACATGTGCGCAGGGTGACTAGTAGAGACTGGATGCTTAGGAAAATGGGGCTAAATGGCGCACACTCAGAGAAACGAAGACGAAGTCCATAAGGAGACTGATAAATTAAAATTCCAATACAATAATATGATAACTCACATGGATCAAATAAATTCAGAGTAACGAACTAAAAATTTGTGTCTTTGTCTTTCACATTTTGGAATCTCCTTGGCATAATAATGTTAGAAACGCAAATTGCAACGTATCGAAAACTATGACTGTTTCAAACAGGCAGTACGTGAGCGGTATTTAAAACACCTGTCTCGAGCTTAAATCGCAACTGTCGCTGTAATTTATAAAACTTATATCGTACGTACGTATCATTTACTTTATTTTTATCTATTTATTTATATTAGTATTTTCTCATAAGGCTGTTTGAATTTTACTAAGTTTGATCATGATAATATAGTTAGTAAACTACACATACCCTTATTTAAGTAATATACATATATATTTTTAGTGGTAAAGCCACGCTGGAGATTAATACTTTGTGAAGAATGGCATAATATTTATCTTTAGCACGAATGGGTCGGCTCGCAGGAGAAGTACCACGCTCCCGCAGAAAACTAGCGTCTGAGTGGTAATTTAGCTACCGCTCTTCGTACAATGAGCGGCTGAGTGCTGGAGGTATTATTGGTGGGTGATGACCCACCAAAAATATTGACATATTTTCTACAACTCCTGGTTAATTAATCTCTTCTCAAATATGATATGATCTCATACAATTATTAATAGTTTGCTTTTTCTTTCTATTTATTTATCTTTTATGCCTGTTATAGTTTTATGTTGCATATTACTATAATATATACATATAAATAATATGTGGACAATGTAGTTGGTAGGATAATAACGTATTTCATATGCTGTTATATTTTTTTAGTTAATTAAAATTGTATTATTGTTTACTTTCTTAAAAAAAAGTTCCATAAAAATATTTGTGTGTGCATTTAAAAAATTAATTGCTAACTTTTTATATTATTAGTAGCTTTGTTTTACTCGATACCCACTGTATACAGTTTTCTTTCTATAGATTATTAGTTAAAAGTATTATTTGTATTTTTTAAGACAAATTTACTCAAATACACATATTGCTTACTGCTCATCCAAATTGTTTATACGTCTCGGAAAATGAAATTCGGGTATAGGGTTAAACCTAAAGTGGCTTCTCTGTAAAAAAGGAAAATGAGGGGAATATTTGCAAACAAAGTAAGTAGCAGAAGGTTTAATAATCTTTATGAATTATAAATCGCTCGTTATGTAAATTGAATCACTTGCAAATTTAAATAGGCTTCATAAATCAATTCAGCCTAAATATAATTTTTACTTTATGTTATTAATTGCTACGTAAAATTACAATACAAAAAAGCAATTGAGAAAAATATCATATTTTTGAAAATAATGAGATCGTCATAGTTAACCTATAATAACTTTAAGTTGTAATAACAATTAATTTATTATATCTTACAGTAATTTGTTTTTGTTAAAATTTATCTCGATGAGTGGCAATCAAGTACGGGGCGTTTTTCCCGAAACTTCTTTCCACGTACCATCGCTCTGTGGAACCAGCAACTTCGAGCGTTATTCCTTAATGGATACAACATTGTAACCTTCAAGACATCACCTTCAAGACCTACATATTTATCGAAAGTCGATAAGACTTTGGCAATACCTATGGTGTTGTAAATGTCTATGTGCGGCTTTATTGCTTTCCATCAGGCGACACGTTTTTTCGTTTGTCATATTATCCTATAAAAATGCCAACATTAGCTGAAATAAAACTGTGTCAGTAAATTGCGCTTATTCATTTATTTGAATAGAGACATCAGAAATGTGAAAAGAGTCTAATGTTCAAATAAACCACAATTATAGCGGAAAAGTTATGTTCGGAGTTTATCTGATGTACAATATATAATAAAAAAACGAGGGAGAGGCCGTCCCAGAGAAAGATGGGCCGACGAAGTAATCAGCCTAGCTGGAAACCATTGGATAAGGCAGACATCATACACTTTTTGTATTACGACTGCCTTGTCCAATAGTTGGAAAGTTCTGGAGGAAGCCTATACCTGAAGAGAGGCCTTAACCAAAGTAGCATAGAGTAATATTGGTTAATTAATTTTTTTCAAATTATTTAAAATATCTTAAAATAGGTTAAGGAAATAAAGGCTTTTATTATTATTATATAATTAAAAATAAAGATATCCGATGGAGAATAAAATAAACAGACATAGACAACTTAACGTGAAATGAAGACAGAGAACCGACAACCGATTGAGTACAAGTGTTGAAGTGGAGAGAGCATCGTAGCAAACGTCATATAGGGTAATCGTCCAGGCTAGATGAATTAATAATTTCCATAGGCCGTCTGGCAGAAACTGGATGAGTATAGATAAAGATCAGAATAGATGGCGTACCTAGAAGAAGGCCTATGTCTGGCAGTGACTGGATTGGACTAGAATTGTCATTTTAAATGTAATTTATAATGCAGAAATAGTTTTATTTAATCCGAAATAACATATTAAATGTACACATTCGATCAAAACAGAAAATCAGAACTATACAGTACATAACTGTACACTTCTCATTCAATCTTCAAATTATCATTATTATTATATCCCTTGAAATTTCTCATGTTGAAAATCGATGTGATATGGTTATGTATGTATGTATAATAAAATAGTTGCGATATCCATCTTAGATAATTGTCACGTATTTGTTTATATTTAAGTTGATAGTTCACATCACATCACGATAACTTCCACCAATATTGTAAAAAAATCGGCTACAAATCGTGTATTTATTATTTTTTGTTTTTGCAATAAGAAAAATAAAACAACAACGAAATGTGTCACCTGATGGTAAGCAATCAACGTCGCCAATAGAGATCTATAATACCGTGTACGATGCGTGTCTTTCAGAAGGGTTTTTAAGAATTTTTTTAAGGTTCTTATATTGTCTTCGTTTGAAAATATCACTGCAGAAATTTAGTTTATTGAGTGGTGTTACATAGAAAATCAAATTACAAACTACAAAAAAAAATACAAAGTACTTCTTTAAAAAGTCACTATTTTAGTTTAATAAATGAATTAATCACAAATTCAAACCAAAAGTATTAAAATTAAAAAGATAAAATAGCCATTATCGACGATTGTATTGGGTTAGTGGCGAAGCTGACACATTCAGAAGCAATGGCTACGGGTTCGATTTCCGCATCGGGATACATTATGCCCTCAAATATTTAATCTAATCCTTGGTGCTCGGCCGATCCGTCTTAGAAAAGCATTGTTGGATAATGTCCATTCCTTTAGAAATAGAAAGGTCCCGTTTCGAGCAATAGAACATATATGGGTTGTATAACAATAATTTTCTTATATTTTTGGATCAACAAATATTCATTGAAATCGTTGTATAAAAAATATTAAGGAACCAAGAATAAAGTAACAGTTGTAAATGGAACAAAACAGGGAATATTTGAAAGTCACAATGACAAAACTAGACACAGTGTCAAGTACAGAAAATTATGTCCATTCATCCAGCGCAAGCGAGGATTAAGCGAAACGGGAACGCATCTTCAGCCTCTGACTTGTGAGGCCGTCGCTCCCGACGACAGCCGACAAGTTTAAGCAATTCATTTAGCACGATATTTAAGCTCACTAAAAAAAGATATTTTGTCATTTTTTTATAAAGTAATAAGTTTCTGTTTAAAATATGACATATATTATTATATATATATATATATATATATATATATATATATATATATATATATATATATATATATATATATATATATATATATATATATATATATATATATATATATATATATATATATATATATATATATATATATATATATATATATAGTGGGTCTATTCCTCCTAAATTGCACCCCACAATGACCCGAGGCCAGCAGTGAAATATTTATGTATTGTGTTAAAAAAATATGCCCATATTAAGTATTGTTTCTATTATGAGCATTTGTATTTTAAGATAATATTTTAATTTTGTGATACAAATAAATAGTGTACTGAAATTATCAAAAGGAAAAGTTAAAAAAAATTGATACTTATGTGACAAAAACTCAAATAGCGATTAAAACGCTAATGCTCGTTAAGTACAAAGTCGGATATTTAGTAAGGAGGATCGAAAAGACGAGAAAGAAGTAAGGAGAGCTCGGATAATGTCCTCTGGCACTAATTAAAACTTTGGTAACGGAGGAAAAGGGTTGAGAAATATGGCGTTCGCCGGATAGTAATAGCGCTGCGGCCTTGTTTAATTCTCCTCAGTTTTTCTTCTCATGGATTTGAATTAGAATATTTAAAACGTCGCTACCTTTGTCAACTTAATTTTCAGCTTAATTTCTTATTTTATCTTTCATTTATAGGGACACGGCTGTTATTTTTCGTCTTCCTATTATTAAACGTTTAAGCTTATCTCTTTTGGACAATTTAATTTTAATATTCATTTAACGAGTTTTGTTTTAGTAGTAATTTTGCTATCATTTGGTTGCTATGTACTTATGAGTTGTAAAAATCTTATATAATGCTTTTCGGCATCAACATTGGAGTTTTATATTTCAAACCAAGCGTCTAGGAAATTGGCATAAATCTTAATCTCGGCATTCGTTTTGTTTTTGTTCTTGGGCTGAGAGGAAGTGACGTATTAATTAATTTTCTCATCAATCATTGCCGCTTTCTTCTTTGAAACAAACGTCGTTCACATTGTTACGATTCGAGAAAACCTGCCAAAAATAAAAGTTCCGTTGGCGAAGGCTGGTTTTTTTTTTTTTCGTTAATTCTATTGTATCATGTGTTATTAGATTTCTTTTGATAGAAAATTACTGAATGTTATTATGAAATATTTATTTAATGTGATTTCTATGGAATATATACACAACCGAGCAAGCCGATCTCCCGATGGTCAGGAAGAAACGCCGCCTATGAGCATCCACAATTCTAAAGGCATTGCCAATAAGTTTACCTTAGGGTAAGGATGTTAATAATAGTATGCGGAAAAAGAAATAAACGTAAGAGGAACAAGGAAAAAAGGAAGGGAAAAGGAATTGGGCCTTCTGATCCCTGCATTTGTACGAGAGAACGTACGTACGAACATGTGGTAACATTGATTTTCTCGAGCCGGTTTTTTCAACTGAGGTGATTCGAGCATTACCATGGTTGTACCACTATTTAACGAATAAATATTATCTATAGATTTTAGGAATTTTTGTAACGCTTTAGAAGTACTGTCATGCAACACGCCGTAGGAGTAGGCAGAGATCATAGACCTCCATCTATTACGGTTACGGCACATTTTATTTGCTTCATCCACACGCATCAATCTCTTCATACAGACTCATCGATGAAGGGTACTTTTCACCTGGCCTTTCTTTTGTACCTCAGCGGTTTGGACAGTTCTCTTTTACAACATGATAACTATGTATCTAACCCGCAATATATCTTTGTAACTATAAGTTTGTTTACTCGCTTTCTATTAAAATGTTATTCACGAGTGTTTTTAAAGTAGTAGAAAAAATAAATATGTCCAATAAAAGGAAGAACGCTAAGAGTATTCTTTCAAAACTAATAATTAATGATTTGCTTTTTAATTAATCTTAGGAGACGAAAGAACCAATTTACATGTCACTCTTTAAGACCGGAAAGTCAGTTAAGCAACGAAAGGTTTGCTATTTCAACGCAATCTTTCAACTTCCGGATTTAGTATCACCGAGGCAATTAACCGCCGGAACCTTACAAATAGCCAACACGAATGAATCCCGATATGAATACAACGTAAATGTTTTAAAATTTCGAAAATGTTTATACTTTCGAGTTGCTTTAATCTTTTAATTATTATTATTGAGTTATAAATATAATGTAATACTATACGATCACTATTTATCACATTTTTAATATTAGTAGTTTATTTCAAATTACAAAAACATTTGTCAATTCATATTTTGTAAAAAAAATAATACATAATATGTATATAACCCCCCGGCCAGTATTACAATATAAACATCAGGAGTCAAAGCCTCCAGTATAGTATTGGCACTGTGACTTTGTATAACAAAAAAAGGCAATTTTGTGCTTCCATTGGTTCTTCGGCAAAAGTTTAGGGTGCAATCTATATTATCAAATACGTTGAAGGAAAATATTTTAATTTTCTTTTAAGAATTGTATAATTATAACTTTTGTTTCACTTACATTGTTTTAAAGTTCTTACATTATCTTAATTTATAAAAGATGCTTTTTCACAGACTATGATTACCCAAAATTGCTTTATGGTACTTTTTATTCCACCGAAACGTTATTGCATAATTCTTCGGGGAAGTTTGCGTGAGAAATTTTCCTCAAAAACAGACGGAAAACCACAAGTATATTCGAACCAAACAAGGTGTGTTCTCGTGAAATCTCATTTACGAAATCCGCTAAAAAGTTGTAAGAAGGCGGCAGTTGGCAACATTAAGTAAACAGAAGTCAGCCTGTGTACATCACCTTTCCCTGTAATAAACTCGCACGAGACGATCCCTCCCGCTTTTTTTTTATTTCAATTTCTCTTTATTTCTTCGCTGAGTTCGACTATTGTTTTGGCGTTTGTAAAAGTAACAAAATACCTATTTACTGTCATCTCGAAGTGTAGCGCTTTTAATAACATAAACATGAAAATTTAAGTCTAGTCTTAATCTTAATGTAATAGTATTTGTGTGTCTAAGTTCAATTCAACTCAATTCTTTGTTTATGGCAACTATCAGTGAATTCTGCCAGTGTCAAGTCAAGTGCGTCTAAGTTAATTAATAATGAGCCAAATGACGTTGTAGTGAAGTGGATCCCTTTAAGCTAAAATTCATGAACTAGATTGCCATTTCAGAAAAAATATTTATATCCTAAAACTATTTATTCTGAATCTGAATGTTTGTTTTTGTTATCTGTGTGGCTACAAGGGTAAAGAAAATAAAGAAGTTCTGAAATACCTTACAACCTCATAAACTATATTAATGGAATACTAGTTACGTATGTATATCTATCTGGTTTGTCTATGACGTAATAATCATAACCAGATTGATTCATATTTTATTTCAATATAACTGTATATAATGGCACCATAACATGGTTTAAATTAATTTATAAATTTATTTAATGCAATCCTTTCGTGAAACATACAAATGTAAATAACATGTTCATCAAGAACTTCATAATATTGATTTATTTAATGATTAGTAATATTGATTTATTGTTTAGCTTAATATTTGTATAAGTTTTACTCCATATTTTGAAATTATTTCAAATCGGATAGTGAGTTTCGTAATATATATTACGAAATTACGAACAAAAAATAAATAAGAAATACGAGAAAATTAAGAAAGAACACAAGAGTAAGCCCTTTGTCTAATAGACTAGTCAAAATAAATTATATTATAAGGCGAAGTGCGATTCTTCGTCACGCGATCTCTAATGGCGTAATAAAGTTAGGAGAAAGAAAACTTTGTAGCGCGGCAGCGAGCTGCTCTTTTGCGTATTATTAACGTGGCCATTATACAAAGGTCCCCTGCTATATTCTTTACTTATCATTATAACTGTGTTTTATAGAGAGCGGAGAGGAGATAGGGATCTTGCTGTGGTGGTCGTGTTTCGAAATCTGTTTGTGCTAAAGTCGTCACGTGCACTCACTGATGAGCCGTAGACGTGATATCACTCACTTGTACGTGACCCTCACTTTATTTGAAATTGTGCCTCTAAGTTTAATACGAGACTAAAACAAAACACTACGTCCTTAATGCCCTTCTTTCCACAAAGGTTAACAATAATTTCATGGCTAAGTCACACACATATATGCATCGCTTATTCACACACAAATATGTATTTTAGTGCACACCAAAAAAAATTCGTAATGTTATAAAATAAAATTGTTATAAAATAAAATTAATAAAAATAATCCTATAATATTGATTTTCAAGATCAGTAAGAAAATAAAACTAGTTTTATATAAGTATCGCGATAAAGTAAGTGGTGGACTTTCCTTAAAAAAAGATCCAAAATTTTAATAGAATGATAGACATCGCAACTATTATGCAATTTTTACATATACCGTCTTATATAAAATATTTTATTAACAATTATAATAATAATAATTTTCTTATGCACTAAACTGTGTTTATAAGACGTTTTTCAGTCAATAAGCATTCTATAGTTTGGCATGCAAAATAGCTCATACATTACTTATACATTTCAAAGTCATAATTTATTTTTCTTAGTCAATCTAGTAGTCATAATTTAGATAAACTTAATAACATGTCGATTAACTTAATTATTGATCATTATATTTAATTTTACGAAAATTATTGTTAGTTAGAATGAATTATTTATCATTTCCGCGCATACCATTATATCACACTTATTATTCGAAAAATTCACCCAATGTCAAGGAAAAGTTTTTCAAAAGCGAATTGCGTAATGTTGAAACTTTGTAACATTTCATTCTTTTATTGATTCTGGGATTCCATTATAAATTTGTATACAAATCGCATAACAATTTTTATTATAATCGTTATTTTTGGTACCTCATCGAGTACTAATCGATTCGGTGTTCTTGAGCTTTGAATTTTTAAGCAAAACGTAGGAAACGTTTTGCTTAAAAATATGGTGTTTAACAAATTTGCATGTTTCTAAAATGTAAAAGCAAGGTAAGGGCAGTATATTTAGTTTTTTAAATTATGGTCGACAAGAAACATCAGGGGCTATACTACATATCGACATAATACATCTTTTTTGGGCTCACAATATAATAGATGTTGTATATTTATTCCGTTTCCCCACACTAAGATACCTTACCTGAGAACAGATCACACATATAAAAAATAAACCAGTATTGCAGTTTTTTGCTTACCACTTTCTTCAATTTGTATAATGCAAAAGAAAAACAACAACCTATCTCAAGTTGTTATTACACTTAGAATTCATAATCAGACCAAGAAATGTGACATTATTTACATTTTGAATAATTTGACCATCATATATGGAAGTTCTTATTTTTAATATTATTAAAATTAAAAATATTTGTTTTCTTTAAATTTATTTTTAATTTGTTTTCATTCAACCATATATTTAATGATGATAATGTCTTGTATATATCAGATTTGTGATCCTTCAAATTTAAATTTTTTATTTGCGGAAACTACGACTGAAACAAAATCTTTTTTTTTTATGGGATAGGAGGGCAAACGAGCAAGCGTGTCGCCTGATGGAAAGCAATCAACGCCGCCCACGGGCAACCGCGACATCGCAGGAGTCGCGGAAGCGTTGCCGGCCTTTTAGGTATGTATAGGCTTGTTTTTTGAAGGTTCCAATGTCGTAACGGTTCGGAAAGACCGCCGAGGGTAACTGATTCCACAAACTGGTGGTGCGTGGAAAGAAGTTACGAGCGAAACGCACCGTAGTAGATCGCCACTCATCCAGGTGGTGGGGATGAAATTTTTCTTTACGGCGAGTTGTGCGGTTGTGGAATTCGGCGGCTGGAATTATTCCAAACAATTAGTAAAAAATGCTGAGAGATGAGACATCTCTCCGCAGCGCTAGAGAATCAAGCCGATCGGTGAGATCTTGGTCATCGACGATTCGGATCGCACGACTTTGAATGCGATCAAAAGGAAGAAGTTGATACTGGGGAGCCCCGGCCCAGAGGTGAGAACAGTATTCCATGTGTGGCCTGACTTGTGCCTTGTACAGTTGGAGGCAATGGCCAGATGTGAAATATTGTCTCGCTCTACTGAGCACACCCAGCTTTTTCGAGGCCAGCTTGACCTTTTCTTCCAGATGGCCGCGGAACTGCACATCATGCGATATGTCAACTCCAATTGTCAAATCTGCAAACAATATACATTTGTGACTTCACGTAGGTCATTTATATATATCAAAAATAATAAATGACCAAGGACCATAAGGATAAATCTTCATAATAAAAGAAACCTAAGAATCTAGCGAACAAACATTGAATAGCCCTCTTCTATGACGGGAACCACGCAGCAATTATTAATATTATATAATATGAATATCAAATTAGATTCAAAGTACCTTTCTAAAGACTTTAATAAAATAGTTTGTAATATTATAAATATACGAATATGAATTATTATTATTTTTTCGTGCGAGATTTGTTTTAAAATTCCCCAGGTAAAATTAAAACCCAAAATTTAATATAAATTTATGATATTTTTCACGACCACTTTTATTTTACGAATTAAATTTTTAACACTTGTATTTAGTATAATAAAATATATTATTTTACAAAACAATCGTTTAATAAAGTAAATTGGAGTACTTAACTCTCAAATAAATTCTAACAATTTCAGTGAATATTTAGATTAAAGACCAACTGAAGCGATACATCGATTTAATAGGCTTCTTCAGACAAAATAATTTTAAGGAGTTAGGAGAAATTATAATATTAACGACCTATTGGCTCAGTGGTGGGGCCCGCCTCTCGCGGAGTCAATGGTCGCGGATTCGATTCCTGCATCAAAATAAATATATGTATGCATTTATAAATATTTATTTCGAGTCTGGTAACTGTCCTTTCCTTTCTTTTCTACCCTTTCCCTTCCTCTCCGCCAATCCACGGTCCGGGGTGCCAATAGATGCGGGGCTAAGGGCGAGCTTAGTCGCAAGCGTGCCGAACGTCCCGGGATCGTTCTCCCCCGGGTACTATGGTGCCTTACCTCAGCATGCAGGGCTCTGCTGAGGCTGACCTCCATCCTCCCTTGCGGCTCGTGGGATTTGCTAAGACGAATTTAATATACCTAATTTATTGAAAATGACGGCGCCATGGTTCGCCACTCGTCACGTCCTGATTCTCACGAGGGCGAGAAACGACCAATGGAGAGCCGTTTTGCTGCGATGAATGGTAGCGGATGGAGCTCTGTGGTCTCTGCCAACCCCTGCGGGGGATAGGCGTGAATATATAAAAAAAAATATTATATTAAAAAGCAATTGCTAATTTGGTAAGCCTCGGGCTTATAATCTATAAGTCGTGAGTTCGTATCTTTTATTGGACTATTCATGTAAACCATTTCCTAACACAGACATTATGGTTAAGAATGATTTAAAAGAAATCTAGTAATATTTAAATACATTCCTATTGCTCTTTGTTTTTTCAAAAACGACCTTTACTGAATAAAACTATTATAATATAAAAAAAATAAAAATTTATGTTATTAAAAATATTATAATACAATTTCTGCCAACCCTAAATAAAACCTAACGTAAAAAATGCAAGACTTTAATTTGAACGTTGACGATAATCTAAGCTACATAAAATTTATGGTAACAGCAACGGTGGGGAAACATAGGTTGCAGAATTGTTTAAGATGGGACCTTCCTGCTACAAACTGCAATTGACTTACATGCCTTTGATAAAGATGTGGAATGATGAGTACGGGTAGGCACGAATAGGACGATTTCCAGGAAGATAAGAGTAGAAAATTTCTTTAATTATTCCAAATTTAGCAGTTTATGAAATAAAACATGTAAAAAAAAAAACTTTTTTGCGCATTTAGAACATTTAATTATATTGTTTAGAGCAGTATTAGTGCTGGAGTGGAAACCAGATCTTGGGAATCTCGATGGATGCGGTAGAAGATCTTGCTTAGAGGGTTGCCTTGCAACAACAGTGAAATGTCACAGGCCGATGATAATGATGAAAAAGTACAATACAGGCGAAAGAATGAATACAGAAGATTTATTAATCATCATTAACTACAGCCTATAGCAATCCTCTGATGGACCTTGGCTTCTATCGTGCTAGAATGATTTGTCAATAATGGCTACGCTTGATAAGGTTGATTGGTGACCACATCAACAACGTTGTTCTTCGTCACTGGCTCATCACAACCATTAGTCGGTCATTAGAGGATGCATCATATTTTTTTTAAAAAAAGAAGACTAGAAACTATTTTAATATTACCAGAATTCTTATTAACCATTCCAACTAAGCTAATAATAGCTTAGTTGGAATGGTTAACAAGAATGGTAAGCATTATTGTTTGTGCTAGGATATGGTTCATATCAATAGTCCAGTGGAAGATACGATACTCACGACGTTCACGTAAGGCCAAGGTTTACTGACTGTGCTATTGTTGCTTCTGCTTAGCTATTGGAGCTAAAACGCAGATGAGGTCGACTGAAGTATCAAGATGTATGTAGGTCCTTTGTTTCCTCAACTTAAGTTGTTTTTAAGTACTTCGTATCATTAATTGCAAGGTATTAACTCTAAGTTTCAATAACATAGCTTGTAATATGATTAATTTAAGAATATAACATTTTTTTAAAAAAATCATAAATTTTCATAGAAAATCGTATTGTGTCTTTTAAAATAGGTTATACCGCATATCGAAAAAAGGTCAACCCCGCAATAATTCATCGTCCATTCCTTTCGTAGGTCATCCGTGTATCAAGAGAGCCTTGCTAAGCCTTTTATAATCTACCCGTAGATATCTTTTCATCACAGAAACGTATCTCGCAAGACGTGAACTTTAAATAAACGACCGACTGACATATCAATTCTCATTTTATCAAATAATTAATATGAAAGTGCTCATTCGTCTTAACGACTCAATAGTCTGATCCATACAAAGCGGCGATTTTTATAAATTACTATTTATTTATTTACACGTACATAAGGTGATCTTAATGTCAGTAGCGTATTCTACGAGTCAACTTTTATATTAGTATTTAACTGCATAAAAATTGTTTAGTACCGTTACGAATTAAATGAATCAATCAACAGTTTGCGGCAGTCCACAGCTGGCCATAGGCCTCCCCCAAGAAGCGCCACCAAGCCCGATCTTCGGCTTCACACGTCCAGTTTCTGCCAGCCGCCCTGCGCGAATAGTCGCACCATCTATCATCTCGTCTACGTCGTTCGCTACTACTATTGAATAAATAAAGAGTAGCATTATAGAATGATTGGTAGATGTGAAACAATGACGACGGCTTAGTCTCTACCGTATGCTCACGGCCACGTGTAAGTGACCCTGTATAGAGTCGAATGGAGGAGACCGTAGATGCCATACTTCGCAAAAATAATCAAATTAAAATTATAGCATTAGGCAAAAATGAACTAATCCAATCAAAATCTGAAAATAGATTACAAAAATAACGAAACGGAATTACTTTTAAAACGTCCATGTACATTAAGGAATCATGGATGGGAGTTAAAATACGATACAGATTGATTTCTAACACAGAAGGCCACTTGAAGTCAAAAAAGCTAGATCACAAAACGCAAGCTGTGCAGCGACCACATTAATAATTTATCAGCCGCATGACGGCTGTTTGCTAATAAAGCGTGAATTCGCTCTGGAAATATTAATAAAAGCAGCTTGCAGCCGGAACTCGCTTCGTCGGAACTGCGCCACCCGCCCGCCCAATGACAAATGACCAGTTGGAACTTTCATTTAGTTTCCATTTGAATTAAAACAAGCAAATCGGAGAATGTTATCTTGAAAACATAAATATTTAAAGCGATTTGAAAAAAATTTTTGCCATGATGAAATCGTGGTGGGTTCCATTTCCTTTCACTTTAGTATTTTTGAGAAAATTTAAATCAGTTGTCACGTTATTTGCCACCACCTGAAATCCAATACGGCATTGAAACTTTCAAAAAGCAAGCATACACATTTCCTAAAAGCTGGCAACGCTTCTTCAACGCCTAGGGATGTCTATGGGCGGCGTTGATTGCTTTCTATCAGATAACAGTTTGCTTGTTAACCTATATATCCCATAAAAGAACTAATAATTAAGAACATTATGTGGTACCAGAATTACATTAATTCGGCAGCAAAGTAATACAAAACAGTAACATCGATACAAAAGTGACCGCGCTCGTATTGAATACGTTCATTAATCCCAATAAGAAACCACGTACAAGAAATCCTAATTGCTCTAATGTTTCTTATAACATACTTGTGAAGTTGTATAAAGTTCCAATTTGTCGGTATAACATCTTAATTTTGAGCTCTGTGTTAATACAAATGAATAAATCTTGTTATATTATCCTAGTTAATCTGATTACATACATACGGACATATTGTTACGCATGTTTTCCATAGGGGTAGGCAAATACCACAGATCTCCAACCGCTACGATCCCGACACACCTTCCTTGCTTCCTCCACACTTATCCATCTTTTCAACCATCCTTCTTCGCACTTTCATCGTAACGAAACGGTTCACCGTTAGTCGCTTCTCGCCCTCGTGGGAATTAGGGCGTGATGGGTGGCGAACCACGTCGCCGTCATTTTTAATAAATTAGGTTTATTATATATAATTCGTCATAGTGAATCCCACGAGCCGCAAGGGAGGATGGAGGTCAGCCCCATAAGAGCCCCGCATGTTGAGGTAAGGCATTATAGTACCCGGGGGGGAAGAAACTCGCCCCTTGCTACGCATCCATTGGCACGGCAGGCCGTGGATTAGCGGAAAGGAAGGGAAAAGGATAGAGAAGAAAGGGAAGGTCAGGGAAAAGGAAAGACGGATTTAGGCAGGATGATAGGGATATTATACTACCGCAACGGGAGATAATGAGTGATACTGTAGTTATTTATGTAGTAAAATACTAATCCGGTTAAAAGGACCACTTGAGTAATCATAGAAGGGCAACCTGTGCAGAATGTATATTTATGTGTCTTAACTGTGTACGCAAAAGCAAAATATTCTCTCGTTCAAATCCTCCTGTATCGAATTAAACAGTTTTTTTTTCAATACTATTAGAAAAGAATTCGAATGCAATATTTTCTTGAAATTGAATAAGCAAATTTCATCCCGAGACACAAAACTAAATTTTGTGTTTGAAACGAATTTGGATTTCGACCGAAGTTTATACTTAGAATTGGCTCAGAAGTCATTTGTTGAAACCATTGAGTCTAGTGGTCGTATTTTCCCGAACTTGCTACCGATTCGCTAAAGACACAACCAGCGACGCTTAGTCAAGCTTAAATACTAAATGTTTTTTATGGGATAGTAGGGCAAACGAGCAAGCGACGAGCCTGATGAAACGCAATCAACGCCGCCCATAGACAACCGCGACACCGCAGGAGTCGCGAAAGCGTTGCCGGCCTTTTAGGTGTGTATAGGCTTGTTTTTTGAAGGTTCCAATGTCAATGAATGATAAATGAGATAGATGCTAAGATAGATCCATTAGAACAAGGTTATCGGGGCTGCGTGTGTGCGCTAAACCGCGATGGTGTCCTAAGGGGACCTTAGGAGTTTACCCTCCCCCCGTAGTGTAGAAAAATAAAAACATCCCTTGGGTCTAAAAAGGTCAAGGTAACAAATAAACAAAGCTTCATTCTCATATTAATATGTGTTTCAAGAATTTCTCATCATAAACAATGAGTGAATTAAAAAAGGGTAATGAAATTCATGAACGCGGCCTTTTTGTTCCAAATTGCGAACCATACTGATTTATCATTCGCTTGATGGTCGACATTGCAAGGCGCTGTCTCCACCGGGAAATATATGGCCTCTTTGAAACGCAGAAAGATGGGTAATTTCATTGAATTTATGAACGTATCACGTTAAAATCGCGAGGTTGAAAATTTGTACGTAAAATTGTGATAAACATTGTTTCTGCTAAACAGAAAATGGATGTAGGACAAAAAAATATTATTACGACATAATTGAAAAATTATTTCCTTTACCTCAGTAAGTATTTAATGTTTATATTTATGATTATAAATAAATAAACAAAGCTTCATTCACACACTAATCAATCGATTTTAACATATACATACATATTGTTTTTTCAAATTAAAATTAACTTTATATTAAAACTTAATTATTTATTCATGGTATAGTTCACTATAACACACTATGACAGTTGTTTTGGATATTCAAGATATCCATTTATTAATGAGTAGCAGTAATGCTTAACAATATCGTTTTAATGTCTTTTTTTTTCCAAATGTCAATTTTGATATTAGTGCACGTTGACATACGGCACATGTGAAAGGATTATCGTTAACCGTATTTCAGTACAAGATGCAAGGTCGTGCGCGTGGTTTTCCCATGCCCCCCAATGTACGAAGTGAGGTAGAGGGCTCCTTCCTAACATGGTTGTGTACTAGAAGACAATATCTTGTGACATTTATTGCATCAACAGAAACACCAAGAGGGTTTAAGTGATAGACGATGTATATAAGTTCGACATAATCCCCTCGTTGTCTTATGTATCAATGATAATTTCTCCATATTTAAAAAAGTATAATGAACTATGAAAATATTAAGAAACTCATAAACAAAGATTTACTTCGAATTGTAAATCTGTATATATATAGTTCAATTTATATTTTTGAAACTTTTGTTGCACTACATGCACTCGAAGTAGTAAAATAACATTTAAACTAAGTATTTAAATATAACACAACTACCAATACCATTGTTTAAAAGCTTTAAACTTCCTAAAGCTGTTTAGAGCTAGTTTAAACGTATTCAGTTGTTCGTGTGCTCTAATGGATTTTTCTATTCAGAGCGGTGTTTGCAAAACGATATTACAGCGTTTGTATGCGTCGCGGGGGCACGGCGTCCTATTGCCGCAACTACTTATTGCAACATTGCGTCTAAACTGCACACATTCCGTTCAAGTCGAATGTGTATGTTTCTATTAAAAATATAAATATTTTTTCTATTTTCTAACCTCATTATAGCTTATCGCTTTTTTATTATTACAGCTTTGTCAATGCCACATCGATGGTCGTAGGCTATTAAATTATGGTGAAAAATGTTATATTGTTTTTTCTTCAAAGGCAGAAATAGACAAACGTAAGCAGGTCGCCTGAGCATCCATGCATATTTACCAATATCGCTCTTCTTGATTTTCTAGTGGACTTTGGCTCTCTAGCAAGTTTCTTCATTTAAAATCAAAATTAAAATAGATAAAGCCAAAGAGACAAACCCGGAGGATAACTGTCTCCATAACTCCCTGACCGCCTATTAGTTTGTGGAATGCGTTTTTGCGGGATGTGAGCTAGCCCCGGGGATGAACCCCCTGTTATTGGTGTCGCTGTTGCCAGCGGCTTTTGAGACGTCCTAATCGACTTAACCTATTCTTACGTCAGTCTGTCATAGGCCCTATCTCCTCACGGGAGCCGGACGGCAACAAGAGGAGTTCTTGTGGGAGCGAAGAACCCTCGGTCAGACGTGCGTGAAAGGGGAGCAAACCGGTTTAGGTGGGAGTGTGGCCCATTGGCAGCTCGGTCGTACAGCTTCGGACAGACCACAAACCTGCGGTTGTTCCCCATCCTGAGGTCCTTTGCTACATCTTAATGAACATAGCGAGGCGCCCCGAAGATGGCATGCAGAGACAGATTCTGCTAGATGTGAACGTATTTGCATTGCGGGTCGGACGAAAGCTCACACTTTTGGCATAAATATATGTGTGACCAAAAAGTATGTGCTTTGAATCTGGGCAACTTCCTCCCCTCCCATAATGACACTTTAATTGTAGGCTGACAACGCTTCTATACTACCTACTGCTTGCGGATGCTTATGGGCAGCATTGATTGCTTTATCAGGTGACATGCTTGCTCTTTTGCCTACTTACCCCACAAAATATTTAGTAAAGCGAAGCAGTTTGAAATCACTCGCTTTCTCTATCCACTCCCTAAGATTACATAAGATGGACTATTACAAGTAAACAATCAAAACTTCATCATTTAAAAATGAATACGTCAGAAAAAAGATTTATTTTTTTCAAATTAAGTAATATATAATTTTCATAAAGGTTTTTTACTTTTATGTTTATATTCTGTTGCCATAAATGTATAAAAAAAACGCGAGGATGATGTTACGGCAAGAATTTCCGAAGGTACTGGGTAATTCAGTTAAAGCGGTAATACAAAAACAATATCTAGGGAGGTACCCTCAACAAAAGAAGGATATTTTGTAAACATTTTACTGCGTCTCCGCCTGTGACGATATTGTGGCCGCTGTAGTTGCAAAATGGCAGTTTTTACTGCCTTCAAGGCGACTGTTCCGTAATGTTATATCCCCAACATAGATGCCTTTGCCGTTTTATATGGGAAGTTCGCTTTGGAAAATTTTAAAAAATGGCAGTGAAATTTATAATGTTGTGATACAAAAAATTTGTCATATAACATATTTATTTAGATATTATTTATTAATTTAAAACTTTATTATTTAACACCTTACCTTGAGGGATACATAAGAGCTCATTTAATGGCTTTAGAAATATTTTCCAGTCAATCCAGCATACAACAATAATAATAATTCTTTATTTGCATAATGTGAGGTGTAACAAGATCAAAAAAACGTTTATAAGCTCCGTCACATTGCCACTTATGGCGTATAAATTTCATTAATTTTTACATATATAGAGATTAACTTATGGATACAAAGCATTAATTTATTAATAAACTGTTACATTGTCATTAAAATTATATGTATTGTTATTCATCTGCTTAAGCAGACTATTTTTCGTTCAGTTTTAATTAAGGCTATTTAATTTTTTTTCTTTTTCAACATTTACGTAAAAAATGCAAATATGTAGGTTTCTTTACAAACGGAATAAATCTAGACAGCGAAAGACACTCAAATGGCATTAACTACTTATTTTAACGATTTTATTATTATATATTTATTCTGATGTTTAAACGTTTTAAAAACGTTATTTAAATAGCGAAACTTTCTTATCACTAGAACTGAGTTCCGCTACTGGACAAAACCCTACTGTCATATAAGGACGGTTTATTCCAATCGCCACGTGGAACTGGCGGGGTTATAGCCGATTATCACAGACAAGCAAAATCGTAGGTTCAATCGAAATGAATTAATTAAATTTCTTCCATTTCTTTTGAAGTGTATTTGAATATTCGATCAATTGATTATTTCTAGACAAGAATCAGATTTAAAGTGGACATGAAATCGTGACTATTGGGTTGTTTGAAACAAAGCAAAAAAACATTTATTTGTTTTTTTGCTTTGTTTCAAACATATAGTTATAATGTATCCATCAATCATCAAAACATAAATCTTACTAAAAATGGTACATTTTATCAATTTCACGTTATTGCATATATATACATTGTTATGTCCGCTCTATTTTAAACGTTCCAATTCTTGAATAAATTATGGAGTACAAGTACGTGCTGTAATTGCAGTAGAGACAGTTACTTAGCACCCGTGAAGTTATTTGTGCCACTCCACGTTGCTTAAGTTAAGCCGCGTGCAATGGGCCAACTAGAAGTGGTTAGTTGACACTTTGTTGGAAGGTCTTCGGAACGTAGTGCAACTGCGGCCGACAGTATCGCGAATACCGACGGTGGCGCGTCGACAACTTTGTGGTGACATTCCTGATAACACGAGTGTACGACCCACAACTAATGTTTCTAGAACTTACCTCCTCATCAGTCTTCGCCGCCGCACAATTCAAACAATGGCCTCGAGAATTAATTCGAAGTGTGTACGAGATGGTTGCTAGGCACGTTGTAAATCTTCAATGCTTTTATTACGTACATGTGTAAAATGTGAGTTAGTAGATGAAACTTACTTTCTTGGTATAAGTATAAAGTGCCTGGTGGTAGAATTAGATTTTCAACCTCAAGTACTACTTTAAAACAAGGATATTTGATTCATATGTACATCTTGTATAGGTCAAATATTCCTTGTTCGAATGTAGAGTTAAGGCTGAAAACTTTATTCTGAGCATCGGACACCTAGTACTAAGTTATATAGAAATACTCATATTAGTTTAAAACATTCTATATCATATCACAGCCTTTATACTATAGTATAGTATAGCCCTTATACTATACTATAGTAATGAGTACGAGCCTCTCCATTTCTAGAGGAACGGATGTTAACCCAACACGCTTATCCGATTCAGATTGGCGGGATTACCAGACTCGGAATAAATATTGGTAGACCATACATTTATTTATTCTGATGCTGGGATCGATCCCGCGACTACTGTCTCCGTATTTGGGGTGCCCCCACACTGAGCCAATCGGTCAATTTCAACATTCATATCGTTATTAATAATATATTATGACGTGAAATTGAAGATAACTTAATATTATTTTTAACAGCGTTTGTATATTTAAAAAAAGTAATAAACCGCTTTTGAAATCTTTGATAGAATTTGTCAAGACCATTGTCTTTTTGTTTCTAATTGTTACATAATTATTCTTATTTAAATTCTTCTCACAAAGTATTCTGAACTTTATTTTATTTATCACATTAAAGAAAGAATTTGAACTAATCGTCTATTTAATGATGAATGAATGAATTTTGCACGCGCTTCGATGTATACCATTCTGACTGACTGACTGAATGTGTTAGAGCATTGAATTTATCTGATCTGATTAATAAATAGTCAAACAAACTAGAAACAAGTCATCAGAAATAACATAAACGAAAAAGAAGCAAACTATCTTATTAAAATTTAAAATATCCTTTTATAGGTTATAAAAGCAATTCATTGACAACAATTAATACTTAATAGCCTGTGGTGTTGTGAATAAAAAATGTGTTGTATTTTGTCAGGAGGTGTAGACGCGCCCGAGTTTGGGGAGCCCATCACCAACCTGACAGTTCCCATCGGGCGTGACGCAACCTTCAAGTGTATTGTCGTCAATCTGGGCAATTACCGCGTGAGTATTCTTTACTTGTTATAAAGGAATAATTACAATCTATTATAAAGGTATAATTATATTTTGAAACGGAAACATTGCAATGGAATTTAGTCATCATAAATATATCGCGTTATAGAATAGGACCACCCCATTCTTTCCCGTGTCATATGAGGCGACTATGAGAAGAAATAGACACAAATATATAGACTGCAACATCTACTCAGTAATAAAAACCATTCTTTAATCTCAGATTTGTTTACCTACACATTTCCCAAAGTCCAGCAACACTTTTGCAATACCTATGGAATTATGGATGTCTACGAGTGGCGTTCTTTCATCCCAAGACGCGCCAGCTCATTTGCTTTTGTATCCCTTAATTTTTTTTTGAACATTTAATTCTACCGCATCGCAATTATTTATATTATAAAAGTTCCGTCTTTTGTAGTATAAAACATTACAACATATTAAAACCTCAAGAAAATCGAAAATTAAAAAAGGGAATAGTTATGTTATACAACATATACTTCAGTGATAAGTTTTACAAATATTATTCTACGTACCACAATCTGTATATTATTTACAAACGTACTGCTATTTTCTCTATTTATAATATTAAAACCTAGTTACGGACCGATGTGAAACAAATATAACCGTGCATCGATGTCGTATGATTTCAAAAGGCATCGACGTCTTATGATTTCAATCTATCAGGTTTCACTTAAAAAAAGCTTCATATTTCGTTATTGAAATTTATTGTGGTTGTGGAACAGATTAAAAAAGCGGTTGATATTACACCGCTTAAGGGTTTTATAGAACACAAAACAAGTTTTTCACAAGCGCCTATTATTTATAATGGTTTTTTGTTCACACTTGACAGGTGGGTTGGGTGAAGGCGGACACAAAAGCCATACAAGCGATCCATGAGCACGTGATCACGCACAACCACCGGGTGTCAGTTTCACACAGCGATCACTTCACGTGGTACCTGCACATCAAAAACGTCCAAGAAGAGGATCGAGGCCAGTATATGTGCCAGATCAACACGGACCCTATGAAGAGCCAAGTTAGTACAGATGCTGATATACTTGTGATAGTAATAAAAAAAAAATTAAATATATTTTTTTAAAAACTGACTAGGATTATCTGTATACTGAGGGTGAATAATAATAATAATAAAATTATATAATTATTATTATGCACCCTCAGTATAGTCTGTTTTTAAAAACGGTCCGTTTTTCAAGGTGAATGAAGAAAACTTTTTTGTCGTCGTATCCCCCATTGGCCTATTGATGTTAACCATATCCCAGTAAAAGCAATAAGCTTAAATGAAATGGTTGACAAGAATTCTAATAATAACAAAAGAAGGTTGCTAACTCTTCTTTTTTTTTGTATCTGTTATCTAAGAGTTCCTTTGAGTGTTAAGTTTTGAACAAAATATATTTTACACCTCAAGACAGATAAAAATATTTTATACCCTAAAAATATATTTTATACTTTCTTAAAAAATTGACATGTAGAAATTTAAAGAAAAAAGATTTATTTTTAATAAATTTGAATCAAAGTAATAATCATATCAAACTCAGCATAACAATGGACACATGACTCTCAAATAGAAAGCGGATAATAATTAAAAATAATATTGTTTTGAAAGCATCTTAATATAATATATTGTATCCGTAATAAATTGGCATTTATATGGGTAGTATTTTTCCATCATCTAATCACATTAATCGTTTATGGGATTTTTTAATTCTATAGTTGTTATATTTTACCGACAGATGGGATTCTTAGAAGTTGTTATACCTCCCGACTTCGTACCCGAAGAAACATCCGGTGATACTATGGTTCCGGAAGGAGGTACGGCAAGAGTTTCCTGTAAAGCGCGAGGAATACCTCCTCCCCGCGTAATGTGGAAACGGGAAGATGGACAAGATATCGTTGTTCGAGACAACACAGGATCGAAAAGCAAAGGTAGTATCAATTTAACCATGATATGTAGAAATCTCCAACTGCATACATGTTTTTTATAAAATATTTATAAATAAAGCATAAGAAAAAAAATGTATAATATAATAATAATTTCAACATTATTTACCTCATGAGACTTATGAAATATATAATTTAAATTTATTTATAGTACAATGTCCATTTATTTGTTTGAGTATGTAATAATATATTGGTATTATTTTCTTACAAAAACGTTTGACGGCGACTGACATCAGTAACTTCGTGTTCTTCTTTATTTTTATACGCTCATGTTGATTTACTGTGTAATTTTGGTTGCGATTTATGAATTAATATGTTTGTTAATGTAAGATTAGCATTTCAGGCGAATTGGGGATTAAATTTTTCTAAATTATACATTTTTAGACAATTTTTTGTTTATAGTAATGAGTGTATCACGTTCTCTTTGATAACCAACTTCCGTGTAGTATCTTTGCTAATTACTTCACATTGCTTAGTGAATATTAAAAGTCGAAGGTCCAATTTACTTCCACTTCCATTATTTTATTCTTCCCCTAACATAATTAACATCTTACCTAAAATACGCAACTCATTTGGAATACCTTGTTATTTGAATATCCACGGGCGGCGGTGATTACTTGTCGTAAGGTTAACCGCTTACTCAATTGCATTTAAATTTCTCTTCTTGCTAACCTAATAAAAAAAATAGGTAATATTCTTATACAAAAATAATATAAATTTCTTACATACGTATATCGTCACGCCTGTCTCCCATAGGGGTAAGCAAAGAACACTGATCTCCATCTCCTAGGATCTCGGCATACTTTCCTTGCTTCCTCCACATTCATTATTCTCCTCATGCAAGCCCGCCGGTTAAGGATATTCTTGACTTGGCCTTTCTTAAAAACTTCAGCAATTTAGTCAAGCTATGTTTTCCGTGGTCTTCCCCTACCGACCCTTACATCCAGATTCCCAATGTAAATTTCTTTTGCCAGTCATCTTTCATCCATCCTCTGTATATGCCCAAACCATCTAAGCATCCTTTATTCAACTTTTTTTTGTCACAACACCTTCTTTTACTCCATATCGCTCTCTTATATCTTCATTTCTTATTCTCTAAATTTCTCTCATAAATTTCCCGCTATATTATTGTTTATTATAATGAAACATATCATGTTAATTTCGTCGAGTAAATCAATTACGCATAATTTTCCGTTCCCTCGCGGTAAATGGTCGGGGCAGAATTTCAATAGAGTATTGTTTCACAAATTACTGTTGTAGAAAAGCAATCCGACTCCCCGCCAACAACCAAACAACGCCACCGATAACATCAACGGTCAGGCACGCGACCCACGAATAATAGTGATTGAAAGGTGTTCCTTTGTGATGACAGATTGGAAACAATTAAACTAATAACCCGCGAAATACAGGTTTATTTGTAAATTGCAGTTTTAAATTTTAATTTATATATTTAACGTGCGTGTTACGGAGTAAGTTATAATACATTTAATAAACTTTAATGGTTTTTCCATATATTTCCCACGGGTCGGGCACGGGTCTCTCCATTTTTAACTCACAAAGCTTGTCCAATGCGGATTGGCGGGGTTATCATACTCAAAATAAAAAAATTTATAATCCTTACATATATTTATTCCGATGCGGGGATCGAACCCGCGACCATTGACTCCGCGGGCGGAGGGCCGCGCCACTGAGCCAATCGGCCGACAATTTGTATAGTTTAAGAACATATATTTCTCACGCCTTAATTGAGTACAATACACTTAATATATGTTACAAGTTATCATACATACGGGAGACAGGCGTGTTGATATGTATGTACATATCAACACGCCTGTCTCCCATATGGGTAGGTAGTGACCACAGATCTCCATCTGCTACGATCTCGGCGTACTTCCCTTGTTTCCGTCCACACTCATCACTCTCTTCATGCAAGTTCGCCGGTTAAAGGACCTAACCGTACACTAACCGTAAAAACTAACAGTTATCAAGATTCATAAAATTAAAACTTTATTTATTACTTGAAATGTTAGCAATACTTATTATACTTTTAGTTATAGTTATTAGTCTACGGCAGATCACTACTGGGCTTAACTCCAAAAACAACTATCTAGCCTAATCTTCTGCCATCCGTCCAGTTGCTAGCAGCCGCCCTGCACAGATTGTCGCTCCATCCAACTGGAGGGTATTTCACATTAAATTTACCAAGACGCGGTCTACACTTCAACCCTCGTCTACTCCAATGGTTGTTGGTTCTTCGATAAACATGACCATTACCAATTCCATCAACAATTCAGTTTGCTATTATTATATTCAAATATAATAATAGTAGCAAACTGAATTGTTATATTAATATTTATTCAAAGGACTATATCGGTAACTGCACCATTTGATGCTCCGAGCATAACCCTCTGAGCGACATTGAGCTTGTAGTGCAGACGGAGTTTTATTCACGCTGTGTGAATTCATTATTAATTTAAGGCAGAAAAGAAAAAGTTATTACGGCAAAAGCAAAGCTATTTCAGAGTTGTTGTAATGCTTTCTTGTGTCCGTTTCTCCACAATATAAATTGTTCTTGAGCTTACTGAACTTATTGTTGACCCCAAAATTTCAGTTGACTCGGCTAGCTGCAGGAAAAATATTTCATTTGTCTTAGTATATCTGAATGGTGCAAGGACGGCATTGTTTTTATGAATATGTATAATAATACGAGCGTCTGTGTGACCGCATTTGTGGGGACCACAATGAGCCACGCGGCGACTATTCTCGGGATGAGTTTCGCGTCCAGTATTGTTTAAAGTTTGTCGTAATTAGTAGAGTTCTGCGTTGAATAGACTTCTAGGTCTCATTGTACGAACTGAAACCCTTTGAATGGATAGCTAGAAAAAAAAACTTATTGAGACTGCTTTTAATTTCTGCGATATTCAATTAATCAATTACATTGGCCTTCATCAAACACTAGAGTACAGAAAACGATTAACAACTTTGCATTTTCCTCGTATGTAAAAAAACTCTAATTCTCTGGGTAATTTTCTTCAAATAATATTATAGATATAAGAGTTATTTTTTCTTTAGTGTAATATTTTATATTTTGCATGTGTTATCTAATATGTAAAGGAATAAAGTAGTAGTTTATAATATAGTATTTAGGTTGTTGATAGATCCTAATAATAAAAAAAATTAAATAAATAATAAAAAAAATTTTGATATGAAATATATGTAGAGGTAAACATATTTACTGATACAGAGGCTTAAATAATATCATATTTTGTGTATTTTATCTATCTGTATGTATGTGCACAAATAAAGTAACACTTGAAATGATTGAAATAAAATCAAAGTAAATAAAAATTTCTTTATATGCATATATAGACTTTTTAAAAATACTTGAATATTTTTTATTATTTAGTCCCGATTGAAAGTTGATTTTTTTAAAGAGAATCGGCATAATACTAGTAACATATGTAAACAAATTAATTGATGAACTCTCGTGTTATTACATTATTGCATGGGATTTTTCCTCGATACATGTATAACAATAGATATTATATTAGTGAAAGATTATATTTTAATGAAAGACTTACATACACATCGACACTTCTGTTTCCCGTAGGGTTAGGCAGAGACCACAAATCTCCATCCGCTACGATCCACACTCATCCATCTTTTCATCAATCCTTCCTCTCACATTTATAGTAGTGAAACGGCTCTCCGTTAGTTGCTAAAGCCCTCGTGGGAATCAGGACGTGATGGGTGGCAAACCACGTTGCCATCATTTTTTAACGAACTTACTTTGAAAAAATAATACTTCGGATATTTTTTTAATTCTGGGATAGTTGAAGTTTTTGGCATTATAAGATAGATACTAATCTATTGCTGGTCAAAAGTCCCTTCTTACTACAAATGCTTTTCCCTAGTTGCAATGACAATAGGTTGTTGCGCCGTTATGATCGCTCCTGTTACAGTAAATTAAATACTATATTTAGTCACAATTTTTTTTAAACTCATATATTTATTGATAATTTAGAAGTAATTATTGTATATTTAATTAATGTCTGTATGCCAATTCGTTCTAGTTGTTTCATAGACCTAATCAAATAACTATATTAAACAGTTATAAATATACAGGTGTTTATAATATTTATAACTGTATTTTAAATACCTGTATATAAAGCCGTCGATATATTTATTATATGATACATTTTTTTATATATATTCACGCCTATCCCCCGCAGGGGTTGGCAGAGACCACAGAGCTCCATCCACTACCATTCATTGCAGCGAAACGGCTCTCCATTAGTCGCTTTTCGCCCTCGTGAGAATCAGGACGTGACGGGTGGCGAACCACGTCGCCGTCATTTTTCAACGAATTAGGTATATTAAATTCGTCTTAGTGAATCCCACGAGCCGCAAGGAAGGATGGAGGTCAGCCCCAGCAGAGCCCTGCATGCTGAGGTAAGGCACCATAGTACCCGGGGGAACCCGATCCCGGGACGATCGGCACGCTTTCGACTAGGCTCGCCCCTAGCCACGCATCCATTGGCACGGCAGACCATGGATTGGCGGAGAGGAAGGGAAAGGAAAGGGCAGGAAAGGAAATGCGGATTGGGGGGGTTACCAGACTCGGAATAAATATTTATAAATCCATATATATATATTTATTCCGATGCGGTAATCGAACCCGCGACCATTGACTCCGTGGACGGAGGGCCGCGCCACTGAGCCAATCGGTCGCAATATATGATACATATCGACGGCAAAAAGCGAAAACGTAGTAAACCGCAAAATAATAACTTACCACCAAAAGTAAAAAAAACTTTTAAGATAAGAAGACTTCAAAAACGATCAGTTTCAACGCTGTACCTAATTTTCTATTAGTCGTAAAACTGAGAGACTCGGACCATTCAACGCAGTATTACATACATATGTACATCAGTGTCGTTTAAAACGTTTTCGTTTTTTTTGCGTCTGTAATATTATATGAATAGACCATGAGAATGATAATATCAAGTTTAAGTAAGCATCACAAAGACTCTTGACACTCTTCAATAACACTAAAACATTTTTGCAGTTCTCACATATCAAGGTGAAGTATTAAAGTTGACGAAGATATCCCGCTCTGAAATGGGAACATACTTGTGCATCGCAAGTAATGGAGTGCCGCCCACAGTCAGTAAAAGGATCCATATAAGCGTTCACTGTAAGTTGATATATATTTATAAGAGCGTGTATTCTCGAAAAGTTGTGGAACAATATAAGCGAAATTCACTCCTTTGTTTGTTATAAAGGTGCGATTACCATTGAAATGTTAAAATTATTTGAAAAATATCAATAACTATTATATAGTTTAATATTAAATGTACATTTCACTGCGAAAATCATAGGTATATTTATCCGTGGATGTATAATAGCCACCTAGAATTGTTTCTAACATTTTAAAATATATCAACATAAAAATTTAAAATATAATTCAGATAATAAAATGGTTTCCAAACACATAGTTGAAATACATATACATTAGAATTAAACTAGGAGTAGAGCCACGACGCAGGCGAATCAAGAATGGCAATTATTTGTCCTCTTCTTCTCCCCTCCTTCTCCCCGTTCTTCTATCCCTCCTTCTCCCACCTCCCCTCCTTTTACCCCCCCTCCGTCTTGCCCTCCCCACTTTTTCCCCTCATCGCCTTCTCCCCTTCACCTCCTTCTCTTCCTCTCCCTCCTTCTCCATCTCCCATAATGACACTTTCCTTAAAGGCCGGCAATGCTTCTACACTGCCTGTGGTTCTACATGCTGTTATGGGCGACGTTGGTTGCTTTCCATCAGGTGACACGCTTGCTCGTTTGCCTTCCCATCGCATAAAAAATAATCCAAAAGTATTATTAAATGAAAACAAATGTATGATGAAATGAAAACAAATGTATTATGAAATGAAAACAAATGTATTATGAAATGACAACAAATGTATTATTAAATGAAAACAAATTTATTATTAATGAACGAGGGAGTGAGTTCTATGTTTGCACATGACATTACACAAAAGAAATTTCGTCTTCTGAATCCTTCTTTTGTTAAAGAAAAAAAAATCTTACTATCGATACGATTGGAATACGATCCGAAATCTAAATTTATGTTTAAATAAATAATAATTTTAACTGAGATTTGAACCCAGAACCCTTGACCAAAGCACCTTAGTACTCTTGTACCTAAGTAAATAACATTGAACCAAGTCACTATTTAGAAAGTAAATAAAACACAAATATTAATCCAAATATATAATATATTTATTTAAGGAATAAGCACATCAATCAATTTTAACGTGCAATTAAATCTAATGATATTGCTTTTTTTCAGTTCATCCTGTTATACAGGTGCCTAATCAGCTCGTTGGTGCTCCACTGGGTACCGATGTCACTTTAGAGTGTTACGTGGAGTCGTCTCCGAAGTCAATCAACTATTGGGTGAAAGATCCGGGTAATAAAAAACAATGATAAACAATAAAAATTTTATAGACAATACTTAATACAACTTATTGCATTATACATCAGATTTTTTTATACCAATAACTGTAATGTTAGAAAATCTAATAGGCCCTTGAAGTTACTATTGCTAGGTCAATCGTAGATTGGATTCCTGTATCAGGAAAAATATACTCGCATGTTTTGGACTACAGGTATTTAATCCCAGTCTCAATGCCCCCCAGTCCACCTTAGAAAGATTAATTCCTCCAGAAATGGGAGACCCCTTGCCCAGTAATTGGGACATATGTTCGGATTTATTATCAGATTTCATAAGTCCATATGAGTCATTTTTACAGAAACAACAAATAACTGATTTTTTTAATAGTTTGAGAAATGTTTATAAGAAGAAGCACAACTTCAAGTTGTTTATATTTTCCGCTGCTAGACACGGGGCCTCCCACTACGTTTATTCAAGACGGCGGGATACGCAGTCTCAGCTTACATGTAGACTATACATAACATACCAATATAGAAACATATATTTATCTCGATGCAGGTATTCAACCCGCAAACGTTGATACTGAAAGCGGTATCTTCGCCACTGAGCAAATTAGAGCAAAATAGGCCGAAATATATGATTTACAAATTATATCTGTATACTCTTTTTACTGGAAGTAAATAAAATTTTCCTTCGAGAAGCAGCCCTAATAAGAACCAAACAAATTATAACACAACCATAAAACTCCTAGGTGTCTGCGGCAAGTTTTAACATTTTTCATAAAACTTTGCGCGGGAAAGATGAAATTCTAATATTGAATTTGAAAGTAAATGTTTAAAATAATAAATTGGTTCACAGGTGAATTGATAATACCATCTGAGCACCACGAGATGACTGTCAGGCAGAAATCCATGTTTGAAGCGGAGATGTCCATGACTATTAAAAATATTCGACGTGAAGATTTAGGCAGCTACATTTGTGTAGCAAAGAATTCTCTTGGCGATGTTGAAAGCAAGATACGATTATATGGTAAAGTAAAATGTTAAGATTTAACTGTTGATTTCACTGGTCAATCCAATTATTTTTATTTCATTATTAGGATAAACATAATTATAGTCATAATTAATTAATTTAACATACACAAAAAGCATTACATATAAAGACATTATGTTTGGTTTAACTAACACCTTTTTGGATTCCTGAAAACTGTTTTTAACTTCCGGATAGAGTGAATACACAAATTTTACCCTCTGCAGATCAGGATCGGTTGAAAACTATGCTGTTACTATAATCGTTGTCTTAGATAATAAACAACAAATTGTGACAGTATATTGTAGAGTAATATTGTTTAATTGTGGTGCTGTATTTTTTATTATATATACTATATAGTTCGATTAAAGCGTATAAGTGAAGTGATAAGAAAATGCGTCTTTCGTGACTTTTTAAGTTGACTGATAAAATCCATAGAAGTTTTTGGTAAAATGGACACCATTTTATCAAGACGTAACGTGATAACTTTACTAGTTTTATTTCAAGAAATTTGATGTTAACATATTTTACTTGACACTAGTACAATAGTTGTAACTGTTTGCCATCAAAGAAAAGGAGAAGAAAAAGTAGAACATCTAAAGTGCACGTTAAATTTATAAGAGTTAGTTAAGAAGTAATAAAAATTAAAATTAAATACGTTTTTTTTCTGATATATTCTTGCACAATTGATGTTATATATAAGCCCTTATATTATAGCTTATATAATAAGCCATATAATAAGATAGCTTATAGCTATCGTTTTATCATCTTTAAATCAATAATAAGTGAAGTTAATGCAGTAAAATTACAACTTAGTTTGCAGATTTCCCGTCTTTATCGGTACCTACATATGTGTATACATTCGAATTAAAATGATAAGAAAAGCATCAATTTTTATTTCTTTTAAATCTCTTATCTACGGATTGATAAAGATGAATTTATCCTTCTACGAACAATTTTTACATCAGATCAGCTTGAAATATATCATTATATACATATATATCTGATCATTTTAGTTATTATAAACCAACTTTAAAAATTCTAAGCAACTTATATGTAAGCAACTTAATAACAAGTTATTCATACTAAGCCGCTACCTAGCTAAGCAATGATGGGAAAAATGTCACGTGTATCACGTTTGAGATGACAGATTTAGAGACTAATACCCAAATACAAAAGAATTAAGTCCAAACTTATTAAGAATATGATCACTTGAGTATAATAATTTAAATTAAATGTAATATTTATCTATAGTCGCAACTATATAATTATTAAAACATATTTTTTGATTAGACACTGTAAATATACATTTTTTATCGATACAGAAATACCGGGTAACGACAGACACGTGTACCAGTATCCAGATGAGAAAACAACTTCAGATGACGAATACGGCACAGAGATATACGACGATGATGACTCTCTGAACAACAGCGATAACGAAAAAAGCAACCGGGTCCCAGACCGTGCGAATAAATGGTACTCGAACGACGGCAAAGTGATCGTGACGAGTTCAAATGACGCACCCCACATATTAACCGCAACATTAACGATAACGACGATCTTCCTACTAGCTGCGCTTATATAAAATATTACTCTATTAACTCTGCTAACAAAAGCCGCAAATTCAATGTAATTTGAGAGGATTTAAACAGATTTTATATTAACAAGTGATGTTCTATTCAGTTTATATTTTTGATGTAATTTTATATTTTCACGTTGTATTTAGATAATTTGATAACAGATTATTGATATGTATGGACGACAAATTTTTTTATGTAGTTTTGGATAACGCTTAATAATTGTAAAATTTTTAGGTTTCCGTTTGTAGTTAGGAACTATTTAAAAATAAATGGTTTTTATAAAAGACGTAATCTTTGTTCCATGTATCTCATCCATCAACATGTAACGTGATAATAACTAGATTTAAACTTTAGTGTATATAGTTTTTTTACCGTAAGAAGAATAATAATTCATTTTGTCGAAAGTTTTGACTACTGGCGTTATTGAAATACATTTCTTAAATCGGTCAGCCAGTATTTATATTGAATGTGTATGAAGAACGTAAAAACGTGTTTGTATATCGGCTATTAATACTTAAGTAGATCAATATATACTACAGTATTTATGTAAAGTGTTGTATAAGTAAATTTCTATTGATCATATATCAATACTGAAGTGTAAATAATTATTTTTTTATTTCATTAGCGTATACTATTATTCTGGTTCTAATAAATAATCGTTGCTTCTTCTATGAAATTTTGTGAAGCTATTTTATATAATAGAAATTGTTTTCTAGTCGAGTAGCCTCTAACCTTAACTAATGCTGTTGGTAAACCATAGACCTAAATTATCAATTTATGCCCATAAAAGACGAGTTGCTACTAGGTATGTTATTTTATCTATTTCTGTTTCAATTTCTCCAATGTTATAACCTCAAACGTAGCAAAAGATATCTGTCAGTTATGAAGTACATATTGTAATGTATTCCTTAATAAAACTTATTAAGTAGGATGCAATTCTCCAAGCGGATGTATGTTATCCTTATCGTTACTGAAAACAATAAAATTGAGGAATCGTATATTTGATTTTTTTTTCGAGGAAATCAATCCCACTTTTAACCAAACTCTCTTAGGCAATCTACTTATGTTTGTTTTCAATATACTGTTTCATAAATTAATAGTTATTGTTATAATATAATACAATATAATAAATAGTTTCCGTATTCATTCTAAATGTAATTTTTAATATTTGAGTATGTTCATATCAAGTACAATTTTCATAATGCAATAAATACTTCAATTCTTTGTGAACATTCCTGTTCTAAAAGTTAATAACATTTCTTTCAATACTAAACAGTATAGAAATATAGTTAAAATTAATCTACAGTTTCTCTTACATGACAATGAATGCCATTGAATATATATATATATATATATATATATATATATATATATATATATATATATATATATATATATATATATATATATATATATATATATATATATATATATATATATATATATATATGTGTGTGTGTGTGTGTGTGTATATATATGTATATTAATACTTAATATAATTTATTCACATATTTTGTTATATTTTATCTATATAAATCGTTAGGCCAATGCGATGTAATTTTTAATAGTATCTTAAATTATATAGGTACACATTTCAATGCTTACTTGTGCTTTCCGATAGCTTTACAACAATTGTTTAGTAATCAAAAGTTTTCAACGAAATTATTTTTACATTTATTAATATTTTCCGTATATTCTACGAATAATTATGACGAGTCATAAATGGTTACGCGTGCCGTCTTCAAATAATCCTGACAAATGCCAGAGAAGAGTTATCGCCATTATTTTTCCCCGAGACAAGAAGGATCTCGCACAAACGACCTTAATTTGGGCAATCTAAACATAGCAAAGCAAAAGTGATTGATGCCCGCTGTCTTTTGCCCTGACTGAGTAACAAGTGTTTTTTACGTGACAGTAATCAAGCCAAGATTGTAGCGACTTACGATGGGAAATTCGCGCATTCTTCATAAACATTTATAAATAACGTAAAAAAGTGAAAACGGTGTAAATCGCAAAGTGAAAACTTTTTAAAAAATTGTAGCTGATCACTGAAAAGAATCAGTTGTACAAAATTGTCTATTACTGTGAGACTCAGACCATTAGACGCAGCATTTTTTTCGATCCGAATATGCAATAAAAAAAATGTTAACGTCTGGTCTGTCTAAAAAATGTTTTCACTTTTTTATGTCGATATAAACAGAGGGTATTTTAATAATTCTATGTCGATATAAACAGAGGGTATTTTAATAATCTACACAATTTGTTTTCATTATTAAAATAATTGACTAGTAAAAAAAAGTGTTTTTTGTTAATAAAAGTAGGCAACAATTGTACAAATATGCCATTTGATGTAGGCAATCAGCGCTGCCCATGGATACCCGCAAATTGTGAAAGTGTTGCCATCCTTTGAGAGGAATGTAGGATATTATGCGAAGAAGATAGTAAAAAATAAGTCAGCTTATACTCATCGGATGACATGCAGCAATAAGCTATTCAGGCGTCAATCTACTGATAGAGTGTACACGGTCCATATACTATGGTTCTATCTATTAGTTACATGATAGTAATTCAAATTATTTGGATCTCATTTTCGAATATATTAGCAAAATAATTTCCATAAAGAATTCTAATACTAATCATATTTTTTTATTCATTCGTCAATATAGAGGAGAGGTAGTTGGCCTACATGTTTCCATATATTTGTCAAAAAAAAAGTAAACTGTTTTGCCCTAATGTAAATTATTTTTCGTCAATCTTCCTTGCCACTGCTTCTTGCGTGAATATCTATATTAAATACATCGATAATTTGATCTGCCTATCACGTTAGTTATAAGTAGGTTTACCATACGTCCCGGTTTGACCGGGATAGTCCCAGTTTGAGATCCCAGTCCCGGCGTCAAACTTGAACAGCACCGACACCCCAACCAATCGTTCCCCCGCGCCCCGCCGCGCCGCCCGTGCCACCCGCGCCAAAGATAGAATAATTTTGATTGCATTTCAAATATGAAAAACACAAATTAAGCGAAAAGCAAAATGAAAATGAGCCTCTTTCTCTTCTGCGTCCCGGTTTGGCTCTTCGTAATTATGGTAAGCCTAGTTATAAGGCATGTGGTTTTGCATCATCACCGTCCGTCCTTATTGAAATATTTCGTTGTAGGTATTGGGGCTCTTCCTAATGATGTGGCCAAAGTATCTTAGAACGTAATAAGTGATCAACGTCAATTATAATTGACTTGTAAGATATACATAGTCTTGTAAGATATACATAGTAAAATGTCCAAGGTACCAACAACATACTTCTCCACAAAGGAGCTAAGAGTATGAAGCGTTTCATTTATTTTTATAATAATAAATGAAACGGTTTTTATACATTATATCTATAAAGCATTGACATTAAAGCTTGTTTTAACTCCAGAATAATTGATATATTTTGATAACGATAACTTCACATAGCAGCTATGTACACACATTTCATTTGCCTATATGAATATTAAAGTTATCCTTATTGTGTGAACAAACAGCGGACGAGTCATTCCAATCCTTTCATATCGATTGAACCAAAAATATTTACTATCAAAACATGGGAAAGATGAAAGTTCTAAAAGGCGTGACAGCTACAAGGAGCAGCTATTTTTTATTCATTCCGTCTGCTATTAATGTGACTTTGTTTTTAATGTATAAATATTTGGTATAACTTATTAAATAGAAAATTTATTCATAAAGTCTACTCAACTTAAGGTGCACAGGGTCTTGGGTTCGATTTCCTAGGCTGACCAGAGTTAAACTCACGTTTATCCGAAATATCCGCGGCTCGGTTCGGAAACGGCAAATTTCGGATAAACTCCGTTTTCTCGCGTGAAACACCCCGAATTGCGTAAATATCGCGAACTAAGATCGTAAAACTTGCGTACGTAGAATTATATTGATATAGTTGTGATAATGGGGGTGAGATAGATGCATGAGTTAGGCTGTTTAACACCTGTCAGACTTTGGTCTTTTATGTACACATTTTTAAAGTTGTGAACAAAAAATCGGAAAAATTTGTTCGAATAAAGCGGATTTCGGATAAACGCGATTCGGATAAAGGGGAATTAAATATTAAATAATTAGATCTTACGGGTCTCGAATTTTTATCTTATCATTTATGTTACATAAGATTCTAGACTATATGAAAAGCCTTAAAGATAATAGAAAAGATTTTACTTGTGGTTAGATGGATGGGTTTTACTCAGTGAGTAAATTCACTGAAAATATTTAAATATAATAATAAGTTATTATTTTTCCATTTAAACTGAACTTAAAAAAAAAAAACAAAAAACTGGTCGTACAAATAGAATTTTATGACTTTTTTATTCACATGTTTATTTTCATATTAGTTTCTATCAATAACCTATACTTAATATTAAATAATTGACTTTAAATTGGAGAATAAATACTATAAATTTAAGTTTAAATAAATAAACTACTGGATACTGCTTGGTAGAAAGTTTTCTAAGAAAATGCTAAAAAACTAAAAATCTTAAACAAAAAAGATACATAAGATTCCCATACGGCTGTAAAGTTAAAACGAAAAAATTGAATGAAAGGAGTGAATGCTTTCATAATAAACAGACTATCTATTCACCCACGCCAGCTCAGGGCAGAATTTTTCACAAATATAAGTCCACCCACACTGCACCAAGAGGTTAGGTAATTAAAAATTTCAGCTTCTTTAATCCCTGGTATAAACACACAAGTTTTTGAATCATGTTAACCATCTCGTGTATTTACATGACATTATATCATTTATTATTGTTATAAAGATGACTCAAATGAATCAGTGGCGAAGTAACCGCTTTCTAATTCAATGGTCGCGGATCCAATTCTCGCATCGAAAGAAATATGTATATGGCCTGCGGATGTTTCTTGCGAGTTTGAATGTCTCTTCAATCTTTTTTTTATAAGTATATAACTTCTTCAAAAGTGGAAAGGCCCCTTACGTCGACAAATTTTGAAAATTTTAAATTCATAGTTTAACAAATAGTCTTAATTCTAGGAAACTTGGGGCAATTGTGTCATTATTTTTTACTGTGATTCTAGAAATGTTATTTAGGGTTGCGGTTCCAAAGTTTAAATGAACAAAAATTAACCACAATAACCGAAAAATGGTTACAAATTGACCAAATTTCTTAAATGCCCATAATTTTCAAACTGCATGGGATAGATTCTTTTTACTCAACTGTAAATAAAACGATGTACTATATCGCGTATTGTGGTGAAACTAAAAAACAGTTTTTGAAGATTAATGGACCTAAAGAACCAACATCACCAACTACCATTCCAATAATCAACTATATGGACAGTCAAAAGTTTTACTTAGCTAAGATCCGCGACAAGCAAAACAATAACAGAAAATTAATAATGTGTGTTTTTCCGTTGGGTTTAGTGGATTTATTTGGAACTTAAACCAAAAACTTACCGAAAATCGGCCATCAACTCTCCACCCACCAACCACTATACACAACGCCAAACACACACTATCACTTTTCCATCTTGTACACGACACGTGTTTCGCCCCAATACGAGGCATCTTCCGGTATAGTAGACTCTACGGAAGACAACCGAAAAGCGAGACTTTTCGGTTCCAAATAAATCCACTAAACCCAACGGAAAAACACACGTTATTAATTTTCTGTTATTGTTTTGCTTGTCGCGGATCTTAGCTAAGTAAAACTTTTGACTGTCCATATAGTGATGGATTTCCGCAAAGTAACGCCTGACTCCATTAAAAATAATCAACTAG